>OZ020263.1:9948130-10268130 GCA_963971285.1 Astropecten irregularis
AGATAAAAAGCCCTGCACTACTAGACACCTTGATGTGTTGCAAGCCCGACACCAAACTGTTTATTACAAAATTGAAGGCTATAAACACTGCTTTGGTATGGAAATTTGGAAGTGTCGGGAATAGTTCCTCATCTGTAAACCAGTTTGGGAGCCGAATCTCGTATGTTGAAATCAGATTATTAATAGCACAAACAAACATTTATAGGGGTGATCGGCCAGACGCAAGCAAAGCAGAGGTTCATGCTGAGTAAATTTCCATTCATAATTCTGTTAAATTCTGCATTTTCATATCTCTCATTCTGAGTGAATATGTTAAAATTAATGCGACCTATATTCCTATAGGTTTTTGGTGTTTTTCATGTTTTAAATTTGTTGGTCTGTTTGGGGAATGATTGGATTAAACGTGTCATATAGACTATTGCCATAGCATCGTAGCAACGTTAAGTGGTTCGCCAGTCGTACACAAGCTAGATTTTACAGCTAAAATGAAGAGGAAAATGGTTTCCCAGTGATCAAAAAACGAAGACAAAAGTGAAGCAGACTGTAATGGAGGTATAAGGCGAATTATGTTGGTTAGGAGTGAGCCTATTTGCTATGCACAGACGATATTAATTAAAGGTACGGTACAGGATTGGTAACATACCCAAATACAAATGTTCACTGATTTATCTTTAACTTTCAGGGTATGAAGATAGTGCTGGTACAAACATGCCGTTAAAATATTTCCGTCTGAAAATGTGTTTTTATCCAGAAATTAGTCAAACAAAGATCAAAAACAGTTTTGATCTCAGGGTAAGATCAAAAGTATTCGTTATGTTTTATAAGAAATATTGAGACGGGTTTTCGCTGTTTTCTCGTGGCTCAGACGTCAGATTGAGCGCAAATTTTCACGAATTTATAATTTCATGTACATGTTTGATCAGACAAAGTGGGAGTGCTGTTCTGTGACCTTTACCAATCATGATACTTTTAAACAATCGCAGATAGTCTGGTGCCCAACCATCATTAATCATACCAAATGGTAATACAACAGGGCAGAATGAGCACAGACAACCGTTACATTGCAAACAACGAATCACTGAAAACAACGAATCATCACCCAATAAATTATCCAATTCCGTATTCAATTATTGATATCAGATTAGCACGAAAGTTTGTTAAGAGGTGAACTTGCAGTTCATATCGAATTATGCATGCATGACCATGCATGGGGGCAATTTCATAGAGCTGCTTAAGCACCAAATTTTGTTTAAGCACCAAAACCTTGGTAAATAAAATCAGTGTGGCAGCCACAATTACTCCTTGTGAATGTTATGCTCAACATAATTATAATGGCCGTATACAAGTCAAAAGCAGTAAACATCACATGAACATTTTGTTGTTAATCCTGTTTGATCAAGAAAGACTTTTCATGCTTAAGCAAATTTTGTGCTTATAAGCAGGGAGACTTTTGAGACTTGTGAAAACCGGTCTTCAAGTCAACAGCGCACGCGCACGCACAACAGTGCAGGCGCAAAACAATGCGCGCATGCTCACAATTGCGTGCGCGTGCGCTGTTGACTTGAAGACCGGTTCTCAAAAGTCTCCCATTGGCCCGTGGTTTACGCAGGTATACGAAAAGGGGCCTATAACTACTGCCAACCTACCTGAACAAGTACAACGTATAGGCCTACTACAAGTTACAGCGTAAGATGTTCTCTAGCTAGATACCACTCCCCCATCACTTCAATTGCTCCGCCCACATTGTTATCATCATAACTACAACCACCATCATACAAAAAAGTTCAAAAAGAAAGAACTTTGAGTGGCTAATAAAATTAAGCGTGCCAATAAAATCATCAACCTACATATGTCTTTCGAACAACTGTCATTTCAACTCAGCAGAATTCAAGATCTCATATTAATGCAGAAGCCTGTACTTCTTTCCACGAAAGAGAGATGGGATCAAAGCTTCCTCCTTCCCAATCACCCATGACATTGAAATGCCCCCTGGTGTGTGGTTATGTATATAATAGCAGCATTACCAGGGGTCAGTGGCGAGTGATGCTGATATAATAGAAGGCATTGCACGCAAGTCACTCTTTATAACAATGATTCGATTAGACAGCGCTGTATCGTGCAAGAGGCGACGTTACCCATGCTAGCCAGACAGTTCACTTTAAAGGTTTACTGTAATCAAAATACATTTGAAGTTAAATACATCTTTATTGTTATAAAACGCAACCTGTCTATCATTGTTTGTGCTAAAAATTATTGTATAATAAAGAAAAATGCGGTATTTTAGACCCATAATTTAGCACCCACTTTTCGCGACGAAAAACCTTCCTTACGTCACATGCAGAACGCCACGCAGAATCCTGTGGTGCGAGCCTATACTAGTTCTGTAGGTGACATCACATGCTATTGTTGCGTGGATCGGTTCCATGGGACTTTTATTTTTAGGGGGGGGGCATACATGTACAGATTTTGTAACTTTTTGGTCAAAATTAAGCACTGACATATAAATATAAATTTATATAGTCAGTAATTATGCATTAAGCAATAATTTTAAAGCACTTTCACCCCTTTTTCCAAATTTGATTACAGTAAACCTTTAAAGGTATAATACATGATGGGCAAAGGCCACAGAACAGCATTCACACTTTGTCTAATCCAACATGAACATCCAATGATAAACCTGTGAAAATTTGAGCTCAATCGGACATCTGAGTCATGAGAAAATAGAAAAAACCTGACTCAATTTTTCTTATAAAACATAAAGAATGATTTTGATCTCGGCACAAGATCAAAACTGTTGTTGGTCTTTGCTTTACCAATTTGTTTTACTTACAGCATTTCAGCCGGAAATATTTTAACATATTTAGTATGTTTCTCCATACCATCTTCATACCCTGGAAGTTATAGGTAAATCTGTGAAAATGTTTCTGTTTATGTATATGTTACCAATCGTGCAGTCGATTTCACGAAACTTTACGCAGTTGCGTAAGTCTACTTACGCCACAAAATTTGTGGCGTAAGTGGACTTACGCAACTGCGTAAAGTTTCGTGAAATCGGGCACTGTACTGTACCTTTAAAGAGTTATGCTATTACGAAATGATTTAATATTGACCGCAACCACTTATCAGTAGTTCATATTGCAAAATGGGCAAAAAGGTGTTGTTTTGATAAAATGTGGGTACTTAAAGGCCACACCTCTCAACAGGTTTCCCCCTCCATTAGGCAGTGTCTTGGACTTTCTCATCAGGGTTCATTCCCAGGTTAGGATTTTATAGTTGGGTTCATCGTGATGTTACAGTGCACGAAAGGTTGGCCTGCAGGGGGCATTATCATACACAAAGCTACCATACCGTAGCCTGAGATGTTACTTTATCTCGTCATGCTCAAGAAATGTATACAGTCAGCTTGCACCTGCAAGCATCAATACATGACTTTATCTCATGCAGGTTTATACAGCAGCAAAACGTGGCCGAGGATGAGTAAAGCCCCTTTCACAACGTACCGGGCCACGTAGAGTTGTGTAGTGTTGCGTATGGTTGCGTACCCTGTGCAGAGGAACCGTACCTATTAGCATAATATGATTGACGTACAGACGCGTAAGATTGCGTAGGACGTAGGGTAGCGTACTAATGCGTATATATAGGTATTGCGTACAGTAGCGTAGTAGTGTGGCGCAGGCTTGCGTAAAAACTGCGTACGTCGGTGTCCAGTGGTCTACGCCAAGAGTACGCGAACAATTAAACATGTTTAATCTTTTGCGTACATGTCGCGTACTCCTTCTGCGTACTCGGCGTATTGTTACGTACGCCAGCGTAGACTAGCGTACAGGAACAGCGTACGAACAGCGTAGGGCAGCGTAGTCCCTACGCAACGCTACGTAACTGTACGTAATGCCCGGTGTAAAAGAGGCTTAAGAGAAACTGCTCGAAACGTCGAATAATCCAAACGTTTCTCTTTCAATACAAAGCGGATTCATTTGGCGTCATCTTGAAGTTGTCAAATATTATATACACTTCAAACCCAATCATCCAATTAATGTGCTACAAATAATAATTATATAGCGTACGTATTAGATAGATCTGCATCTATACAACATTAGAAAGTTAAAGGTATCTTACAGGATTGGTAACATACCCAAACAGAAAATGTTCACAGATTTACGTATACCTTTCAGGGTATGAAGATGGTGCTGGTAGAATCATACCGTTAATATATTTCCGCCTGAAATGTTGTATTTATCCATGAAATTAGTAAAACAAAGACCGAAAACAGTTTTGATCTTGGGGAATTAAGATCAAAACCATTCTTCGTTTGATCAGACAAAGTGTGAGTGCTGTTCTATGACCATTACCAATCATGTTATATAACTTTAATTAGAAAGAACAAAGCCACGAACGAAAAACGAATTCGTCATTGCCTTTGAAATCAAAGTCTTACGAAATAATAATTTAGATTAATTTCATTTCAATTTTTTTCCGGATTCCGACATTTGGCCAGTTTGAAGACAGATGTCTCACTGCTGTATTCCTGATTTAATTGAGATATATTAAAAACCGCTTAGATTTGTGTGCATCATTACCTTCAATGGCCAGTCGTTTAAAATGATTGGAAAAGCAACCATGTGTATCGGTCACTGCTCTATAGGAATGCAGCTGTAAAATAAAATTCATGACAAAATTCAAAACAGTTTTCAATTGGTTTATAGATTCTAATGACTTACTGAACATCACAAATTAAATTTAACAGTGCATACAGATAATGGCACCAGCATGTGGCACAACATAATTGCCAAATGGTACCATTTGCTACATCAGCAAACTTACAGTTAAACTTACAGCAAAATACAGTTTTTCCTAAGAAATAACATTCTGCTTTCGATTTTTAAGGAATTTTCTCAGGGATAGACAGAAGCATACGAATGTTTGTTGTGATATTGATCATTAATATAATGAAAGCACGTTGGCCTATGATTTTATGCAATTATTATAAAGATATGGGGCCAATTTCACGGCCCTGCTTTAATAGCATAAAAATTTCTAACCATGAAATTTCTGTCTTAATAAAAACAGGTTTAACAACCAAAAGTTATATTTTCTCGTGACTCAGATGTCCGATTGAGCTCAAATTTTCACAAGTTTATCATTTCATCTACATATTAGATTAGACAAAGTATGAGTGCTGTTCTGTGAACAATCATGTTTAATACATTTTAAGTGCTACGACCAAAATGATTTAATATTCATGATTTACTGCGGTACCCGCCGCGATATTGGATTCGATTCACCCTGCAGACCCCAGCTAGCTCGGTGGCCTAGCAGGTAAGGCATCTGCACCAGTAAGCAGGAGGTCGTGGGTTCGAATCGTAGCTGAGCCAGCATGTGATTTTTTCACGTGCCCTCACAAGCACTGGGTATACAGTGCTCATCCACGTCGGTGAAGGGCAAGCCTCATTTGCATATTATCTATTCATGATTTTAAGTGCTACTTGTATTCTTCTATTTTTGTTTAATGTTATATGACTGATACGGCTAATCGGCTACCGCTACGCACCACTATACGTGTAAGCAATCACATTATACCTATTTACAAGGACCCTCCGAGAAACCAAGTTATGATGTTAGGTATTTGGAAGGCTGAAGCAATGGATCTATCAAGTACTGTTGGAGAACTCGTACTCGTGCTCGAGTACCACTCGAGTACTCGAATTTTGGGAGCACTTGACCATTTAGTGCAAATTTCATTTTCATTACAATTTCACGGTTGATAATGTTGCCGATTTCCGATATATTATACAATGGGAGTATGAAGATCATCGGGAGTTTAGTATCTAATGGAGTAAGCAGCACAGTGTCATTTGCTTAGTTTGAAAAACATTAATTTCTGAGAAGAGTGGCACTCTTTGAGATACAAAATGCAATTTTTTGCACTATGCGTTGGTACTGCACTCGGACGTGGACTCGGACTTTGGTACTCGGACTCGACCCTGTACTCGACCTTGAATGTACTCGGACTCGGCCCTGTACTCAGACCTTGAAGTACTCGGAGTACTCTGTACTCGGATCTGAGGACTTCAACACTGGTTATCTGACTGATACGGCTAGTCGGCTACCCACCACTATACATGTAAATAATCACATTATACCTATTTACAAGAAACCTTCGATAATCCAAGTTATGATATTAGGTATTTGGAAGACTGAAGCAATTAATCTATCAAGTCAGACGAGTTGGAAGAGAGAGAGAAAGATCACGACATCCGTGGCAAATTGTTCAAGTCCAAAGAATCTTGCCAAAAGCAATTAGCCCTTGGGACCTTTGTCTAGCACCATAAGTTTACCAAAACGCTTTGAAGCACGTTCACATCAGACCTTATAACCAAGAAGGTCTCGCTTTCAACACGACTCTCTCATATGCCTTTACCAGGAAATCCGAAGGAAATGTCAGCATTCATGTTTGTGTGGGTTTCGTGGGGCATGTTGACTTTTTCATGTTTGGAGGTACTTTACTTAAAGGTATATCATTGTTTGGTAAGAAACCAAAACAGAAATGTTCACAGATTCACGTATAACTTACAGGGTATGAAGATGGTGGTGGTAGAAACATACCGTTAAAATGTTTCCGCCTGAAATTGTGTGTTTATCCTGAGAAGAGTAAAACAACGACAGAAAATCTTTTCGATCTTTTAAAAGATCTAAAATAAAAGAAAAGATACTTAAAAAATACTGTGGCCGTTTTTCACTGTTTTCTCAAAAAGTGGGCACCGTATGGGACTGAAATTTCCACAGATAACTGTTACTGTATCTGTCTTGATATTTTTGCCCATGAATCTGTATTTCTTTGACAAAAACCAAAGTTTTATATTACCTTTAAAATCGACACTTTTCGCGTAAAGACAGGAAGTGTGCATATTCCTTATATGAATAATGTATTGTGGGACAGTTCGAGATTAGGTTTTAGAACACCAAATCCCACAGGCGCTGCTATCCATGAAAGGATCTTTAGAATGATGCCCTCGTGATCCGTGGCGATGTGATCCGATATCAGGCAATGAATGGGAAATTAACAGATGTCGCTCTCCAAAGAGAGAGTTTCCGTCGAGTTTGTTCCATTAACATTTCAGGAACTGTCTCGGGTTTCCACGCGGCAGAGAACTACGGGTATCCCTCGGTGTCTGGGTTTACTCCACCGGGTCGGTGCACAGACCCCAAGTATAGAAAGACTTGTGCCAGTCTATGGCCTTTTTCAGAGCCTCGGTTGGGGATGAAACCCACTACCAATTCCAAATGGAGTGGTTATAGTCTACTATGTCGAAACCATAGCCCAAAGCCTCGCTATGATCAAAATCATATCAAGTGCTCGAACGTATCTGTGTGAAGTGGAGGGGATGCAGGGTTAGGAACCCACGTGTGGTTCGAAAAAGATCGTTGACTCAGGCTCAAGCTCAGGCTCAGGCTCAAGCTCAGGCTCAAGCTCAGGCTCAGGCTCAAGCTCAGACTCAGGCTCAGGCTCAGGCTCAGGCTCAGGCTCAGGCTCAGGCTCAGGCTCAGGCTCTGGCTCAGGCTCAGGCTCAGGCTCAGGCTCAGGCTCAGGCTCAGGCTCAGGCTCAGGCTCAGGCTCAGGCTCAGGCTCAGGCTCAGGCTCAGGCTCAGGCTCAGGCTCAGGCTCATCGGGCTCAGGCTCAGGCTCAGGCTCATCGGGCTCAGGCTCAGGCTCAGGATCAGGATCAGGCTCAGGATCAGGATCAGGCTCCATTTCGTGAATCTATTCAAAAATAATGGGTATCAAAATAGAAACTTTTGGCTGCGGATCGGATGTAGATTCTTTGGTTTGAAAAGGAAAACAGAGCTTCAGCTTCAATGAAAAACCACAACCTATATTTTCAGCATATGGATGACAGAGCCAGTGAGCCTGAGCCTGAGCAGTGAATCTGAGCCTGAGCCTGAGCTTGAGCCTGAGCCTGAGCCTGAGCCTGAGCCTGAGCCTGAGCCTGAGCCTGAGCCTGAGCCTGAGCCTGAGCCTGAGCCTGAGCCTGAGCATGAGCATGAGCATGAGCATGAGCATGAGCATGAGCATGAGCATGAGCATGAGCCTGAGCCTGAGCCTGAGCCTGAGCCTGAGCATCCGTTTTGTACCCTCCTCCCTTCCCTTAATGTCTTCCTCAATCTCATGGAGCAAGGGATGCTTTCACGCTGTCAAATAATAGTATAGAGGACTCCTCCGGGTATATATGCGTACATGAATGCATGATTACATGAATACATATGTGTGGATTTAAGGACACTCCATAGCAAAGTGCATGAATACTGGAAACACTGTAAACATCCAACACCAGCAGGTGTTGCATTCAAATCTTGCCTGAAATAATTCAGCTGAACACAATGTAAAGTCTTGTGATTGGAGCGGCTCACCGACAGCCTCATAATGGTGGATAAAACATGTCATATTGACGGCATAAGGCGATGCGTGTTCTGGGTAGTAGATGAGATGTGAGTCGATATGGCCATTATTTTCATACATAATACTCATCAAATACAGTATATAAAATGTTAAAAATCCCTCTGTGGTTTTGGTTCGATGCATTTTGCTGCCCAAGAACCATCTATTTTCATCGAATGAATTTATACAAAACAAATTGTATGAAACGTTGTGCATGTTACAATCTTACATAATTCCTTAATTGCTGCGATATTTTTCAAATTTTCTCCGACTATGACAGCATTTTAGAGGGAAATATTTCACGGAAATAATAATTGTGCAGTGTATGAAGTTAAAGGTATAATACATGATCGGTAAAGAGCACTCACACTGATCAAACATGTGATGGGAGTCAGGTTGGCGTAGCGGTTCTTTTATCCTCGCCTTTCACCTCTGGCGGACTGGGTTCAAGTCCGGCTCGGTCCACAAGTGGATTGGGTTTTCAGTCCCTATACCTGATTCTGTGGGTTTTACCCAGAACATTACTCTGGGGTTTTTCTCCCACCTCTAAAACTGTATCTTCTTCACATCATCTTTCCGTAAAAGGTTTCATCAGGCTAAAAGGTTTCATCAGGCTTTCGAGCTACTGTGCCTTGATCACTTTTGAGGAATCCTTGGTGTCATCACCAGAAATAAATAATAATAATAATAATAATAATGTACATGAAATAATAAACCTGTGAAAATTTGAGCTCAATCAGACATCTGAGTCACGAGAATACAGCGAAAACCCAACTCAATTTTTCTTTTAACACAAAGAAGGGTTTTGATCTTATCCCGAGAACAAAACTGTTTTCCGTCTTTTTTTGACTAATTTCTGGATAAATACACCATTTCAGGCGGAAAACATTTTAATGGAATATTTCTACCACCACCATCTTCACACCCTGTAAGTTATACCTAAATCTGTGAACATTTCTGTTTTGGTTTCTTACCAAAGTATGATACTACCTTTAACTAGCTTGACTGGCGACCGGGAAGAGGTCATCTGATGAATTTCAGCAGAGTGGCGCCCACTTCACTTTACCATAAAATATCTTGCCATCGAGTAATTTTATACAGCTCTTTGGATGAAACATGGATCTATAAACAAATATACTATTGTGTGACAGGTTGTGGAGTTAATGAGATAAAACAGTCATTCGCAGTTAAATAAACCTATGTAAATCAAGCTTCGTGGTAAAATATAGATTTGTTTTTGAGGTGCAGTGGCGTCGAGTGGCATTATCGGCAAACCATTCATCACATCAACTTACACAAGTCTATAACTGAGCAACGCACGGAAGCCCTGAAATGCCATATCAAGTATATATTTTGAAAAAAGTCAAGTATATATTTCAAAATGTGTTTTTTCGAGATATATTTTTACAGATTTGTTTTTTCGAAATATATTTTCTCAAAATTGTTTTTTCGGGATTTATTTTTAGAGATACGTTTGGTTTCTCTCATCTATGTTTGGGTGCATTGTTACTATTTCTGGAAACCATAGTTACTATTTTTGGAAACATTCGTTTTTACGAAATATATTTTCCAGATTTGTTTTTTCGACATGTACTTTTCAAAATTTGTTTTTTCGAGATTCTTTTCCAAAATTCGTTTTTTCGAGATTTATTTTTCAAATTCTTTTTTAGATTTATTTTCGAGATTTGTTTTTTCGAGATTTATTTTTCAAAATTTGGGGGGGGGTTTTTAGATTTATTTTTCAATTGTTTTTTTTAGATTTATTTTCGAGATTTATTTTTTCGAGATTTATTTTAAAGATTTGTTTTTTAGAGATATGTTTTTAAAAATTGTGGAGTTGGCCTGGTAAACACCCGCGCAATCGGTCTAATTGAACCGCTGGTAGGCCTAGACGGATTTTCTACACAGCCTATCGGAGATGAGAGAGGCTGGTAAGAAAACCAGCCGTTTTAGCGTTCTCACATGCAAAACAAATTGGAAATATATTTCGAAAGAAACAATATCTGGAAAATATACGGAAAACAAAATCTTGAAATATATACTTCGCTTTTTTAAGAATATATACTTGATGGCACAACAAGGCTTTCGTAGCAACGAGATAGCCCAAAATGATGCATAAAGGATGTCAGCGTGAGGGTGGGTGGGCACATACAGCCTCATAAAACTACAGCATGGGTCTATGCGTGTCGTTCCTAATAACGCTTCCAGTTCACCTAAAGTGCCACTTTGTTCCGCCGAATCAATTTTTCTTGCTTTCGCTTAGTTCTGGAAAACACACAGCACATTTTGCTCAAGACGAGTTTTGTTTTGCTTGCAGCCAACAGTTCCAATTGAAGAGGTTTTTTTTTAAGTGAGCCATTTGTTTAGACAGGCTGGGCAGTGTGCGTAGCCGTCTCTCGAATGATTTGCCACCGTCCACACAAGGTGCACTTGGAAGTTAACCCTCACTATTTACTCTTTCCTCCTCGGTTTGTTTTCCGTTGCACTCACATCGGAATAACACATTATCACTGTCTTCCCCTCAAGCTATCCAACATCGCTTAAAACATTCATATTTTCATAGCTCGCCTTGCTGTGAAAGGTCTGTCGAGCTATAACAGTACCGTGTAGGCGCTGCCCGTTGTTTTTGTCTGATTGTAAAGCTAACACAATCAACTTTATCAAAACAGTTTTAACAATGCGCCGCTAATGTCGTTTTGCTAAGCGCCCATTAAGCAAATTCAGATATTATTGTTTCATTAAATCTTTTTATTTTTCGGGGAAACCGTAGGCTTTTTACTTTTAGTTAAAAAACACAAACCCACGCACATAATTTGCACAGGTTTCGTAAGCTTTAGTCAAAACAGGATTTAATGAATAGATTTTTAAAATGTACAAAATGGTGGAAGCAATTTTCTCATATGAAGATTTTTAGAAATGAACATTGCGAAATTACGGAGCTCCACAAGTGCCATTCCACTTATCCAGATATTCACACAATTGTTTATCTCGCCAAGTCGACTTTTGGCGTGGTAAATGTCGTCTTGTCTCAATAATTATCTCAACAAGATGAATTTTAGCGAAAACGACTAAAAGTTGAATTATCCTGATAATTTAACTAGCCAAGTCAACGACGTGCATCTAAAAATTCGTCTTACCCTGATAATAAACCAGTTTCAGGGAGTCGTCTTTACAAGGTAAACTATCATAAGGATAAGTCGACTTCCTTCTTTCAGTGAAGGTAAAGCACAGGATTGGTAACATACCCAAGCAGAAATTTTCACAGATTTATGTTTAACTTTCAGGATATGAAGATGATGCTGGTCAGAAACATACGGGTAAAATATTTCCGCCTGAAATGGCGTATTTATCCAGAAATTAGTAAAACAAAGACCGAAAACGGTTTTGATCTCGGTATACGATCAAAACCATTATTTATGTTCTATAAGAAAAATTGAGTCTGGTTTTCGCTATGTTCTCGTGATTCGGATGTCCAACTGAGCTCATTTTCACAGGTTTATTAGCTCATGTACACGCTGGATCAAACAAAGTGTGTGTGCTGTTTTGTCACATTTACCAATTATACCTTTGTACTGATGAAACGTAGCTCCACGCGAAAAGAGCCGGTTACCAACTTACCAGTCATTATTGCTGCTTAATGGATTTTTGCTAAGCAAATTTTCATGAAGTTATTTCTTTGATGAGTTAATTTGATTGTGAACACCGACTTAACCTTCGAAGCTATGCTAAGCTGAGCCAGCACAGCTGCACCGACGCTCTGTCATGTTAAAGGTAGTATCATACTTTGGAAAGAAACCAAAACAGAAATGCCCACAGATTTACGTATAACTTACAGTGTATGCAGATGGTGCTGGTAGAAATACCGTTAAAAATTTTCCGCCTGAAATGATGTATTTATCCATAAATTAGTCAAACAACGACCGAAAATCTGTTCGATCTTTTAAAAGATCAAAAATAAAAGAGAAAAGACTTAAATAAATAAATGAATGAATGAATGAATGCATGAAGAAATATACTGTGACTGTTTTTCACTGTTTTCTCAAAAAGTGGGCACCGTATGGGACTGAAATTTTCACAAAATAATGACTGTTACTGTATCTGTCTTGATATTTTGCCCATGAATCTGTATTTCTTTGATAAAAACCAAAGTATGATACTACATGTACCTTTAAATCTTGGGAAGTTGGAAAGCTGTCGGATAGCATGAAATGATGGATTCTATCTATCAAGTGATACATGTTTCGCGTTGACGGAACTCCTTAGGTCTATATGCCATAAAGTAATGGTAATGGACCAGCGATGATATACACTATCGTGGTAGTCCCTCGCCAATACAAACACGGTCTTCTTTCAAAGCTACATCCAAATTGTTCAATGTAAACATTGCATCAGCCAATCATTTATCTAATGCCTTGTTTATAATCTAACCCAAATTCTTATGTTAAGTTCATTATCCTCAGCAATGGCCCTTAAGATGAATCGTTTTTCTGTTGGTTATTTACATGGAGCAAGTCAAACCAATTACGTCTCTGGTTTATTATACATCAAATACTGTACGTCCACAAACATGGCGGTCCATGATCTATATCTTAATTACCCCTATTAGTCAATTACCGGATCCTTAAAGCTTTCTTATACAGGGTGTCCCAGAAAAACGCAACACTGTGTCGGGACCCATTATATATTAAAATTAAACTATTTATCACTTCAAGATTCAGATATGTAATACAGCTATCACCATGTCTTGGCTATCACCATGTAGAATTTAAGCATATTGGGGCTGAAATTGGCGGAAATATGACCAATTGAAAGAGTACTTATTAAAAACGAATTTGCACGGATAACACGCATAGTGGTCAATACACACATAATGTGTATGAAAGAAAGATGGAAATCAGGTTTTGAGGTTGAGCAATTCAGTCTTAGTTTGTTCATTCAATTTCAGTCCCATTTTGCTCAAATTCTACATGGTGATAGCCAAGACATAGCTGTACCACATATCTGAATCTTGAAGTGATAAACAGTTTAATGTTCATATAATAGTTCTCAACACAAGTGTTGCGAGGTGTTTTGTTTTTTTTAGGGGGGGGGCATCGTGTACATTTTCTTTTCAGCTATCCTACAATTAAAACAACCATGTTAAGATGATCAATTGCAAGGGACTCAATAAAAAATTTCATTAAAGTTTATACTTGGATGGAATTTAAGTGAGTAGAAAGTGTGATGCCCAATGACACTATACGTGATTCCATGAATTGCTCGGTTCAACAACCTATGGAAGTTAGGACGATCTCCACTACACTCAGACTGACCACCCAGCCACAGCACTTGAAAAACAATGTAGAATTTATACAACTACTTCAGGTATTGTGACAGCCGAGTTGACAGTACGGTCTAACAACAGGTTGCTACATCAATTTCGTTCACATACAAGGTACAAGGGAACGGGCTTAATGCTATTGACAGTGGTGGAGACAGAATGCTGTATTGCCTGTAATACTGTTTGCTTTAACAGTCACAACGCCACCACGATATTTCACGAAGGCCTAATCTGACGACAATTAATTTATCCCACCGCTGACACCACTTCTCCGTGAGCGAACAAGAGGTCGCTGTGAGGTCACTTGAGCCGTTCAATTAGTACAGGCGCCATGTGTTTCGCCCTGGTACAACAATCTGTTCAATTGGTGAGCTCCCGCAGGAAGGCATGCTGTCTTGTGCGAGGCAAATCACATTGGCGTGTCTAACTTGAGTATGTGGAGCGCGACGTTGAGGAATGGTGAAAAGATTTGGATGTAATTGGAATAACGCCTGGAACGTCATGCACCACCTCAGCGGTCCTTTGCCCGATGGATTCTACAGTATCAAAGCGGCTTTGCTTCACAAAACTAACTCTGTATAATCCATTAAGGGAAAGTTTTATTGATCTGCATGGACAGTTCAATAATGGCAACCGAGTGCCACTTGTAAGCAGATTACATCACATGTGTGTTCTTTCATCAGAAGGATTTTGTGTTCGGCAAATAGAACTTATCACTGGTCTAGTGAGTTCGCTGTACTGAACTCCATTTTTGATGGTACAAGTCAGTACAAAAAAAACACACATAATGAATACATAGCATTTACGAATTTGCTCAATACATGTATGTCAATATCATATTGGCATTCCTAGCTTAACTTAGGTACAATACAGGATTGGTAACATACCCAGACATAATGATGTTCACAGATTTACGTATAACTTCCAGGGTATGAAAATGGTGGTGGTAGAAACATACCTTGAAAATATGTCCGCCTGAAATGGTGTATTTATCCAGACATTGGTAAAAAAAAGACCGAAAACAGTTTTGATCTCGGGGTAAGATCAAAACCATTCTTCAAGTTTTATAAATCGGCTTTTTTTTACTGTTTTCTCGAGACTCGGTTGTCCGACTGAGCTCAAATTTCCACAGGTTTATTGTTCCATGTAGGCCTATACACGTTTGATCAGACAAAGTGTGAGCGCTGTTTTGTGACTTTTACCTATCATGTATTATACCTTTAACTTAATGCTACGGTCATATACCTCACTCAATCGCTTTGCACGGGACTGAAATTTAACCAAAAATGGACATTCATCTTCAGGTACTGCACTTTCCTCTTCAATATATAACATGCATGTTTCACGTAGGCGCTAATCGTCAGTCTTGTAGGATTTATACTGAATTTGACAATATTGATATCAGTGAAGAATACACAGCTCATGCATGTTGGTCACGGTGTGTAGCCTAAACTTTGAGAGAACAAAATTCATTAAGTCCCAAGCAATTTTTATGTAGGCTCAATCATATTTAGGTTACTCATACATGAAGATGGATTTTCTTGTGGAATTGGTTTGTTCATTCCATAACTGGGAAATGATCGTTTGGTGTTGATGTTGTTGTTCCGAAGATAATGTTATAGCTTCACGCTGTCTATGGGCCTTTCTCAAAGCTCGGCTCGGCTCCGGCTTTGCCTCTGTAATTCATATGCTGAATAATTATAGATATAGATTGTGGCTTTTTCATTGAAGCTGAAGCTCTGTTTTCTTTAGTAGTACTTCCGAACTACAGCCAAAAGTCTTTATTAGTGATATCCGTTATTTTAAAATGGATTTACGAAATGGAACCGGAGCCTGAGCCGGAGCCGAGCTTTGAGAAACGGCCCTCATATACCCCCTCCCTATCAGTGGCGCACCCAGGGGGGGGGGGCTCGGGGGGCTTGAGCCCCCCCCCCCCCCCCAAGAGGGTCCCTGAAAAAAAAACCGAAAAAAAAACACGAAAAAAAACGAAAAAAAAAAGGGGGGAGGGAAAGGGAGAGGAGGAATGGGGGGGGAGTCACAGAAAATTTTTCTTTGAGCCCCCCCCAAGACAAAATCCTGGGTGCGCCGGTGCTCCCTATCCATTGTCCCCACCCCACCCCGGCCTGTCCCCACCCCATCCCGGCAGCCCATGTATTGATATCTGAATGCGGGGGTGGGGATGGTATAATGGTAATAATTCCCGTGGGTCGGGACTTGGAAATAATTGCATACATCCCAGCATGTAATCAGGGACAGATTTCATAAAAGCTGCTTAGCAACAAAAAAATCGCTAAGCATGACATTTCTGCCTTAATAAAATCAGGATTAACAACCAAATTGTCCTTGTGTTGTGTATCACTTGCAATTGTTCTTTAGCTGCTGTTCGCTGACCATGAATATCAAATCGAATTTTCAATGGTGGTTTGTTTTATTGGGCGACCCATTTTTGTGCTAAGCAATTTATTTTGTGCTAAGCAGGTCTATGAAATTGGCCCCTGCTGTGTCCCTTGCACACATTGTGGGCAAATGGACAATCTTTGATGACATGTTGAGGTTCATATTATTTCAGGTTGTGGCACCCATGAACTATGTACAGTACATGTAACATTAATAATTGTACGGGGGATTTACATTCTGCCTCGGGCCTATTAATGGTTGTTATGGCCTCTGCGAACAGCCATTAACTATTCAAGAAAGTCTAAAAGCTTGCTCGGTGTAAAAATTTTATAACGTCCATAGGGAAAGTGTTATATTACCAATCTCGTATACATTTATTTATGAACAAAAATGCAATATCATCTCATCGCATCCCTGGAGCTTACTGACCGTAAGGGGGCGCTATATATATCTACGGATACAATTCAGAGTTCAGTGTGCGTAGTCTTCATAGTCAAGCGGCAAAGTTATGAAAACCCTCTTATTCATGTGTTAGCTCAACACCCACTACATCTATGGTTTGACTTCATAAAATTGAAGTTTATACCATTCAGCTTTGCTAGGAGTAGTATGTGGCTTCAAATTGTGGTATCACTTTTGAGAAAATGTGGTATCATTTGAGGATCAACATAAAACAAGATTCACTTTACCACAATGCAACTGAAAAAAGGGGCGTGGTCGTTTTTTCTGCCCCCCCCCCAAGTCCTTGATTTGTATTTTGGTGAATGATTATGTGATTATATCATTCATAAAACATTTACAGAGAAATAACATTTAAAAAGATAAGTCAGAAGCAAAAGCTTAAGACCCATTTGTTGAATTTCCTTTTGTTTTGCTTAATTTTTAAGGGAAATATTGCAATAATTTTTGGGATAGTACCTAGAAATGTTCCCTGAGGTCTGTTCCATCAATTTCTCAAGTCAGACCTTAGATGTAGTCGGGGTTGAAACTCTAATTTGTTCATGGTCCATGCTTCTTGCCAATATGGGAACATGACTATTTGGAGACACTGTTTGTGATTTTGTAAAACAAAAGTAAAATGCAAATAAATTAACAGAAAAGGAACACAATTACAATTGATGTAAAACAAGTCAATTCTTTTCAGTTAATCGTCAATTGTTTTAATTCATAATTAAAATCATAACATTTTCATTAAGAAGACTCAATTCAATCAATACTAATTATTTCGTATTTACTATTTTACAATTTGTACAACTGTCTGCGGACATAAGTTTGAGTTATTTATTGAGTTCATTAAGCATTATTTTTTTTTGCTAAATTCGCTTAACTTCAATTAATCAATTGTCAAACATTGAATGCAAAATTATTAAAAAATCAAACTTTTCTTTATATTTTTTTTCAATTATGATAATAAATAATTATTAACTTTCTGTTTTCAGAAAAGATTGTCAGGTTTTTTTTTAAGGCATCAGAATAACTCCATTAAGAGTTTGATTCAATTAGCTTCGCTTTGCCAGTAACTTAATAGTTAATTTCCAATCACAGAATTAAGAATAAGATTTTCAATCACAATATTAACATTAACTTTGAGAGTGGATTGGAATTTTTAAAACCAAAAACAATGTAATCAATATTCTTGTTAAAAAGCAAAATTCGAACTTAAGTGTTTTGTCAAACATTAATTTTCTTTCATTGGGTCATTTATGCAACAATTTTACATGTTTCCAAGTTAAAGTGGATTTGATATTGCAAAGGTTTGTTTATCAATAATGGTTACTGTAATGAAAATAATTTCTCGCATTAATTGCTGTGGTGGTACAGTTTGATTCAACATTAAGTAAGTAATGTTCAGAGTTCATTAGCGACAGCCACACTCCTCCACAATCATGTCCTCATGATGTCTCATGACAATGGCACCGTGCTCCAGATAGATCATACTGAGTGATGATAGTTTGGTGGGTATGCAGCAAGGTTCGGGCGCACTGTCCGGTCTTCCCATTCGAACCATGTTCTGCATGATGGCATGGTTGCTGGGATTGTCCTTGGATCCCAAAGCACCTGCACACCTCCCAGCGCACCTGTAAGCATTGAATCGCTTCGGGTACACGATCCACTTGGCCCAACCGCTCTGGTAAAAGTCCACGTCCATGGGGACACGTCTGCAGGGACCAGCTTCTTGCTTACTGGCAAAGAGTTCACGGAGGAGCTTCTCCTGAAACAGGCGCTCCTGCTCAGTCATGGAGACGGTGTGGGTCTTCTTCTTCTTCTTGTGCTTGCTGGATGTGGCACGGGGAGCCCGGACCTTGACGGAGCTCTCGGCATCATGAATGATGTTGGCAGGATGAAGAGCGCGGGAGAAGACGACCAGAACCACATCCTCCAGGGCTCCTGAGGCCACGAGTGGCTCCTCTTCACCCTGTGATGAATCATCGTCACTCGACGAAGAAGAAGATGACGAGTCTGAGAAGGATGAGGAGTACGAGAAGGAATCATCCTCCGTGTCAGTGTCCATATTGTCCTCGGGGCTCTCGACGCTGTGGACGGTGCGGATTTCGAGTTCGTAGTCGCCACGCCAGGAAGGGGTCTCGGTGAACCAATGACGCAGTCCCTCCGTGACGTCAAAGACCTCCCTGCCGTCGTAGTCGTCGTGGCGATGGGTGGGCAAGTCTCGAGCGACCAGGAGCTGCTTCTTGAAGCACTCGAAGACAGTGGGGTCGTGAGGACACGGGGCAGGCTTCCAGTGATGCAGGGCCACACTGAGCGTGAACTTCCTCCAGGACTTGTTGAGCAGGATTCGAAGCTCAGCTAAACGAACTTGTTCCTCGAACTGTGACACCGAAGTGACCCGGAATTTGGCCACCCACTGTCTGGAGAAGTTCACTCTGGATGTGCTGTTAGATTCTGCAAATGAGAAAGAAAATGAGAGAAAAAATTATATTAAAATGATGACATCTTCACAGTGAAACATCTTACACACAAAATAACTTTTGTGAACAGAACCGTTGGTTGTTGCTAACAATGTAAGTAACCTAATTGTGAATTCTATACAGGAGGGATTTGCTGCAACCATCCTTCCTGTACACTGCAAACTAATTCCATAAATCTTCATTGAATTCCCAAGAGAGTGATCTTACGTCCGGACAACCAATAAGTTTAAGCTCATTAGAAAGAGGGGAGCAGCACAATAAAAGGCATGAAAAGAGCTTGTCTGTGGCCAGTGCAAGTACTTAGCCCCCAAGTCCCGCTACAAATTAGCCTGATCGTGTTAATGGCGAGCTCTGTGGGTGAGCGTTTAGCAAGTTTGCAGACAGCTTAATTGGTGTTTGAATAACAGCTAAGTCAAGGAGCTTGCAATGAAAAAAAAAAACATGACGGAGAATTGAGAAGAGTTTACAGTGGTAATCATGTTTAGATTAGTTTAACAAGGTACTTGAAAGATGAGTGCTGTAGATTCAACAAGTATGTGATGAAACAGAGTTTTTACAACTTTCCAAAATTTATATGCAAAGAACAAACAAGAATATCGTTGCATTTTTCGTCTCCAGATCTTCAGAAACATTCAGAAAGAATTGAAGTTTTGAGTCAAATTTGAAAATTTTCTTTTTTTGTGTGTGGTGGGTACAGCTTTAAGAAAGGTTTCATATAGTCATTGGCATTAGCATGACATGATACATACAATCATTATGTTAAAACAATACACTCAATGGCTACATAAATCAATTTTGAGTAATTGTTCAACTGCTGTATTTCTGCCAACTTATTCAACATCAAGTACTTTGGTTTGGAAGATGAAGATATGATAGTGTCGATCTTGGTTTGAGCATTAAATCAGGATATGGGAATTTTCTTTTCCAATATGTTTTTCAAAATTTCAGAATAGTTAAATGCAGACTTGTCATTAATTTGACAATTGAGATTCGAGAATTAAAAAGCATTTCATTTTGGACATGTTTTGAAAGGCAAATTTGGGGCCAAAATGAGGCAGAATTATTCTGCCAGAATGAACAAATTTGAAATGTTTCACTCTTATCATAAACAGTAATACCAAAACATATTCATCACTCTGGAACATACACTTATGCTGGTCAGAGTTCAAGTACCTTCGTAAGTGGTCATTATTGTCCACCGGAAAGTTTTGGCTAATGAGCAAAAATTATGTGGACAGTTGGTTGCACCAAGATGGAAATACAGAAATTCTTAAAGTGGGGAGTAAAACAAAAATAAACTTACCGATAACAGATGCCTTGAAGCTGCGAACGGTGTCCGAGTTGACGATGGCTTCTTGCTCATTGGTGGACGGGTGGACCAGATCTTCCCCTGTCTCCATGGATTGGTAAAGATCCAGCATGTACTTGGGCGAGGTCTGGTTCTGGGCAAAGTGAAGTCCGTGCTGAAGTTCCAGAGAGGTCAGAAAGTCCAAGTCCCCTTCGAAGTCTCGCAGCCGTGGCATGGTGGCTGCGTCTCTCTGGATCCGGCGGGCAGGCCCATGGTCAGACACCACCCCCTGATGGGTAGGGGGGTTGAGGAAGAAGGCATCGAAGGCGTGGCATGTTGTCAGGAAGGCCACCATCGAACACAGAATCAGGGAACGGTTCGGACTTGGAGATAAAGAAGTCACGAAGACGGTTGCATTGCTGCTGAAATCCCTCGCCATACTTGAAGTTGTCCACCGATAAACTACGACTTGACTTGAGCTGAAGAAGCTTGGAGAAGGTGTACTGAGCTAATTAAAAATAACTTTAAGCTGAGTACCTCTTAAGAGCAAATAACTTGCTGAGTAGATTTCGGTCACGGAGAGGTGTTCGCATCGGATTTGGTTTCCGGAAAGTACCACTTCTTGGCCCGGGTGGAAACTTATATCAGGGATGAAAACAAAAGAGGGCGTTTAAAGAGGCATCCTAATTTGAAGTTTTGGCGGGAACAATGCTGTCTGCCTTGTTTGGAGAAACTGTGTTTTCTCTTTGCCACTCTTTCTTGTTTGAGAGCCACGCGGTGAAAATAGTACTGTCTGGACTTGTCTCAAACTTGGACAAAGCCGTTTGGCAAGACCCTTCAGTCGTGTGCCAAGCCCATTAGAGAGTCCTCGACAAGTAGGGGTGGCTTTTCACTGTGGCAATCGTTCGCTAATTGAGTCAAAGACTGGAGATTCGCTACCTATTGTCTGGCACCGTGTAAACTGTGACCGGCGGGTCTTTTGCCTTGCGCGGTGCGGTTACGGAGTGCATTGTCAGGGTACTCTGTACCGTGACCGTGAGACCGTGGTCACGGGGACAAGATCCTACTTGCCCGGTGGCAAGAGGGCCTGGGACGTTGGTGACTTCGTTCTGCTATTAGTGTGTCTACCACTGGTGGAATGCATTCATTGCGCCCAGTGGAGTGTGTATGTTCATCAAATGAATGAAATAACTGCCTCCGAGTCGTCAATATGAAGAACTTTCAGTCTGGAGATGATATTCCATTCAGAAATGTATGCTTTCTCGGTAAATATAGAACCGTTAGTAAAAATTCAGGCAATTTAGCTTCTTTCTCCATTAAAGGGAGTATATAGGATTTGCAAGGCATCCAACAAAAATTATTGAGTTTGAAACAGAAAATGGACTAAACAGTTCGTCACCATGGGAAATCTTGGTTCATCAAGGAAATCAAGATTTCCAAAGATCGTTCACAAACATTAAATGACACCCTCACTTTAGTTATCCCCTTTCACTCAAGGTATGAAGATGGTGCTGGTAGAAACTGGTAAAAGCTGTATTTAGCCAGAAATTAGTAAAACAGACACCGAAAACAGTTTTGAACTCGGGGTAAGATCAAAACCATTCTTCATGTTTTATGAGAAAAATTGAGTCGGGTTTTCGCTATTTTCTCGTGACTCATAATATTATGTGCGATTGAGCTCAAATTTTCACAGGTTTATCATTTCATGTACATGTTTGATCAGACAAAGTGTGAGTGCTACTGTGGCCTTTACCAATCATGTACATGTATTATACCTTTAAAGTAGGCCTACGGATGATTTGCATTGAGATGGGGGCCGGGATTATCTGGATATCACCGACAAGATAGTGTGAGATTGGCAGAAAGCGGCCTGAAGCCCCGAACTACACCCTCTATCTTAGACGTCCAAATGTACCATATCATGGAAAGCATTGAAATGAAAAACATGGGAAAAGAAGGTTGAAATTTAAGAATTCGTTGAATAATTATGTTGCCCCACTATAATTGAGAACGGACTCCCAATATGCTAGTGTATGATAATGGTGGCAACAGACCCAAAGGCCCTGTGGTGTAAACATGTTCTTAACTGTAGAATAGGGTTTGTGTCGACATGAAGTCGGCATGGACTGTACATTGACGGACCTATTTCTTCGATTCAAGTATGCTCTGGAGGTACTCTGCTCTTAGACTTCGCCAGTGCAGATGGAGCTTGCCTCCCGTTGCCACAGCCTATGGCCTTCATGCTCCTTGAGATGATTCAACAACGGTGCCATCATATTTTTGTATATCCCATGCAATGAAAGCGTCCCGTGTGTATTTATATTCACACCCCAGTAAAAGAAATTGTCTTTCCTTGTCAAAGATGAAACTCGCGGTCTTTTCTTGCCGCGGCCCAAAGGCCTCTGCTGATCAAAACCGAGATCCCCCACAACTTATGGCATTCAATGAGTTTTATGCATTTTAGAAACTAGGCTAAGTGTATCATCACTCAGTCATATCCCCCGACCCCCCAAGGAACGTTTTGCCTGTTGAAGAGGTCGGAATATTTTTATTTTTTTGCAGCAATCACCTGGGAAGTATTTCACCAGGCTAACCGTAAACTGGGCCAACTTCACGGCGCTGCTGGCTACACACGGCACTCATGTACAAATTGTGACTGCCTTTAGCTATCTAATTCCGTGCTGAACCTGTTTCGCTATACAGACGGTAGGCTTCGTGCATGCATCAAGGTCCTCGGTCATTAATGATTAATGCATGTTTTCTGACTGGCGCCCAAAGATGGGCAAACATGATAATTACAAAGTAAGCTTCTCAATTAATTTCGTATATAGCTCAAGTGCCCGGTGTTATTTCCATATAGAGCTGCTAAATAAATTTTTTTAAAGTCTGATCGCAGAAGATTTCGCTCATAAAGTATCGGTTTCCACTTGATAAGAAATTTATTTTGTAGTGAATTTTGACTCGTGACCTGTTTTGCAAGGCGACAAATTAACTGTCATCTGGGCTCCGGTATAGCGCCTCGGGTCTGAAGTTAAACAGTTATCTCATCAATAATTTTTGATTATGTTGTTGTCTCTTCTCTCCAATTTCATAGAGCTGCTTAGCACAAAAAAATCGCTAAGCATGACGTTTCTGCCTTACTAGAAAAAACTGGATTAACTACCAAATTTCCATGCGTTGTGTATCGCTTGTGATTGTTCTTTGGCTGTTGTTCGCTAACCATGAATATCATATCGCATTTTCAATGGTGGTTTGTTCATTATTGGGCAAGCCATTTTTGTGCCAAGCAAATTGTTGTGTTCAATGAAATTGGTCCCCGTTAACGTAACTCAATGGGTGGCAATCTCAGGTAAGACCGTACGAGCAAGGTCAAATTGTGTTATGTTCCACAGGTTGGTATTGTGGCCCGTGTATTATTTTGGTATGAGCATTATTTTAATCAGTGTCGTGGCGACATTATTTTTTCAAAATGTTAGATGGAATTCCCAGTTGAAAAAGAAACATTTAGTACATGTAGCTCCATGGCCGACTGGGACTAATTTCATAGAACTGCTTAAACATCCAAATTTGCTTAGCCACCAAAAACCTTGGTAAATTAAAATAATTATGCCAGCCAAAACTCCTTGTGAATAATATGTTTAGAAAACAATCGGCGAATTCAAGGCAAAAGCAGTAATAATCACTTGAACATTTGATTGGTAATCATGTTGGATCAAGGAAGACTTTTAAGCAGCTCTATGAAATTGGCCCCTGGACAGACGAGTCGGACTTTCCCTGGTCCTCGAGTTAATTAGTCCTCTCTTTCACAACTAATACAAGCTATTCAACTTGCCTGAACCATAGAGCTACAAACAGCTCATAAATGCCTGAACTGAAGTTAGGACATGACGTTTCGATCACAGAAGGATCTTTCTCAAAGGCTGAAGCTCTTTTGGGGGAGGGGATTTTTTACATGACGGAGTTCAGACACCCTTGATTCAGAATCGAACAATCCATAACTTTCCCGTGAATGGGGTGATCAGAATGCCCCGCAACATGTAAATCTCCTTACGGGACAAGCTGGCGCCAGGGAGCTGAAATGTTAACAAGTATAAACCCATCACGATGTGGATTATACGGTCTTCTACAATCGTCAGAGTTTCCCCGCCCTATGTACCCGCTAAAAGGCCCTTAATTAACTCCACAAAAAATGTACAATAGATGTGATCTTATTTAGTCACATGACATAGCCATTAGAGCTCGGCTGTGTATGCCTTACAGGTGAGTTGGTTGGGGTGACCTAATTAAGGCAATAATTGAGAGCAAACTGGACCCCCAAAATTACAATTATTGAATTGGAATGATTGTTGATCCACACATCAGTAATAATCGGCTGTTTAGTGTTTATACAGCTAGTGTCTATAAATAGGGGCGTTCAGACACAGTACTAAAAGTGGTCTATCTTCGGTTTAAACTAAAAAGGGTCTACCTACTTGTGTCTGAACAGTCTACGATAGACTCTTTTTGGTGCTAAAAACGAAAATTTCGAAAACCGCCGAGGAGGGAGTACTGCGTCTGAACATAGCCATAGGCTTAGACCATGGAGGAACTGCTCTATGCTTAGACCTACGCCAAGATGTTGAATTCTTAATTGTAATTACTCAAGCGTTTTCCGCTGTCCATTCAAGCATAACCCGTACGTGGCACTAGGAAAACACACACGATCAAATATTTCCCATTTTAGACAACTGAGGGCGGTATTCATATTGACTGATGCAATTTTCCACCCAGAAGCTTTTAAATGGCGATTTTCTTGACATTTACATGAGACGATATTTTCAGGATGATTGGTATCAATATGTCACCGAAACCATATTGTGCTTTTGTGTGGTAATATTTTTATGGCGTTAATTCTATATTTTCCTTAAGCCATTGGTAAATGTCACAGAACAACACCCACACTTTGTCTTATCAAACATTGTGCATGAAATAATAAACCTGTGGAAATTTGAGCTCAAACCAGACATCTGATTCACGAGAAAACAGCAAAAACTTTACTTGATCATAATTATTATTGAAAACTGCCGATTTGGGCTGAATGAAAATGAAGTCGCTAGAGGGCGACATTGCAGTTTACCATCATATTACATAATTATTATTATTGAAAACTGCCGATTTGGGCTGAATAAAAATGAAGTCGCACGAGGGCGACATTGCAGTTTACGATCATTATTACATAATTATTATTATTAAAAACTGCCTATTTGGGATGAATAAAAATGAAGTCGCTAGAGGGCGACATTGCAGTTTACGATCATTACATAATTATTATTATTGAAAACTGCCTATTTGGGATGAATAAAAATGAAGTCGCAAGAGGGCGACATTGCAGTTTACCATCATTACATAATAATTTATTATTATTGAAAACTGCCGATTTGGGATGAATAAAAATCAAGTCGCTAGAGGGCGACATTGCAGTTTACCACCATTACATTATTTGAAAGTAAACAAAAGCTTGCACCATTTTTGGTTAAATAAATGAATAAAAAAGCTAATTGTTTTGCTTAAAATATATCGAAATAGAGGGCGACATTGCAGTTTACCATCATTACATAATTGTTATTATTGAAAACTGCCGATTTGTGATGAATAAAAATCAAGTCGCTAGAGGGCGACATTACAGTTTACCACCATTACATAATTATTGTTATTATTGAAAAACTGCTGATTTGGGCTGAATAAAAATGAAGTTAGGGCGACATTGCAGTTTAACATCATTACATTATTTGAAACTGGCAAGATTGTTTGCACTCAATCGAAAAAACAAAAGCTTGCACCATTTTTGATTTAATAAATGAATAAAAAAGCTAATTGTTTGGCTTAAAATATATCGAAATTAGGCATATTGTCTCTTCAACACAGAATAATTGGACCTGGCTTATTTTAGTGCTGTAGCTTCATCTCCAGCCCCAGCCCCCCAATCAAAGAATTTAAAGTTTTAAAAGAGTGTTTAATTGACTTATCAGCTCAATGAGCCTGTATCTTTCTTTTTTTGCCCGCTGACTTCGGCCAACTCATACCCGGGTTGAGGTCTTTATGCTACTCCAAGCTGGCCAGCTACTTCACTGAGTTTTATTCCTGGATTTTATTCCTTGACACACAATTCACCCATATGGCCTTATAATCCCTTTGTCCAGTGAGGTGGGTATTTCACTATGGGAGACTTCTTAATCTCATCTTGGCTAGCTGCAGGGCGTAGGGTGTTTATCCCACATTCGGACGCGATTAACCGACTCCTGTTTGCTGTTCTTATTGTTTGCTTTATTTGCATGTAAACAGAGCTAAACATGATCGAATATTAACCGTTATGGTTGCCCCGAAGTGGTACTCAAGCGTAAATGAATAGACCCTCCATTGATACATGGCAAGTTTGAAGGACTCCCAGCTCCACACGATTATTTCTCTCCAACTAAACTAAGAAACCAAATTTTAGATAAATAACAGATAGAAGGAACAATTATTTTACATAATAACCATGATTTGGTAACTTTTAACACTATTTCGTAAAAGTTTGGCCAACTTTACTGCCAAGGTTGCAGTTTTCACTCAGTCGAGTGCCACTTATTGACACACGTTGCCCTTAGCAACGTGCGTAATGAGGGCAGTGCATGTATAATGCATGAGCACACACGTACGTAGTAATATAATAGACACACACGTTGAAGAATACAAAAAGAAGAGTGCATAGAAATCACACGTAACGTTTAAGTCAACAAAAATGTTCTGACGATCGCTGTCGACGAAAAAATAGCCATTTTATTCGGCAGGGAGGTCCGACATTACACCAGCATGATGTTGTGGAATTCTGGAAGTCTTCTCTGGGAGAAAATGATAGGTGTTTCGTGTCTGGAACCGTAATTTATTCTTGGAATTTACACTACAGTCGGATTTTGTTTGGGTAAGTTAAAGTGGCCGCCATGTCCGATCCGTTGTCAACGTGTAGGAGGCTCGGCGTTCTTATTTCGTCTTGTCAAGAATGTAGCTTCCATTACTGTGTTACTGTGGTACTGGTACTAGTGTTACTTGTTTACAACCTGTACCATAAGTAATGTTTGTTAGCCAGGTCCATTCTATACAATTTTGACCTGTAACAATCTGCACAAGCATGACAACGCCTTTGGTTTTGGAGAATGCAGTTGTCAGTTTATAAACTGTAGGCCTAGATGCCGAGTGCAACTGGACCGAGTCCCTTCTTAGTTCTTAATCTTATTCTTCAACATTTGTTTACTAGCTCCATGGTAAAACTAAGTAGTAGGCTAGGCCTTAGAGTTACAGAAGTACCTTCCTTGTAGTTGTATCTTGTCTTTGAAGCATGGAGAAATAGTCTATTTCCTTCCTCCATGGTTTCAGGGCATCAGGGGCCATTTTTATAGAGCTGCTTAGCACAAAAATAGCTTGGAAAGAATTCCACTGACGGCTATCACTTGTGCACAAACCTATGGGACTGACAGAGGGCGTTATGAGAAAAATGGCTACCGCTGCATTCGAAGTGTATCATTGTTGGTAAAAAAACACTGAAAATCTCACTTTTCAGATTATGCTACCCCAGTGTACACACCTGAGATTGAAGTTCATCATGACTTGCATCCAATAAGTTATCTCTTGGAAGAAATAACCCTGTTTCCGTAATGGCCGTCAGTGGAATTCTTTCCAATAGCTTGTCTAATAAAACAAACCACCATTGAAAATTCCATCTGACTGTTTGATATTCATGGTCAACAGCCATAGAAAAATTGCAAGTGATGCATAACACACGGACTAATTTGGTTGATAATCCTGACAAAAATGTCACATGCTTAGCAAATTTTTGTGCTAAGCAGTTTTATGAAATTGGCCCCTGGTCATCTCTAGATCGTTTCTTTCTTGTCTGCATGGGCAGTCAAATAAACATTGCGAATTTTGTCAACACACTCGCAGTCATTGATGTAGGCCTACTCTGCAACTTTGTTATCAAACTTTTGGGAGCGTGCAAACCTGTTAACGTGTACTTTGAGCACCATGTCATCAGGATGGCAATGGGAGTTTGATCGGCAAAATGATCAGATGGTAGATGCCATTTTGAGTTCTATAGTGTGGAAAGGTCATCGTTAATTTCAATCACGATCCACAGATTTTCAGGAGTATGGGTCAACTTGTGCCAAAGTTGGTTCATTCTCAAGTCATCTTGTACTAATAGGTCAACTCTTACGTACCATGTACCCTCATTAATGTTGCTATTTAGAATTTTTGTGTTAAACAGTGATTGTTTAATAAATGATTTGTTGTCTGCTTCAGAAGTTTCGACGAGTTAAAGAGCATACATGTACAACATTGGTAAAGGTGACAGAACAGTACACAAACTTTGTTTATTAATCCAGCATGTACATGAAATGATAAACCTGTGAAAATCTGAGCTCAATCAGACATCTGAGTCCCGAGAAAATAGCAAAAACCTGACTCAATTTGTTGTATTAGTACAGTATAATGTAAAACATAAACAAGGATTTTTGATCTTGCCAAGATCAAAAATGTTTTTGGTGTTTGGTTTTATTCTTTCTGGATAAATGTATACAATTTCAGGTGGAAATATTTTAATGGTATGTTTCTACCAGCACCATCTGTTCTCCATACCTTGAGTGAAAGGAGATAACGAAAACAACTCAAGTGAGGTTGTCCTTTATGTTTGTTCCAAAAAATTGTTCGGACGAACGATCTTTGGAAAAGACACTAAATCTTGGTTTCCTTGAAAACCCAGCATCTGATGAACCAAGATTTCCCATGGTGACTGTTTGCACTGTTTACAAACTGTTGAGTCCATTTTTTGTCTCAAACTCAATCATTTTTTTTGGAGACCTTGAAAATCATATATGCTCCCTTTAATTAGGGCTGTTGTATTGGGTTATTTGATACAAATGTTAATTATGAGATACATACATTTTATAAGCATGAACATTACCGACACATACAGTACCTGATTTTAAAAACATACATGACAACCCTCAATATCATTTTGTTCAGAATTTAATCCATTGTGGACATTTATTGCCTCCTCAAGCATTGATCATTGATTGCATGTTCTCAAACACATTGCAATTTCAGTAAATGGCTGGTTGTGTACGTGTGTACACTGCACACAGCAGTTCAAATAATTCTTACATGAGCATACATGTTTCCTTGGTCACACTATGCATGCAACATACGTGTACACGTATGTCTCAGCGCTGATAGCCTTGAAAATTATGTCAATGTCGAACCATTAAAAATATAGGGCCTATGGCTCCAAATTACATTGACGGTAATAATAGTTAAAGGTACAGTACATGATTGGTAAAACATACCCAAACAGAAATGTTCACAGTATGTATAACTTTCAGGATATTGAAGATGGTGCTGGTAGTTAACATACCGTTAAAATATTTCCGCCTGAAATGCTGTATTTATCCAGATATTAGTCAAACAAAGACCAAAAACAGTTTTGATCTCGAGTAAGACCAAAACCATTCTTTAATGTTTTTGTTTATAAATAAAAAAAAGTACATTAGATTTTCCCTATTTTCTTGTGACTCAGATGTCTGATTGAGTTCAAATTTTCACAGGTTTATTATTTCAAGCACATATTGGATGAGACAAAGTGTGAATGCTGTTTTGTGACCTTTACCAAGATCATACCTTTAAAGGTTTTTATTCTGTGCCTGTTCTACAGGTTCAGTGACCTTTATCAATCATGCATTATACCTTTAAAGGTAGCAATAAATTGCCTCATGAATTTGACATGGGCCTAAGATGACAAGGAACATTATTGCCCCTTCATTGTCAAATTGATGCCTATTGCATTTTTTATTTTAGCGCAAAGTCATGCTTTACAGAATTTGTACTGTATAGAAATAACAGCAGCTGTACCAATATAAATTAACTGAACTTAACTATAAATTCACAGACACGTTACTTGGTATTGTATGTACATAATTCTAATGGTAGGTCTGAAATTCGAAACATCTCTAATTAAATTTGGCAGGAATAGATTCAAAGGATATAATGAAGGAATGAACATTCAGTAAGATTCCCTTGTGGTTATTTGATGATTATTAGTTTAAAAGCCGTATCCTCTTTGAGTGATGTACCATTCTCAGGTTGCAGCATTGCTGCGAGTATCAGTGAAGTGATCCTTGGGATATGGCGGTGTGTGCGTTGTTTCATGGCTTGTGACTGCCAAACGAACAAAGATAATTGACTATTTGGGACACCACCAATGTACACGTAGGGCTGGATGGCTCAGTTGGTAGAGCGCCTTTACAGTATTCAGGAGGTCGCCGGTTCGAATCCCGCTCCAGTCCATTTGTTCACCTTTCAATGACTAATTTTGGTGGGAATACATGTACATGTAGATTCAAAGGATAAGGAATGAACAGGGTACAATAAATTGTTGTGGTTCTAGGCAGCAAATAGGATGTTGATTTTAGATTTGTTATTGGAAGATTTGAAACCATAGATATTAACCTCAAGTGAATTCTTTCTTGTTTTTTATTTCACAGAATTTGTGATGTTGCGTCATATCCTACCTGGACGTCAAGATGTGAATCCACCATTGACTATGCTTTGGACGGCCAGTCAGTGTTTTAGAACTCTTTAAAGAGATACTTGCAAGTGACTCTAGTATATTTGTATTGGATGGTATACTGACCACAGCGCCCAAGAACTTGGAAACTAGGCTGGACAAACTGTCGTTTGCAACTCATAACCTTTACATATCCTGTGATTTTCATGAAGTGTTTACGTGTTACAGCGGTGAGTATGATTAACACAAGTTTTCCTTAAGTAATAAACTACTGCAAACTGCTCATCAGCCAAAATGATAACCAGAAATGTATAAATGCTTGGAGTTAGGAGGGCCTGATGCATTTCGATCCTTGCAGGATCTTTATCATTTTTTAGCCTTCGATGAAGATCCTGCTAGGTTCAAAACGTGTCAGGCCCTCCTAACAAATTCTCCTGTTCATTTTTGTCAAATAGCACTCCGCATTTGCACTAAAAATCAGCAGGCTAAATGCTGTGACGTCACACCGGATCTCAGACAAACATTGCAACCATGCAAAAGTGTGGTGGTGGGTGTGCTTACAAGTGTGTACGTGCATGCATGTACCATGTAGCTATGTACACTACGTGTGTAAGTCAATGTTTTGTCTGACATCCGGGGATTTTGCACATGCGCGCGCTGGTCAAATCACTCGTGTGATGTCATTAGTGCGGAGCGCTATTTAATCACTGCAATCAGGGAATTTTGGAGAAGAATTTTGATTGAAAATAATCTGCGCAGTACATTTACCACCTAATGTACATGTACGTGGACAGATTTTGTCACATAAAACTTGTGTGCACATTTTATTACTTGACTTTTGTGCGGGGGGGGGGGGGGGGGGGGGCCCTCCCCCAGATTACATTAATAATGTGTTGGATTATTCCACCAGCTTATGAGCTGGCATCAAGCTTCATGCTAAACTGATCAAAAGATCTAAATGTAGCTTCCTGCATGAGCAAGTTATGGTAACCATTCTCTATCAATGTGTGTTGGAAAGTGACTAAACTTGAGCCGGAAATAATCCAATGGGGATATAGCTAACACTTTAACTCTGTAGTGGAATGTTAATAGACTTACATACATGTACATACTTCCTGAAACTATATTATAAAATGATGTTCAATGTAAACAGCTACAGAGTTACTAGAATCCCCAGATTACCGGTACACACGTATGCACTGTGTATTATGACCCTTCATGATGTATGCAGAGGCTGCGGAAAAACTAGGGATAACATACCGGTACATTGTATACATGTGCTAGGGCGACTGATTTTCCATTTCAGAAAAGTACAAATTCCATTTCCAAAATCCTTGGATTCCGTTTAAGGCTGAAAAATTTGGTTTCAGACTGAACAAATCTGTTTCGTGCTATTCAGTTCCAAAAAGTTGTATAACATGAAATCGCACACTGATTTTCACTGAATGTTGGGGCACTGCCACTAGAAAAGTGTCGTAACCTTTGCACAGTGAATACTAACTTGTCAGACTGTGTTTTGTCACAAAAACAGTCAACTATTGCAAGACCAAACCATGATTCAGTTAACCTAGGAAATGTATAGCAATCGGTTCACATAAATGATGCATTTTGTTAATTTAATTGGTGAATTTACTTAGTTCCGTTTTGAAAATGGAATTCCGTTTCAAGAAGCAGAATCCTTGTATTCTGTCCATATGTGTATTGATGAAGAGAAATTCATGAAAATTTCTTCAGTTGTCATCAAATCAATAGCCATGCAGGTGTCAACATCTTCCTTGGGTGACCTTCCCTAGTTACACCTTGGGTGTCTATGGGACGAACCTCCCTTTTCAGAACAACACCTGCTTTACATCGATTTGAAGCCCCACTCTGCGTTACTTTTTAATGAAAGAGGAAATTAACTTGAAAATCACGTGTCACCTTGCTCTACCATGTGTTTCCTCATTATGGTTTGTTTTTAGTTTGTGCCTTTACGTGGCTTTTTTTGTGTTAAAGGTAGTATCATACTTTGGTTTTTATCAAAGAAATACAGATTCATGGGCAAATACATGTATATCAAGACAGATACAGTAACAGTCATCTGTGAAAATTTCAGTCCCATACGGTGCACACCTTTTTAGAAAACAGTGAAAAACAGCCACAGTATTTCTTAAGTCTTTTCTCTTTTATTTTTGATCTTTAAAAGATCAAAAATAATTTAAGTCACTGGTTTTACTCTTTTCTGGATAACTTATACAGCATTTCAGGCAGAACAAATTGAACGGTATGTTTCTACCATCACCATCTTAATACCCTGTAAGTTATAGGTAAATCTGTGAACATTTCTGTTTTGGTCTGCAGACCACAGTATGGGATACTACCTAAAGTTAACAAAACAATTTATTGTACTTGTATAGTATGATTACTAATGACATGTAATACATGTACATTTATCTACAGAAAAGGAGTTGGGTATTTGTACTGAATGTACTCATGGCATGCATGGACATATACATAACGGTATAGAAATGGTGAGGATGGTAGTCCGCAAAGTGCATTTTAAAGCTTCAATTCACGTACAATAAATTACAATATAAATATACAAAAATTCACAGTTTTCACACGAATGTCACCAACCAATCAGTCACCTGCCAAAATCAGACAGTGAACCAGCCTATATTTGCTCTATGAATATGCATCAGATGCAAAAACATCCAAATCTTTGTTTGAAAAAAAACCCCAGTTGTCTCAGTCTGAATTTTTGAGTTTGCACATTGCTGTAACACAGTATGTATGTCTGTGCATGTACCTGTAATGTGTGATTACATTTTGCATGCTATCCTGCCTGCTCATTGTCCATCAAAATGTCAGAGTTCCAAGCCTACCTCGAGTCTGTTGTGTACAATAGAATAGAGGAAATGAATTATCTCATGCAAGCAAGATTGAATTATAGTAATTTTGCCTTGACTGCCAGGCATCAAGGCATTGTACATGTACATGTACTACATGTATAGTTCAATGCTGGGCAGTGTGCATCTTGAAAACAAGGATTTCGAAAGCGCTTCATCACACAGTAAAAGCATAAGGATGTCTAATGCACAAAATATGCAGAGAATATTGGAGTTATTATCATTATACGATAGCTTTAATGCAGGATGCATGGATCTCAGTTGAATACCTGTAAATACCGTACACACATGTGATGTACATGTACATGTACATGAGCTTCATGTAGCTGGTCGGCACCGGTCGGGGACATCCGGCACTCAGCTTTTCCAACCGGCACTAATTGAGATGAAAAATCATGTTTCCGACCAGCACAAAAAAATCTTGAAAATTACAGAAAATGAACAACTTACTATATAAATGTTGTTTTGTTTTTTTAATTGAAAGAACAGTAAAATTTTGATTTGGAAACAAATTTGGAAAGATAAATTGACCAGATCCCCAATAACAATTTACAGAATATTGCTGACACGCTCACGTATGTACGGACTTGCATTAAGCTACCCTTATCTCCTGGACCCCTGCCATGAGGGGCGAGAGCTCTGCTACACTTCACATTATTAAGTAAATTTAGCCGGCACTTAAAATGGACTTAAAGGCCTACATGTAGCTATAACAATGTTCACGTACATGTTTGAAAAATGCTCATTCCACTGAATCCAACTCGTGTTCAATAGGTCATGTACAGTATAATTTTTATTTTGTCGTTTCTTAAAGTTGTTAAATCTTTTTAAATAAAAATGGCTATATTAAAAAAAAAAATTAAAATTGCATACAATTTGAAGTGCGTGACTTTGACAATTATGCAAATTATGATCAGTCAATACTGCATGGATGTTGAGGCCACTGACTGATGGACAAAAGGAAAATTGTAAAATTTAATTAAAATTCGGTGTCAGGTGAGAGAGATTTCAACAAAGGGGTTTTGTATTTCTACTTAGGGAACAATAACTGCTGATTTAATATCATGGACAAGAATAATGACATGAATTACAACAGTCATTACATTTTGAGTTAAGTTAGAACAGGTTCATTACTGTCCATTATGTGCACAAATTCCTGATCATTGTTTAGCATTATATGTACACACTACCTCATGTGTAATCATCGCACATAAATATTGCAAAAATGTCCGACGATTGAACTTGAAGTGGTGGGCTGGGCATTTGCTCCTCATCTGTCTCATATTCCCACTCAGAATCAATAATCATAACTTCATCTAATGATTCTGACTCGTGGCCTAGGTCAAATTGATCGTCATCACCGTCGGAATCGTACATTATCGAGTTTACAATTTTCTTTGTTTACCATGTGTTTTGCACTTCAATTGGTCAGCCATATTGAAGCGTAGCCGAATAAACTTGTTATAAGTCGCTTTAAAATTGCCAAAAGCCTCGCTTTCATTGGTAACCAACTGTCATTTGCATTGTAAATCACGCATCAATTCCCAACAAGGATACCAGCATTGTTAATCTAACCATCAACGAAAGAGGATGTATATTAACCAGTGAAAATATTTGGTTCCCATGCTTTTATTTTTGGGACTGTTTGTGGTATAACTATTAAATTCTGTGGGTTTTTTTCGGTCGGCAGTAACGAGACTCTTGCCTGCATGCCCATGAGGACTCTCACCGCCATGGAGAAGTACGAGAACCTGGGACTGGTTGGAGAAGGTAGCTATGGTATGGTCATGAAATGTCGGCACAAGGAGACCAACCAGACAGTAGCTATCAAGAAGTTCATCGAGTCCGAAGATGACAAGATGGTCAAGAAGATTGCTCTTCGGGAGGTGCGAATGCTCAAGGTAATAAATGCAAACTAGCTAACTTTTCTAAAGCTGCTAAGCACTAAAATTTGCTTAGCAAAAACATGTCTTGCCCAATAAAAACAAACCACCGTTAACAGCCAAACAACAATCACAAGCGATGCACAACCATCTAGTTAAATAAAAACTATATTGCTCGCTTTGTATTCAACTTGCGTGTTGTCTACACTCCTGCGTGGATGCGCAGCCGCCATCTTTCCTGGTGTAACTTTGCAGGCGCAGTAGAGTCAAAATACCGTACATGGATGTTACTCGGTGAACTGCGCACACTGTGCGTGACGCGACGGGTGATGCAATGTGTAGAACATCCCGTATTTTATGCACTCTGCTCACGAACCGACGTAAGAATATGTACGCACAATTTTAAACGGGACGTACTGCACGTTTGCCCTTGTTTGGTTTTCTTAGGCAATAGCGCTGGCCATGGTTGAGTGTATCACGCGCAGAGTGCACACTCTAATAGTTTTTTATATGTGCACAACACATGGAAATTTGGTTGTTAAACCTGTTTTTATTAAGACAGAAATGTCATGCTTAGCAAATTTTTGTGCTAAGCAGGGCCGTGAAATTGGGCCCAAGGCCCAATCTCATGGCTCTGCTTACCATTGAAATGAATTATGTGCTTATCTTCATTCTTTGCTTACAGCAAAATTTAATGCAAAAATTTTCACAATTTTTTAATCTAGGATAGAAAACCAGAACCTTGTGAATAAGCAAAGTGTGGAAAATGTGTGGGATTGGTTTGTTAGTGTAGTGGGAGTTGTTTATGTCCATATTTGCTGAGAACAAACTAACATTTGAAGTTTTGTTCGTGGAAACACTCGACGGGTACAGCAAGGGCATTTAGGGTGGTACAGGCTGGCCAGCAGCCATGCCAGCCATGGCACCTCAGTGATCTTGGGTGATATCTCTGGCATGATGGATGCACCCAAGTAAATAGTCCCAAAATCCATCCGCCGAGCTCATTAATAAAAGTTAAGCACTCAATATACATGTACATGTATTATAAATGAGAGAGTTCTGAGTATTTTAAATTGATTTTGAAATATTAGGATTTATCACTATGAGAGTTTATTTACGTGGGTGCACCCAAGATATTGTTAGTGGCAAGCTGGTCAGGTGTTGACTGAGTAAATAGTTAGAGTAATTTCATTTCATTCGTCACGTTTGGCCAAGATTTGTATGGTGCCCATTCACAATTGCCCATTCATCAGCAAATTTCTACTTCACTCTATTTTCAAATAATTTACTTTACCTCTAGGGGCTGATTTCACAGACCACTTTGGGCCTTTTCGAAACGGAGGCTCAAGCTCCAGCTCCATTTTGTCATTTGTTAATCCATTCAAAATACAGGCTTTTGGCTGCAGTCCGGAAGTAGATTCTCTAGTTTGAAAAGGAAAACAGAGCTTCAGCTTCAATGACAAATCACAACCTGTATTTTCAGCATATGGATGATGAAACATGAGCCCGAGTCTGAGCCTCCGTTCCGAAAAGGCCTTAAGATCAATCTTTACTTTAAGTCGTCAATGTTACCATAGTGATTTGTACTGTGACATTAAACCATGCAAACCATCAAGCACTGCATATAATTTATTGATTCACTAAAGTCGTTCCATTGGCAAGTTTTGTCATGTCTGCACTTAACATGCTTCCACACATCGCCACGCTATGCAAGAACCACCATGCATTAAGTCCTTCACCATGGTCGACTGGTCTCCGCGTGGCCACCCAGAACAAAAAGGGTCTGCTTAAATGTTTAGACAAGATCACAGTGGATTTCCAACGTATTGATATAAAAACACTCAAATAATCATCAGCAGACCCACCATGGCCATTGATTGACCTCAACACTAGACTGGTTTCCAGTCCTCCTGTACAATGAATCTATGAGCCCTGATGAGACTGTGCGTGTTTACACATAGACATTCAACCTATAGACTGACAGCAGTAGGCGCGAGCACGTTATTTTGGAAACGGACGCCATCTTAAAAAACTATGGGCGAACTTGTGCATCATCCAGTGCGCAAGGCGTGCGCGGCGCACGTAAACAATTATCTTATTTTGAAATCTTGTAAAGTTTCTAGAAGAGGCCAGTTGCACACGTAATCTTGCGCTCGTTCCCTCTCATAAAATCAAGATGAAATTTCAAACAAGAAAGTTTTCATTCAATCTTTCCATTATTTGAGAAACATAGGTCTACATGTATATTACTGTGCAATGTTCCGTGAGGTAAATCTAATGCTCCAATGGGTTTAAAGTGGATATCAATTCGTTTTCATCTAGAATTTCCCATTTTAACCTATCCTCTCTATTCAATCGTGCGTAAAAGTAACCTTTTTGGCGAGCTGCTGTGAAGCAGTGTGAGTCTATGTAATACCGATTTCCGTCCGGCTGTCTGTCCGGACGGAAATTCGGATTAAAAGTTGAAGTTTTTCAGTGCTTCAAATTTTTGGGAACGTAAAAAAAATTCATCTGTAGGCCTACAACCTGAAATTAGAGTTTATACTCTTAAAATTGATTATTTTAATCCGGAAAAACAATATAAAAATTTTACATTTTTTTAAATTTTTTTTTTATTTTGTTATCATGTTTGTAATTGCACGTAAGGCTGCAACGATCCATGTTCTAGTTTGTCCACAGTTTAGCAATAGTCAGGTGCCGTCACACTTACGGTACCCCGCCATACATTTGAAAAGGCGCTGTCGGTCTATATGTCTGTGTGTTTACCAGATGGCCTACGTGCCAGAATCAGCAGTAAAGTCGGATACATTGCTGCATCGCTGCTTAGTATTTTTGGCATCAACATGTCCTCCTGTTTCCCCTAATCTTTGTTTCATTCTGATGACTGTTTGCAGTCCAGTGTCGGCTCCCTCGCAGTCAGGGAAACCGATTTACACCCTTGAACTAAGGACGCTACACCCCAATCTTTTCTCTTTCCTCCTGGTTTTACCCAGCATTATCCATGGCCATCACCTGGTCCTTATGCTCTTTGACCATAGTACAAGTGGCCCTGCACTGTATTGAAGTATCACAGAAATGGCCACATGTGTGAAATGTGAATGATCAAAATGGAAATAGAATGGATGACAATCCCCCATCTCAAGTGGTTATTGCCTACCAGTACAGAGATGCTAATTGTCGATTGGAATCGGGGATGTTTGAACTTTATAGTCATCGGAGAACTTGACATATGTTTAGATCTCTGAGTTCAGTATCATTGATTGCAGTACTGGCTACCTGTTTATTATAATCTCTCAAAGTTTGGTTTTCTTTATAGACCTACATGTAGACCTTACATGTGTTTTAAGATCATTAAAAGGTTTGATTGGTAAAGGTCACAGAACAGCACTCACACTTTGTTCAAACATGTACATGAAATAATAAACCTGTGAAAATTTGAGCTCAAATGGACATCTGAGTCATGAGAAAATAGCAAAAACCCGACTCAATTTTTCTTATAAAACGTGAAGAATGGGTTTAATCTTACCCCGAGATCAAAGCTGGTTTTGGTCTTTGTTTGACTAATTTCTGGAATACAGCATTTCAGGCAGAAATATGTTAATCGTATGTTTCTACCAGCACCATCTTCATAATCTGAAAGCTATACAGTCAGGCTATGAACAGTTTTGTTTGGGTATGTTACCAATCATGTACATGTACTGTACCTTAAACATTTTTTTTTTCATGAGAAGACAAATTATAAATTTGACGAAATTTATCTTCTTTGGAATTTTTTTGGGGATGATGAGGTTCAAATTTGTTAAAATTGTACTCAGTTTGTCGTCAGGAATAACATGAAGAGAACATGTTGTCTGAAACATCACGTATACCACCAGGGGTGTGTTCCGCTTGCGCGTATATACGTGAACATGTTCGCGCCGTTTGCGTTACGCTTGGATTTTGTAGTGGAACGCACATATGCAACAAATGGCGAACATGTGTTGCGTACTGCGTCCATCTTTCATTCAAAGTAGTTAGCCAACTTCAGCAAAAACCTCCTCTACACCGTTTGCTACACCATTGTGCGCCGTGCGCGTAGTTAGCTGGAGTGGAACGCACCCCAGTTCTTCTCAAACCTGTCAAAACTACACATACTCACAAAAGTGGATATTTATATCTTTGGTGTTACCGCAAATCTCCTTCCCAAAAACATGTCACAAATATGCAAATTATCAAATTATCAGAATAAATGTTCCCAGTATAAAATCCAACATTTTGTCAAGAATGACGAATTTTCCTAGTTTGATCAGATAGGTCTATGCTTTGGATTTATGTCCTGCACCCTCCTTGAAGTGGTCCAAATGTGTCAAAGGGTTTGGAGAATAATGCGTAGTGCTAATTAGAATCAGCTATCTAGACATTGTGTGTGTTGTATGCTCAGTAAGCCCTCTAAAAGAGGTACGTGCAATTCAAAGATAAGAATTTAACTTTGGTCTCTGAGTGACTTCTCATAAATTTCTATAAATTACAGACATAGTACACTTGTGGATCTGTGTCACACGATCTATGTATTTGAGCTGTTCATTTGATTAATGGTGTGTACGTCAGTTCGTTAAATATACACTTTGCCTTACATGTATTTATTGGACAGTACAAATATGGTTATTCAGCAAAGTCAAGTCAAAAGTTCAGTAAAGTTTGTGTTGAACACTTTAAAGCCAAAGCCCAAAGCAGGGTTTGTCATTTAGAAAATCTGCCCTGTGCATATTGCACACGTGTCCATTGGAAGCAAAGATAATCAAACAATTTCAAAGCCTTTGACTTCTTTACTAAAAAAAAACGTTTCAAAACTCATAAAAAAAATTTGCAGTAGAGGGACTCATGTACATTACATATACATGTATGTAAGCATTGTGGGGTCCATTTAGAGTCCAACTAAACAAAAGTTTTAGTAATCAAACTGTGAGCTAATAAATGTGTGTACATGTACATCGTGCTCATGAATGCATATCATGTACGGTACATGATGTATGTACATATATAAACCTCTTGTGGATACATCTACCTACTGGGATTGGGCTTTTCAAACTACATGTATTCGTACCAAACACAATGAAAATTTCAACAGGCAAGAATGCTTTAAAAATGTGTTTTGGAAAGGCTCTACTACCCAGATGGATGTAGAAGTACTTTCTTTTTTTATTTGAAGTAAAAACTCTTCAATCTGAAGTTCTGAACCGAGTTTGCTTAATATCCATTTCAGACAAGCAGAATTTGGGGATTGTGATAAGACTGGTCCCAAAACTATAAAGGAAAGGAAAACTACTTTTTGAAAAGTTACTTACTGTACCTATGTGTCCTCTTCTACATTATTAGCAAGGTTAATTTTGTGGAAAGAGGGCAGGGCTTTGATTTTTGAGGGAAATTGTGGGGTAAAAACGGTAACAAAGATGTAACATTTCTCGGCGGCACGAACTGCCACAGACGAGCATAGTCTGGTTTCCACTCTGACATTTTGAACACTCTTGATCTGTTGGGTCTGGGCGCTAGACTAACCAGAGCAGACAAACTGGCCTCATGCGATTAGACGGGCTGTTTTAAAGTTTGCAAGAAGAGCGTAAGAAAATTGCATTTTTACACTGAAATGTTGCACAAATATCTTCAATCTAGGCTTTTAAGGACCAAGGGACATTTGCTGAAAGTCAAAAGTATTATTTTTAAGGGGTAGAAGCTATTTAAGGGCTAAAATAATCATGTGTTTGGGGATCCCATCTTATCACAATTCCCCAGAATTCAATTAAATAGTCCACTCACTGTCAGCGGAGAGCGAAAAAATGAAAACAACCTTCAGATTTTCAGCAGAGATTAAAATAAAAACTGCCTCTCAATCCGCCCAAGGCTTATTTACCAAACACTGGCAACAGGTCATGGGAATTTCATTATAAAACTTTCATCAGACCCATTTAATCACAAACAAAAGCATCATTTATATAATACCAACCTTGATGGTGTCTAGCTGTACTAACTGTATAATTTGTGTGGTTGTCTACAAGGTGACTGTACTTTTGTCTTAGTGATGGGACCATGCAGTAAAAGTTTGCCGGAAATGAAATGTTGAGCTATGGACTGCGTGAATGGGGCCAAGGATACAGTGCATGGTCACTACTGTACTTAAAATTAACTCTTTTGAAACTGTGCATTGATAAAGTTGCAGTGTGCTCTGTAAGTGAAGGCTAATGAAAGAAAATGTCACTTCCTCGTTAATATTGAAATTTGTCAGACATGTATCTTGAGGTACAGTACAGGATTGTTATTACCCAAACAGAAATGTTCACAGATTTACGTATCTTTCAGGGTATGAATCATGGTGCTGGTAGAAACATACCGTTAAAATATTTTCACCTGAAATGATGTAGGCCCTATTTATCCAGAAATTAGTAAAACAAAGACCGAAAACAGTTTTGATCATGGGTTGAGATGTTGAAATCTGTAAGGAAACATTCATGATTTAACTTTAAGTCTTTAGTACAGTATGTAAATGTACATATGCACATGTTGTCCAGTCATTTGACCTTATATTTACTGGAAGGAAATAAATAATAAGCTTTGTAAGTTGTAGTCTTGGAGACCAGGAGTACGTAGTGCACTCACCCTAAAGTAAACTCAAATAAATAAACTCTAAACCTTGTGGCATAATTCCAAATTTAGTCGCAACCCATAAACTCTTTGTGCACATTCCCCATTCATGCCATTACAATCGAACATGTGTGAAATGGAAAAGAAAAATGTTTTTGTTGGCGGGGGAATCAGTTGGTAAATGTTGGACACCCGCACTGTTAGCAAAGAAAAGGCCACTCTTCACGCATGAGCGACCGTCTCGTCAAATCCGGTTTGTGTGTTTGGGATTTGGTTTGCTTTGCCGTGTCAGGTGGTGTCATGTGACACAGTTTTCCTACCATGTAATAGGGCCTATTGGATATCACAGTGTTCTTTAGAGGTGTCAAGTTAATAAACCTATACTGCTATTAACATACCCTTGCCGAGAGGCTGCCTTAAAGGTAGTATCATACTTTGGTAAGAAACTAAAACAGAAATATTCACAGATTGATGTATAACTTACAGGGTATGAAGATAGTGGTGGTAGACACATACCGTTAATTTTTTTTTTCGCCTGAAATGGTGTATTTATCCAGAAATTAGTAAAACAACGACCGAAAATCTTTTGAAAGATCAAAAATGAAAGAGAAAAGACTTAAGAAATACTCTGGCCATTTTTCACTGTTTTCTCAAAAAGTGGGAACCGTATGGGACTGAAATTTTCACAGATGACAGTATTACTGTATCTGTCTTGATTTTTTTGCCCATGAATCTGTATTTCTTTGATAAAAACCAAAGTATGATATTACATTTAAAGGTATACATGTATAAAATATACTTTGGAAGAGATCATTTGTTCAATCATCTAGTTCCAAAATGCATATATCATCACACTAACCTGTAAAAGGTTCACCAAGATACAGTAGTTGTGAATTTTTTTTTTATAAAACATGAATTTATGCATTCATTGTGTTTAACTCTGATTGCTGCAATCGGGATCGGAAGGTGTTGTTTTTGGAAGTATTCATAAGAACGAATCCATGATTTTCAAAGGAAGGAGGGGGGGGGGGTGGAAATAAAAGGCGCCAATTCAATGGGAGACTTTTGAGAACCGGTCTTCAAGTCAACAGCGCACGGGCACACAATTGTGAGCATGCGCGCATTGTTTTGTGCCTGCGCTGTTGTGCGTGCGCTGTTGATTTGAAGACCGGCACTCAAAAGTCTCCCATAGCGACGGATGCATTTCAGGGCGATCAAAGCTAGCTACAATGTAATTCTGATTCCCCCTCTTTTTTCCTTCTCTTTTTGAGTCTTTATTCCTTCCTATATATAGTTTTTCTTCTTTCTTTTTTTTTTTTTTCTTTTCATTTTTTTTGTTTGTGGCTGGAAGAAGGGGGGGGGGTTGACGTGTGTCCCCAACGCCCCTGATTCAGACACAGTTACCACGGTGATATCAGTCCAATTGGGACAAATATGGAAAACAAACATAGAAGAATGTAAAAATGGTGCCAAGTATCATATGCCCCAGTTGCAATATGCCGAGCGACACTCTGTAGACAAATGATATTAATGTAACAGGTCAAAGGACTTCATACTTGTCAGACAGCTAGGGCCCAAGTTGTATACAAATAAATATCACCTTTGTAGCCATACAGTATCCATATTTGCTGTGCACTTTCCCTCTAGGGGGTCCGGTGTGCAAATATTTGATTTACTTTACCAGCACATAGTATATACCGGTATGTGTGAAAGTGTGAAACTGGTGTCCAAAGTAGCAAACAAAGTGTCTGAAAGATGACCAAGCACAAGGGTTTAAGCTAAGATTAAGAAAAACAGGGTGATCAAATATTGAATATGCATTATCTTTAAGATGTGAATTGTAGGTGACACATCGTGTCCACAACAGCTAACAGGGTCACCACAACAGCTAATATGGTATTCAAAGATGCCTAGGCATAAAGTGAAACTTTGAGACAGATATTTTTAACAAGATTGGTCAGATCTGATTGCGCCACAAATTAAAGGAGATTGACCAAATATTGAACGAATTTTACAATTCTTTGACATGTTAATATTTGTATGACATAGTGTTTCCAAAATAGCAAGCATGGTGTTCAACTGAACACAGCAAGTACATGTACGTAGGCTGTCCAAAACAGCAAACAAATAATGTCTATTAAAACTACTAACAGTTTCCAAAACTGCAAGCAGGGTTTTCAGAAGCTAAACTTTTAGCCAGAATTTGAAAATGAGGTGGCCAAATTTGTTTGCATTGAATAATGAATAAATTTGCACATTGTAGAAAGCAGGTGAAAGAGCTGTCTGAAACAGGAAACAATGTGCACAAAAACGAGTCCATGCACCTGCCTGGCTTGATGACATCCTTCTGGATGTAACCTTGAAATGTCATTCAAATAAGAACAACAGGTGTATCTATCTTTAGGTTCGATTATGGTATCATCAACAAGAATTGAAGCTGTACCTCACAGCAACCAAAATATGGAGGTAACAGTTGTACTTTGTCATTGTAAACGGACAAAGAAAAATTGACTGGAGCGGGATTCGAACCAGCAATCTCCGGAATACCATACTGGCGTTCTACCAACTGAGCTTCATGTATCCAGCCCAATGTTGGTGATGTCCCTGAATAAGGGTCACCACCAACAGGGCTGTATCCCGCTCTAGTAAATTTTTCTTTGTTCACCTTTCAATGACTTAAATATTCAGTCAGTTTCCGTTGTGGTTATTTGATGATTAGTTGTGTTATTGTAACTTCCAGAAGAATGTGGCCCCAACCAAATCTAGCAATTTGGGCATTGGATTGAGCCTAATCTGAACAATGTGTATACATGTTTTGTTACTTGTTATAAACTTAATAATGTAATTATCAAATAATCACAAGGGAAACTGACTGAATTTTTAAGTCATTGAAAAGTGATTAAAGAAAAATTTACTGGAGCGGAATTTGAACCGGCGACCTCCTGAGTACCATACAGGCGCTCTACCAACTGAGCTACCCAGCCTAACATGTACATTGGTGGTGTCCATAATAGTCAATTATCTTTGTTCGTTTGGCAGTCAGACGCCATGAAACCACGCACAGACCACCATACCCCAAGGATCGTTTCAATGATACACGCAGCAATGCTACAACCTGAGAACAGTACATAGGGGATCACTCAAAGAGGATACAGCTTTTAATCAATTTATAAACGTGTCTAACTAAGATAACCCATTGCAATTCAGGGCTACAACTATCAATAAGTAAGTACTACCTTATAAGAAATCAAAACATCTGATCTATACTATTATTTCTTCTCGATTCCTTTAGCAATTGCGACACGAGAACTTAGTCAATCTCATTGAAGTCTTCCGACGCAAGAAACGTCTGTACCTGGTCTTTGAGTTTGTGGACCATACCATTCTGGATGAGTTGGAGAGATTCCCCACTGGTCTGGAAGAGGTTATGGTCAGGAAGTGCATGTGGCAGGTCCTCAAAGGAATCGATTTCTGCCACAACCACAATGTAAGTAGTCTTTGACCCTAATTTCATAGACTTCTGATTCAGTCTAATTTGAAGAACGTTGGTGTTGCGTATGTGCCAGTGTTGTAGTTGAGATTAGTCACAAGACCAGTCACAAGACCATCACCAGACCAGTTGCAGGCAGCAGGTTGAACATTGACCAAGTTGACAAAGCAGCTCAATTAGAATGGTTTGTGACTTGAATTCATTCTGGATGTCTTGTGTGGTCTTGTGATGGTCTTGTGTTGTCTTGTGTGGTCTTGTGTTCTTTTGTGTGGTCTTGTGTGGTCTTGTGATGTCTTGTGATGGTCTTGTGTGGTCTTGTGTTGGTCTTGTGATGGTCTTGTGCGCTCTTGTGGTGGTCTTGTGTGGTCCTGTGATGGTCTTGTGTGGTCATGATGGTCTTGTGTGGTATTCAGTGGTCTTATGATGGTCTTGTGTGGTCTTTGTGATGGTCTTGTGTGGTCTTGTGCACATTGTCTTGTGTGGTCCTGTCTGGTCTTGTGGTGGTCTGGACTAGAACACTGGCATGTGCATTCATTTGTGACTTGAATAGATGCATGGTTAGTTAGGCCCTCCTAACTCCAAGCATTTTATAAATTTCAGGTCATTATTTTGGCTGATGAGCAGTTTACAGCAGTTTATTACTTGTATGAACTAAATAAATAACAATGATGTAATGACTGTACAGGAGTTGAACCCATGACCAGTAGATTAATACAGTAAACCAGTGTTCTATCACCTGAGCAACTGTACCTCCTGACTCACAAGCCTATTTATTTACCCCTGTAGATCATCCACAGAGATATCAAACCAGAGAACATCCTAGTCTCCAAATCGGGCATCGTCAAACTGTGTGATTTTGGCTTTGCTCGGACGATAGCCGGTCCAGGTGAGATCTACACAGACTATGTAGCTACAAGATGGTACAGAGCACCAGAACTCCTAGTAGGCGATACAAAATATGGAAAGTAAGTCATGAATTTATTGTTAAATATATTTTGCTTTCTTGGGTGGGGGATGAATGACACTATATGTAGGGAAAGTGCTGAGACATCTGTTTCTGATGTACTGGAACAAGACTGATGGTCTCTTCACAGTATAAATATGACTGGAGGGTACCTAGTCCTGCAGCAAGGCAGCAATGAATGCCTCCACCCCTATGGTGCGGATAAACCAGTCCCTCACACTGAAACAAGACTGATGGTCTCTTCACAGTAGGACTGGAAGGGGTACCTAGTCCACAGCAAGGCAGTGATGAATGCCTCCAACCACCTCTATGGTGTGGAGAAACCAGTCCCTCACACTGAAACAAGACTGATGGTCTCTTCACAGTATAAATATGACTGGAGGGTACCTAGTCCTGCAGCAAGGCAGCAATGAATGCCTCCACCCCTATGGTGCGGATAAACCAGTCCCTCACACTGAAACAAGACTGATGGTCTCTTCACAGTAGGACTGGAAGGGGTACCTAGTCCACAGCACGGCAGTAATGAATGCCTCCACCTCTATGGTATGGAGAAACCAGTCCTTCAAACTGGAACAAGACTGATGGTCTCTTCACAGTATAAATAGAACTGGAAGGGATACCTAGTCCACAGCAAGGCAGCAATGAATGCCTCCACCTCTATGGTGTGGAGAAACCAGTCCCTCACATTGAAACAAGACTGATGGTCTCTTCACAGTATAAATAGGACTGGAAGGGGTACCTAGTTCACAGCAAGGCAGCAATGAATGCCTCCACCTCTATGGTATGGAGAAACCAGTCCTTCAAACTGGAACAAGACTGATGGTCTCTTCACAGTATAAATAGGACTGGAAGGGATACCTAGTCCACAGCAAGGCAGCAATGGATGCCTCCACCTCTATGGTGTGGAGAAACCAGTCCCTCACAATGAAACAAGAAGTTCTGATGGTCTCTTCACAGTATAAATAGGACTGGAAGGGGTACCTAGTCCACTGAATATTCCTTGTGTCATTGCTATTTAGCCTTACCATGTGTACATGTTACATACATTATTAAGCCTCATTATGCCCCGCCCACTAAGTCAAAAGAGGCGTGCTAGCTGTTTTCACTGTGTCAAGTGATTTGTGGCTCACAAGTCAAAGGTCCTACAGACGCAAGCGAAACACAACACCGTCTTCTAAAGAAAGATTTGTCAAATTAACATCAAACTCACTATGCCTCCAGGGGTGGACCTTTAAACCTCACAGAAGTTTTTTGATTTGTAGCCAGGAAGGTCGAAGGTCAATTTCCTTGAAGCATGTTAATTTTGAGTATAATACATGTACCTTACCTTGCAAGCAGTAAACGGACCCTTGTTCTAACTATGGGCATTTACGAAACGGAGGCTTAGGCTCAGGCTCCAGCTTTGACATCCATATGCTGAAAATATAGGTTGTGGTTTTTCATTGAAGCTGAAGCTATGTTTTCCTTTTCAAACTAGAGAATCTTCTTCCGAACGGCAGCCAAAAGCCTCTATTTTGATATCCGTTATGTCAGATGCAGAATGGATTCATGAAAATGGAACCGGAGCCTGAGACGGAGCCTGAGCCTCCGTTTCGTAAACGCCCTATATTCCTTGCATTTGTTTTGTTTCATTCATTTATTACAATGTCTCCTATTTCCTAATTTGCCTGTAGAGCTGTGGATATTTGGGCATTAGGCTGTTTACAAGCTGAGATGTTTTCAGGAGAGCCTTTATTTCCAGGAGATAGTGACATAGATCAGCTCTATCACATCATTAAATGCTTCGGTAAGTATAGTCTCCTCCCTGGCAATATCAGAAACTGATAGAAAACTTGTAACAAAACAAACTACATCAGTGAAATCTTGTTTACTGTATAATCCACTAACAAGACTGGCACAGAAGCATAGAGCTATATGGCTATCTGACTGTTGATGGATTGCTGTAGAGCTGCTATCGGACTGCTATTGGAATGCTATCGGAATGCTATCTGACTGCTATCGGAATGCTATCCGACTGCTATCGGAATGCTATCTGACTGCTATCAGAATGCTCTCGGACTGCTATCGGACTACTATCGGAATGCTATTGGACTACTATCGGAATTCTACCTGACTGCTATCTGACTGCTATCGGAATGCTATCCGACTGTTATCGGAATGCTATCTGACTGCTATCGGGCTTCTCCCCGAATGCTAACTGACTGTTATCTATTTTCAGTTGTATTGCTATCTGACTGCTATCCGACCGCTATTCAACTGCTCTACGACTGCTGTTGGGCTGTCATCCAATGTCAGTTGTATTGCTATCAGACTGTTATTAGAATTTTATCCGACTGCTATCTGATTGCTATTCAACTGCTCTCCGAATGCTGTTGGACTTTCATCCAATTTCCAACCAACTGGATTGCTATTTTACCAAATGTTTTGTATCCAAATGCTATTCGTGGCAAATAGCATTCTTTTTCATTACAGTTCTTTGTACTACACCCTATGAGAAATGACGATAGACATCATTCAAGTTTACAATAAGAAAAGAAATTCAATATGCTCATAAAGTACATGTATATTTGCCCCTTGCAGGTAACCTAATACAGAGACATAAAGAGGTCTTCATGAAGAACCCACTGTTTGTAGGAATGCGTCTTCCTGAAGTACGGAATGTTGAGCCTCTTGAGAAGAGATTCCCCAGTCTAACAGGACTCTCCATCAAAGTCATGAAGGTTAGTAGAAACTCAGACATCTGATTTATAAGATCAGAAATGTGCACAAATAGTAAGTTTATGATTAACAGGATTTAAGTGGCCTTCCCACGATACCAGAAAACTCCAGATCGTGCAAGGGCAAACCTCCTTTTCAGATATTTCTACCTAAAATGTTTGCCTGAATTTATTTTGAGAAAGCAAATCGAACATTGATTAACTTCTCAGTGTTTTGGTATGATGTCTTATGATTGTAAGAGTCGTCATAATGTGAGTAGAGTTGTGCGTTGGTTCTCTCCTATACTACAAGGGTTTTTCTCGAGGTTCTCCGGTTTTCCTCCCTCCAAAAAAATCAGACAATTTCATCTCAAACTGTGCTCCGTGATCATGGGTTGATGTGGGTGGAAGCCAAGTTCGCCCATGAAAGCCTTCTACTCGATCACGTTGTACAATGTAGCTGCATCCTTTGCAATTCAGCACCCCAGCTGTCAGTAAGGATGATTAGCCTCCCAGATTATTAATAATTTCTCTGTCACCCTGCAGAGCTGTCTCCACCTAGACCCCGATGAGAGGCCGACCTGCTCCCAGCTCCTCAGGCACGAGTTCTTCAAGAAGGACGGCTTTGATGAGAAGTTCCCTTCAGAGTTGAGGGCCAAGATTGCCAAGGAGTTTGACTGCAACCCTCTGCTGAAACCAAGCAGCGAGGAGAAAGACGGTGAAGAGAAAAAGAAGAGTAAAAAGAGCAAAAAGGTAAGGGAAATATTTTTAGTGTCAGAAATGGGATTTTAACCTTCTGTAGAATTTCGTTTCTGTATATCTCTGTAAAGTAATGTTTCACCAGGCTTTCAAGCTGCAGCGCCTAAGGCCAATTTGAATTTTATTTCCTAAAATGAATAAATAATAATAACATGCATATCAATAAAATGATCCTTTGGATATAGTGGTGTGTGCATAGTTTTATGGCTTCTGACTGCCAAACGAACAAAGATAATTGACCATTAGGGACACCACCAACATAAGGCTCGATATCTCAGTTGGTAGAGTGGCAGTACAGTGTTCCGGAGATCGCTGGTTCGAATCCCACTCCAGTCAAGTTGTTCACTTTTCAATGACTTAAAAATCATTGAGAAGTGAACAAAGACAAATTGACTGGAGCGGGATTCGAACCGGCAACCTCCTGAAGTTGGTTTCCCTTGTTGTTATTTGATAATTAAATGATAATAACATTAATTTCATTCTGCAATGAAGGGCTGGCAGAATGTGTATAGCGCCACCGTGTGACTTTTTGCTTGAATGTAAATAAAGTAGTACACTGGCTTATTAGTGTTTACTTTGTTTCTATGACAGGACACAAGCCATAGCCACAGTCAGATCCACAGCCACTCAGATAAGGAGCGGGAACGAGAGAAGTATAAGAAGAGGCATTCAGATGCTGACAGGCACAAGGTGCCAATCACACCGACCGACGCCACTGACAAACATGTCAAGGTATCATCAGATAGCACGAAAAAGGTACCAGACCCTAAATGCCATTTGATTCTGAATAATAGAGAGGTTTCGCAAGCGAACGGATACGGTTAGTGCGCCGGATACGTCACCATTATGTGTGTACTTATGACGTCACAGTTGTTCCGCTATCCGCTATACGTCTTCGTGAAACGGATATCTTGCTCGCTACGCGTAAGTGTTAAACGCATAGCGAATATCAGTGTTTTCGTAATTCTTTGCTCATTTCCTGTCATGTGCATGATTAGATTGAAAAGAAAGGATTTGCTGAACACGAATTATGTTATTTCTATGCATTTCAAAACTTAAGACTAAGACAAATTTAGCCTCAAAGTCAGGGACAAAAGTGGTTCTCCGTTGTCAGAAATAGACTTCACTATTGCGAAACATCGGATCGGCTGTTGACGTTTACGTATAGCTAAACGTACGTGTACGCGTATCCGTTCGCATGCCAAACCTCCCTATTATCTGGTTGTACACTAACATAATCACAGAATATCCTGCTTCTGTTTGTGGCAATTTTTTTTTTGTCGTTGAAAAGTGAAGAAAGAAAAATTGACTGGAGTGGGACTCGAACCAGTGATCTCCGGAATAACGTAATAAAAGATAATCGGAGACTCAATGACTTTAAAATTCAGTCAGTTCCCCTTGTGGTTCTTTGAGTGATCCCCCAATGTACCGTTCCCAGGTTGCAGCATTGCTGCGAGTATCGATAGAATGATCCTTGGGGTATGGCGGTGTGTGCGTGGTTTCATGGCTTCTGACTGCCAAACGAACAAAGATAATTGACTATTAGGGACACCACCAACATAGGCGGGCTGGATAGCTCAGTTGGTAGAGTGCTGGTATGGTATTCCGAAGATTGCTGGTTTGAATCCCACTTCAGGCAATTTTTCTTTGTTCACTTTTCAATGAAATATTAATCATATAATGTGATTTTCTCCCCGGGTTTTTTTGCTCATAATATTATTATTACACATGTATTATATTGTAGCTATACTCATGCTTTTCTAGACCTTTCCAAGGTAATGTTTCAGTTTTTTCGCCAACAAATTTCAGCTGTAAAAAGATTTCAGGGGAGTATTATAAATTCTTTGCGATTTTTGTAAAGTAAGCCCAGATTGGTGTTTAAGTAACATGGTAGGTCTATTGTCCTCGGCTTCATTGATTAATTTGTTTGTTTGTATGGTTGTGTTATTCCAGCATCATGATACTTCTGATCAGAAGAAGACATCTAGCAAGACAGGGTCAGGGTCCCCGATCCCAACCCTGACCCCAACCAGCAAAATGCTACCGTCCACCTTCACATCAAGCCATAATGGGTCGTCAAATCAACACGCACAGTCACAAGGAGCTCAGAGTGTTCAGCCTCCTATCAGCACAATCACTATGGGAACGATAAGCTCTAAAGGCAGTCATGCATCGAATAATGCAACCGGTCCTCCACCACTGAGGTACAGTTCTATTCCCCCCTTGCACTTAACTAGGTGCGTTCGAGTAGCTTCCATCGGTCAATACGGGTCACGTCACCCGGATCAGCCACCACAGCCGGGCTAATCGAACGCTTGCTTACCTTTCTGCCATCTTGAATTCGTGTGACGTGTTTCCCACCACTGACTCTGCTCGCGAGCAGGGTCACTAGTGGCTGCCCTGGGTGAATCCTGAGAATGACGTCAGACCTAATCAAACGGTACGGGAGCTGACTCGGTGTGACCTAAGTGACCTATTTGAACACACCCACTGATTTTACAACAATACAGAAGCCACCATGAGAGGGCGCCACACAAGCAAAAATGAAACTAGACATACCCAAACAGAAATGTTCACAGATTTACGTATAACTTTCTGGGTATGAAGATGGTGCTGGTAGAAACATACCGTTACAATATTTCCGCCAGACCAAAAACAGTTTTGATCTCAGGGTAAGATCAAAACCATTCTTTATGTTTTATAAGAAAAATTTAGTCGGGTGTCGCTATTTTTTCAGGACTCTGATGTCCGATTGAGCTCAAATTTCCACTGGCTTAATATTATTTGAAGTACATGCTGGATCAGACAGAGTGTGAGTGCTGTTCTGTGACCTTGACCAATCATGTATTATACCTATAAACCTTTAAACAAATGACTTTTATGATTATTGCCGACTAAACTTGATACTGATCTCTCCTCTTGAAAGTAGGGCATCGGAGAAAGTCAAGAAGGGCACCACCACCACCTACAGCAAGAAGCCAGCCCAGCACCCACCAGCCCATCACAGTAGCAGCATGCCTACACCGGTCCAATCAGAGAAGACTATGCTCCACGAGAGACCGTTACAGTTTGACGTGCTCATGTCCAGTCAACGTAAGACCAAAGGAACCTCCTCGCCTAAGCTGGAACGGGAGATCACCCATTTGCCAAACTTGACGGGAGCTGAGAGTGAGTAGCAGTTTCTACATTTGTTCTTTCATTTGATCTTGAGATTATTTTTCGTGGCCTGGGCTAAATTTCACGACTCTTTTTTGTACTGTAAATGTAGTAATTAAATTGGCACTTATGAAGCAGTCTATTCTGTTTTTAAAAGATCCTATTTCATGGATAAGTTGCTATGATTAAAGTACTACTTGTATTTTTCTATTTTATATGGATAAGCCAGGTATTTTCAGTGGTGTAAATTACAGATTTCTAATCCAAAAAAAGGAATTAAATGTGAGCCCTCCAATATTCTTATGGGTTTTCATAAGCCTTAATATAGGTATGATAATAGTAATGATTCAAAATTTATATTGCGCTCTTTACATAAAAATTATCAAAAGCACAGCGCATTACAATAAAGGGCCGGGGAATTGGTGGGGCATTGCCGGGGTATTTTGGTCGGACCTTTCACACTACCAATGTTTACCCCTGCTCGGGAGTAGGGTTAAAGCAGAAATCCCCGGGGATTTACGTTTTCCAGGGGAAAAGCAACTAGTGAAAATTGTGTCCCTGGGAGTTACCATGGGTCTAGTGTGAATGGTTGCTGGGATGTTGGTGGGGTAAAAAAAATCCCCGGGATTTGTTTCCCCGGGATTGGCTCTGCAGTTTGAAAAGGACTATAATTAATGATTTAACTACCTGTCATGGCTTATGATATGAGAGCAACTTTTTGTATTTTGTATTTGTATTCCTTGTTGATTTGTGCTATTTTTTCTTTGCCGTGTCACAGCGGATTCCAACAAGAAATCGGAAAAGAAACCCAAGGTCAAGAAAAGCCAGCACACCACTATGCCCCACATTGGTCACCACAACGACCCCGGCCACACGGGGGCCAACAGCTCTCACATCACCCAGTCATCATCCTCGGATGACTTCAGGGAACACAACCTGCCGGCCGTATAGCACTTAGAGAGGATCGACCCATGGTTGAAATCAGGATCTGTAGGTTATCAACTAATGAGGAGGGAAAGGAAGGTTTGAACTTTAACCTTTGACCTCAGTGGCGCCCTTGGACGTTGTGTCGTCGGAGATGATGTATGGCTGGAATTTGGAGGAAGACAGCAGGGAGCCATGTTTGGTGTTAGGGCCACTGATTTTCCGCAAAAAAACAGAAAACGGACGGAATTCACGGAATCTGCTTCTTGAAACGGAATTGCATTTTCGCAACGGAACTCAGTAAATTCACCAAATATATTCACAAAATGCATCATTTATGTGAACTGATTGCTATACATTTCCTAGGCTAACTGAATCATGGTTTGGTCTTGCAATAGTTGACTGTTTTTTGTGACAAAACACAGTGTAACAAGTTAATCTTCACTGTGCAAAAGTTACAACACTTTTCCAGTGCATGCCCACACAGTCAGTTAAGCATGCGATTTACTGCGAAAGTACGAACGATTATTACATGGTGTTTCCGCAAACCGATACTGCATGTTATACAACTTTTTGGAACTGGATAGCACGAAACAGATTTGTTCAGTCTGAAACCGAATTTGTTCAGCCTTAAACGGAATCCAAGGATTTGGGAAATGGAATTTGCACTTTTCTGAAACGGAAAATCAGTGGCCCTATGGTTCCTGCTTCCATTTTGAAAGCCTGACCTCTGGGTACTTATCCCTGGATGGACACTTCAAACTCCGAGCTCCTCTTGACCTGAACTTTGATACTTCATCACTGGTAAACATTCAACCCAGAAATGTGAATCTTACACGGGGTACCAAGGACATATTTGGACCCGCAGACTACCAGTGTTTGGAGAAGCGCCCTCTATGAACGCTGCATGAAGCGGATAGATCCAGGGGTTTTTGCAGTGAAGTATAATTTGACGTTAGCAACATGTCCTGTACACAGTACCTCATCATAATGTAATGTTACATTATTCACATTGTATAGTTTATTAGAGTATACAGTATTCATTTTATATATAGACCAGGACTAAATTTCATAAAGCAACTTCACAAGAAATACCGCTTAGCAAGAAAAACTGTTTAGCAAGAAATACCGCTTAGCAGTTAATAACAGGGAACCAGTTACAAGCAGTGATACTTTAGCTGGTTAGCAGTGTCTGCTATTTGTTCTGCTAAGCAGTTTTATGAAATTTAGGCCTGTGTCATGGAGGCTAGGGACAGTTGCCTCAGACTACATGGACATGGACAGAACTTTCTTGGACAGAAATTGGTTAAATTTCACAAGAACGGCCGGACTTTAAGGATTATTAAGACAAAAGGGAGTACGATAACAAAATGCAACCAAACATGAAAATGTTAATTGATGCAATTAATTGGACTGTGAGGATTGCAATGGAAAGAGTATCTTTTGTACTTTTTCAGCATTCTCAATTTTGCCCGTTTTATGACAGAATTTATTGGACATTACGGTAATAATTGCCAGCGAAAAATAACTTGGTTTGAAGGGCATTTACAATATTGGTAACGAACGAAAAAAGAATTGTTTACAGATTTATGTATAACTCACTCACAGGGTATAAAGACGGTAATGGTAGAAACTTACTGTAAAAAAGTTTTTGCCTGAAATACTGTATTTATCTAGGAAAGAGTATAAAACCAAAACATTTTGGATCTTGGAAAGATAGAAAAATGAGACAGCTATTCCCACACAATTTGGCATATTAATGGGAGACTTTGGAGAACCGGTCTTCAAGTCAACAGCGCACGCGCACGCAATTGTGAGCATGCGCGCATTGTTTTGCGCGTGCGTACGCGTGTGTGCGCGTGCGCTGTTGACTTGAAGACCGGTTCTCCAAAGTCTCCCATTGCAATGCTTTTATTGCTGTTTCCAATGATCAATTGAGCTGAAAATTTCACAGTAGGCCGTGAGACACTCATCATTATTTTGCATTTTCGTGGTGACCACCTGGTAACTAAGTGCAATTCACTTTAAAGTGTTCTTTATGTGTATTAAAATGAAATTAACTTGTTACCCATGTCTAATAATTGCCAGTTAAAAAGAATGTTTAGTTTAAAAAGCATAATTTATTTCTGAGGTGATTTAATGGCTTCCATATTGTTTTGAGAACAAGGTTGCATTATCTCTGCATGCATGCTACACTTAAGGTCATTTGTTATGGGATTGAGGATAAGACCAAATGGCGGCATGCAAGACATGTGTTATACATGTTGTTACGAAAGCCCTGTAGTGCCATCAAGTATATATCATCTGAAAAAGTTAAGTATATTTCAAAATTTATTTTTTTTCGAGATAGGGCCTATATATTTACAGATTTGTTTTTTCGAGATATATTTTTCAGGTGGTTTTTCCCAGTGCATTGTTCTTTCTCAATTTGAGTGTGCTTGAGGGTGAGCAAGGGTATATTTTACCCGTAATTAATGCAAAATGTGTTCCTAAACCCTTTTTTTTCATTAAGGGGCGGAGTTCCCCCCTCACACACACCCACCAACACCCCCACACCTTCCGTTCTCTTTTGAATTGATGCTTCAGTTACAATTTGCTGTTTTCAGGCAAGCCAGAGTGATTCTCGGATCCGTCAAATGGGAGACTTTTGAGAATCGGTCTTCAAGTCAACAGCGAGGGCGCATGTTCACAATTGCGTAGTGCGCTGTTGACTTTAAGACCGATTCTCAAAAGTCTCCCATTGTAATTTAAATTGGCAAAGTTATATGCGGTAATATAACAGAGGTTTTTTTTAAACAAAATTCATTTTTTAGCCAAACTGGCAAGATTTGAACTTGGTAACAAGTGTTTTTTATTTGGCAAATGTATTTTCCACTGAACTACGAAAGAAATTCTTAGTTACCAGATGGTCACCACGAAATTGTATATTAAGGGACTTTTTGGGACCCTGTCTCATGGCCTACAGGTTTGTTTTTATTCCATGACAAATCAAATTATGAACAGTCTGCAGCTGCTCTGTCACCGTTACCAATGTTGTACAAGCCCTTTAAAGTAGAGTACAGTATTATTAAGGTTTAGAAACATCATTGGTTTAGTTTGTCTGGTCACAGTTTGAAAGAAGTTCCTATAAATCTAATATTTCTGGGGTATATTTCCATTTTTTGGAAATATGATATCATATTTGGTTGCATTTTTATCTGAACTCCATAAGCTTACAAATAAGTTTGTATCTGTACATAAACAAATGTAAAGAAAAGTTGCATACATAAGCACATTTTTTTGTATTTATGGATTTTTTTGTTTAACACTTTACTTTAAATACTAAGAATTGTCATAATGTTCTGTTTTGTGTTTGGCTTGTACATTTTTGACTGCAGTTATTGGCACATTTAATGTGCTGTTTATTTTGTATAATTATTTGTGTTACCTTTTTTCATAAATGTTGCCAGGGTTTTTGGTGCAGAGATTGGGTTGACTGTAGTGATTCTTAATCCATATCATAATTTGCTAAGTCAAGACAGAAATCTGCTTAAAAGGGTTTTTGTGGTAAGCGTCTAACACCCAATACTACCCAAGTAGTTTCATACTTTATTTGAAAGCAGATTGCTTTGAAGAGATCATCACATGGATAATTCTATCCAAAGATCTCATTTCACTGGGCAATTTCTTAATGCTGCTTAAGCACAAAATTTGCTTAAGCATGAAAATTCTTCCTTGGTCAAACAGGATTACCAACCAAATTAATGTTCATGTGAAGTCTTTTGACTTGTATTCGGCCATTGTTTGCTGAGCATAACATTCACAAGGAGTTTTGGCTGGCATACTGATTTTATTTACCATTGTTTTTGTTGCTTAAGCAAATTTTGGAGCTTAAGCAGTTCTTTGAAATTGGCCCCAGGCCGACCAACGGCACTGAAGACATTTCTAACAAGCTCTTACTATCCTGAAAATCAGGATTGAATTTTGATCTTCAAACTTGTTGCAAAAATGTTACAATATGAATTTTATTAAAGAATAAGGTAATCAAAGTCATGCGATATCATGTTGCCGTTAGCCGAAAGCAGCCGAAACATCGCTACCAGCAACACGACATCGCGTGACTTTGATCACCTTTTTCCCTTATCTGTATCCACCGCAACGGAGAACCCTTTCCTTTTTATGAATTCTATTGATACCAAAAAAAACTTCCAAACTGAATATGCATTTAGAATACTCCCCTGAAATCTTTTTAAAGCTGAAATTTGTTGGGAAAAAACTGAAACATTACCTTTTGCTGAGGCCCAGAAAAGCATGAGTAGAGCTATAATATAATACATGTGTAATAATGATATTATGAGCAAAAACACCTGTGGAGAAAATCACATTATAATTAACATTTCATTGAAAGGTGAACAAAGACATATTGACTGGAGCGGGATTCGAACCAGTGTCTTCTTGAATACAGGCGCTCTATCAACTGAGCTATCCAGCCCTACATTGGTGGTGTCCCCAATAGTCAATTATATTTGTTCGTTTGGCAGTCAGAAGCCATGAAACCATGCACATACCACATGATGAACTGTATGCCATAACAAGCGAAAAGGCTTTAATTTGTCAGTAAGCATAGTCAAATCACATTGACGGCTTTGATTTAAAAACCCAAAATTTACAGATGAATTTGTCTAAATGCTGATTTGTATTAATCTAAATCATTACCGGTATTTAAATTACGAACTAGGCACTACACTTTTTGAGGCACCATAATAGTTCCGTAGCATCAAAACTGTTTGTAAAACCAGCAATAGCACTATACAGTGTCACCCAAACAAAACGCAACACTTTGTGTCGAGAATTTTATATGAAAATTGTATGTTTATCTCTTCAAGATTCAGATATGTGATACAGCCATGTCTTGGCTATCACCATGTAGAATTTGAGCAAAATTAGACTGAAATTGATGGATAAACCTATTAGACTGAATTACCCAACCTCAAAACACAATTTTCATCTTTCTTTCAATACACATTATGTGTGTATTCTGGAATACTGCAAAATTTGTTTTTAAAGAGTACTCTTTCAATTGGTCATATTTTTGCCAATTTCAGCCTGATTTTTCTTAAATTTCACATGGTGATAGCCAAGACATGGTTGTATCATATACCAGAATCTTGAAGTGATAAACAGTTTGATTTTAACATAATGGTTCCCGACCAAGTGTTGCGTTTTTTGGGACACGCTGTATTTAACTAAATTCACCACACATATCACAGCATATCTTGTTTGCTTAACTAAATTGTATCCTTGGCTTTATACTTATTTATGAAATAATGTCAGAACTGACATGTAGACTTTAAAGCTTTAAACTACTGCAATTTCTTTGAGATTTCACTGTATTTGTTTTCTCTTGTAGGACTGACTTTAATTATTCCCTTTATCTTTTTGCAAAAGGACAATAAATTTTATTATATTCCAACTATAATATGTCATGGAATTCCTGTCTTTTTCTGTTGTTTAAAGGTAATATCATATTTAATATTCATGATTTACTGCGGTACCCGCCGCGATATTGCCAGCCTCATTTGCATATTATAATCATTAAGTTACTTGACATGACAAAAAAAATATTTATCTCACACTGAACACAGAAAGAGTGTCTTTTTCAACATGCTGAACCCGCAAGCTACCCTAAAATTGAAACTGTCTCAATTTTGTCAATGGGGGCAGCAGACATTTTAAATGATGAAATAGACTGGTTCCCGTCCCAATACATAAAATATATAGGGACAGGTAGCTAGTAGTAAATGAAGGCTCCTGATTGGGTCAGCTCTGCGCATGCGCACAAAAGTGTTTCTATTTATAGATATGGTGTTTACAACTTTTGTGTGCGCACGTGTAAGATGATCACAAGTCGTGTCCCATGCATGACGGTAACTTCATACTGGGGGAACTACCGGGGGGCACTACTTCATACTGGGGGAACTACCTTGGGGCACTACCTGGGGGCACTACTCCATACTGGGGGGAACTACCTGGGGGGCACTACTTCATACTGGGGGAACTACCTTGGGGCACTACCTGGGGGCACTACTACATACTGGGGGAACTACCGGGGGGGGGGGGGGGGGGCACTACTTCATACTGGGGGAACTACCTGGGGCACTACTCCATACTGGGGGAACTATCGGGGGGCACTACTTCATACTGGGGGAACTACTAGGGGAACTACCGGGGGCACTACTCCATCCTGGGGGAACTACCGGGGGGCACTACTTCATACTGGGGGAACTACCGGGGGGCACTACTTCATACTGGGGGAACTACTAGGGGAACTACCGGGGGCACTACTCCATACTGGGGGAACTACCGGGGGCACTACTTCATACTGGGGGAACTACTTGGGGAACTACCGGGGGGCACTACTGCATACTGGGGGAACTACTGGGGGAACTACCGGGGGCACTACTCCATACTGGGGGAACTACCTGGGGGCACTACTAACCCTAACCCTTTTTTTTTCTCATGTCAAGTAATTTAACGATTATAGTTCTAACAAATAAAGCAAGGTTTGTTGAGTGTTGAAGATACTCTTTAAAGGGTGTGTACAAGTTGGTTAAGGTGATGGAACAGCACTCGCACTTTGTCTAATCCAGCATGTACATGGAATAATAAGCCTGTGAAAATCTGAGCTCAATCGGACATCTTTAAACCATTGTTTTTGAATGGGAGACTTTTGGAGAGTCGGTCTTGAGTCAACAGCGCACGCGCATTAACCATGCTTGCGCAATTGTGAGCATGCGCGCGTTGTATTGCGCGTGCGTGCGCATGTGCTGTTGACTCAAGACCGACTCTCCAAAAGTCTCCCATTGACCAATACATATTAATTTCACACACAAAAATAAACTGAAACACAAATTAACGTATATTTCATCAAATATCAAATACTGCTTTTTTATTTTTCCGTACTAAATCATAATAGTAGTACTGCACCTATAATAGTATCAAATCATTAGAATTATTCAATTCTGTAATAAAAAATAAGGCAATATTGTGTCAAAGAGTTGGCCACAAATAATCACTGAACAAGTTGGGCAAGAAATTATCGATTTATTCATAACAAGTGTTGATGTGAACTGCACAGGGCACTGGAACCAACGTACACAGCGAGTCAAAAAGAACTTGACCGGGATTGGTGATGTTTTTCAAAAGAAACAAATGACACTCAAAAGTTCAGTAAAGCATATATTGAACAAGCATTCTCTTCTGCTTATTAGAAAAAAAAGAATGAAACAAATTGATCATTCCTAAGAGGGGTTATGTCTATTTTAATAAAGGTATTCATTTTGCAAGCTGTCCATGGAATACTTGACAAAACCAATGTAAACAGGTAAAGTACGAATTTTAGCTGTGTGTGTATATCGCTAAAATGGCTCTTAATACCAGATGGTTTTTTTTCAGATGTTTAGATTCAGTCAAGCATTAACATTCTATGGACAGCTTGCAAAATGAGTACCTTTATTGAAATAGACATAACTCCTCTTAAAAATGATCAATTTGTTTCATTTTTTTTCTAATAAGCAGGAGAGAATGCTTGTTAAATATATGCTTTACTGAACTTTTGAGTGGCATTCGTTTCTTTTGGAAAAACACCACCAATCACAGTCAAGTTCTTTTTGACTCGCCCTGTATATGGCATGAATGAGCTGGTAACCAACAGCCTCACTTGTTAATGCGTTTAACAATGGCAAAGTTAAGCAGGACACCAGGGATTTATACTTTGGTATCATGGATGTACTTGACCATATGGTCTTGAACTTGCTCAGTATTTTGCAACTTTCTGCGACATTACTAGAAAATCTTCTTTTTTTTCTATTTTAAACTTTTTTACAATTTTTTTTTCATGATATATCAATTATGAGTAATTACAAAAGTACTGTACTTAAAAAATAAAGTTTGGTAGCACTCATTTGATAGGGTACATTAATATCAAACAGAAGGATAGATAGGATAACATTTACGTGTTTTCTGATAAAATTGTACTTCTTAAGTGAGAAATGTGACTTAAATATAAGATAAATACAAACTTGTCATAGATTTACTAGTGCTGGGCAAAATCGGGTAATTTCATATCCGGTTACTGATTACAAAAACAACAGTTAACCTATGTAATCACATGCGACATGCGTGACATGTGCGATTTATGGTATATGCGTCTTCTTCAATGTGATCGTCGCTTCCGGATTATTTTTTACGATGTTATTAGTTAGATCAAGTACATACAATGTTTCTTTTAGATCCAGTATGTGAAAAGCCTTTTTTTTACTTGGCAAAAAGGACAAAATAACTTTTGACTGAAATTCTACAGTTTACACTTTTTGGGTTGTTAAGCATGAGCCAAACGTTTGTCCATTTTTGTTCCTTTCGGTTTCAGCTAACGGTTAGTGAAAACTTGTAAAATTTTGTTAACCTGTAACCGGATAAAAATTCCAGCACTAAGATTTACTGAAGAAAAAGTGGAATTTCCTTCACACAAAAAAGAAAAAACATAAAGAGATAAACAAGTAGTTTACAATGATAGACTAGATTATAATGTACGTTCATTTCTGTTACGTAAATAAGTATAACAAATATCTACAGATACACAAATCTATTCAACTCGTATCTGACAACTTAAAGCGTAGTCTTGGTGTAGTTTAAATATTTTCTTTCTTCTAAATTTGGGCAAAATTTTACGGGGTTATGAAACATATTGACATTTGAACTTGACGGTTCCGTCAATGTACTGTTACAAAGCAATTTGACAGAAAATTCAAAAAACTTTCGTTCCATTTTTACCTATTTATGGAACATTTCTGTGATATGTAACCAAACAGGTTGCAGATTCTGTGGAATCAAAAAAGAAAAAAATATAATGTAAAAAATGTAAATGTTAATTACTTTGACATCTTACAAATTTGGAAGATTAGACATGATTTTGATTGTAACAAAATGAAAATACCAAAAATATGGCTGCAGAAATTACTTTTAAAGGCCTAAACAAATTTACAAACTTTATCAAGTCAAGGCACAAATTATCATTCAAATAACAGCATAAGGATCAAACTATTTAAATAATCTTGCATTATACGGTGGGAAATTATTATTTTTTAAATACACAGTAGAACTACATGTAATGTGTGAGACAAAGTGTGTGTGTGGGACTACATGTATATTAATATTTTCTAGTTTACATCACTAAAACATGATAAAAGTTCCAACTTTCACAGAGATGATTTTGTTTAAATGTCACCATCAAATTTTTGTCGCTAACCATGGAATAATGTACTTAAAGGTAGTATCATACTTTGGTTTTTGGCAAAGACATGCAGATTCATGGGCAAAAATATCAAGGAAGATACAGTAACAGTCATCTGTGAAAATTTCAGTCCCATACGGTGCCCATTTCTTTGAGAAAACAGTGAAAAACAGCCACAGTATTTCTTAAGACTTTTCTCTTTTATTTTGATCTTTAAAAGATCAAAAATAACTTTGGTCACTGGTTTTACTCTTTTCTGGATAAATACAGCATTCCAGGCGGAAATATGTTAAAGGTATGTTTCTACCATCACCATCTTTATACCCTGTAAGTTATAGGTAAATCTGTGAAGATTTCTGTTTCGGTATGCTACCAAAGTATGATATTACCTTTGAATTCCCATTTCATTTTCTTGTTAGTGACCCACTATGCTTCACAACGCTTCACACATAGATTGCATCTTGTGATTGGTCAAGAGCAACGTCACATGATATTACATGTCTTCTTCTGCATAGGAAACTAGCGACCTCCCCAGATAGTCACAATGGGGGCAGATAGTTTTACCGGACCACACCTTAGCAGTCAATAGTTATACATCATACTATGCTGTGTAATTCTTAACATACAATAACATTACACGTATATTTCTGAGTTGAATATTAGGACCATATTAACAAATTCAAGATGTTTTCAAGAAGACAATAAAAATGATCACAAGGAAGATTTGCAAAAAAACACATGAAAGGCAACTCAAAAAAATATGAGCTGCTTATAATTTTATGTTCAAGGTTTTTTTTAGCAAAACAGCAAACTTACTGACGCCGTGACTTTAATTTTTTCATCAAACCAGATTGGTTTGCCAAGATAGACTTGTAGACAAGTTGTTAGAAGTCGCGGCCATCGTCTCTGCTTTCACACGACTCTCGCGATACTGCTACACTTCCTCGCGAGACTTCTAGCTTAGGCAAGATTTCAGCTCTCGGGACCACTTGAAAAGTTAATCCCGAGAGCTGAAATCTCGCCGGATCTCACGAGAAGATGATTTAGCCGCAACAACTAACAACATGTCTACTAATCTATTGCCAAGATGATTGAACATTTGCACCAAAGACTTGGACAAGTCTATCAAAGCATACTGACATTATGATATGTATCAGGAAATATAGGATTCTTATTTTTCAAAGCCAACTTGAAAAGATTTCAATTCTAGTTATGAGGTAACCGTGGTATCCCATTCTTTCCAGAAAAATGTACTTAAGTGACCAGCACCTCGAGTGACTTAAATCAATATTGCTGAACAATGCTGCAAAAAGATATTACATTCCCCTGCAGTTCAACTTATGAAGAACTTTACATTTCTTGTGCACTCCTGGCTTAGTAAAGCAGTACTCATAGTGTGTCTGACATGATATGTATTTGTGTAATGAACAAAAACACCACAGTATTAAACTGTGGTTACCAAAAATATTTTCATTTGATGCTTACTGCTTTTGACTTGTATTCAGCTTATTGTTTGCTGAGCATAACATTCACAAGGAGTTGTGGCTTGCATACTGATTTTATTTACCAAGGTTTTAAATGCTTAAGCAAATTTGGAGCTTAAGCAGCTCTGAAATTGACCCCATATTTTAACCAATAGTTTCCTCGATTCTGATACAATCTTCAAAAACTAGGGCAGCTTTGAAATGATAATTGATTGTCTTACTTTTTCAGGAATATTCCCAAAGCAATGTATACGCCTTTTACAAAGGCACGCAGGGCATACATGTTGCATAGTGCTCCCTTTGGTGAAGAACTTGTAAGTCACATTATGGTAGAATGAAAGTTCAATTCCGTTCTTGAACTTACCAACCACAAATAAATAAATTCACAAAAATACAAAAAGGCCTCATGACGAAAAAAATGTTGATAAATAAACATTTTACCTAAAAATAAAATAGTAGAAAAAATGTCTATTTACAAAAAGATGATCCTAGTGGTTATTTTTTTAGTGATATCTTCTTTTCCAAAGTAAGATTTGCCACTTTTGAGTTAATACTGACACTGTAGGACTCTTATGACTGATCAAATGACGAATTTCTGGTGTGCATAATTAAACAAAAATGCCCCACATTTGAACTTCTGACAACTGCGGGGTCAGTGTATGATACAATAGACCTTATTCACGGTGCATCCATCCTACATTCGAAGCAGTGCAATCAAACCGAGGCTTGGATTCGAAATAGTCTGGTACCTGTTTCCTTTTTAGAATTGGGGTTATCTTTTCCATGGGGTATACAAGGAAGGTGACAAGATGGATGCGCCGTAAATAAGGCATAAAGTCACATTTCTGCTATAGGTTTGAAGGACTGATTGTTGATCGTAGGGCATACAATAGCACACCGCACTTGCGCTAAAAATAGCACCCGATCTCAGACAAACATTGCAACCATGCAAACGGGTGTGCGCGTGTTACGTGTTTACACTACGTATGTGAGACAATGTTTGTCTGACATCCGGGGATTTTGTGACGTCATTCGTGCGGAGCGCTATTGCCACAACTTCAAACATCAAATTTCTGCCTGGTCTAATTCTATTCACCAAAGAACGTTTCTAAATTGTACCTTTTGGAGACAATTCAACCCTTTTTTCCAAAATAATCTTTTGCATATAAACTGTTTCTTGAACTGGTCGGCCATCTTGGATCAAATCATAAATCAATGCAAATAGCGCTCCGCACTAATGACGTCACAAAATCCCCGGATGTCAGACAAGCATTGTCTCACACGTAGTGTACATGCACACGCGCACCCACACACACACACGTTTGCATGGTTGCAATGTTTGTCTGAGATCCGATGCTATTTTTAGCGCCAGTGCGGAGCGCTATTTGATTTGTGGTTGAAGCATCTGCAAGATTCCACCTCCTCTTCTGTCTGACTGAAATCAACTGATTTTAGACGCGGCAGAAATTTCAACGTTTGAAGTGAGCCTTGGTGCCTGTGGTAGAAAGAGAAAATTAAATCACAGGCTTGCTCAGGTAGGGTTCGAACCAGCGAACCACCGATCGGAGACGGGATGTTCAACCTATTTGACTACTGTATATAAAGCTAACATCATCTTTTTCATTTTATGGGGCAGGAACTTTGTGAAAGCAACGAAGGCGATTGCCTTTGCTGGCCCTGGCTACTGCCTTATACAGGGTATTATTAAAAGTCAAAAAGATCTTGACCGGGATTGGTGAGGTTTTCCAAATGGAAAGAATGACACTCAATTTCACTTTCACAAGTAACAATGTCCAAAATCTTGCCGAAAATACTGTGTACATATAGTTTTGATATACAAAAATAAAAAGTCCCAATAGTGGACAAAACCTACAAGAAAACTTTCATGTGCATATATTTGATTTTTTTTAAACTAAATAAACATGTTTTTTATCCTAATTTTATTGGTTTGAGCATTTTGTTGGATTCTAGACTCGAAAGAATTAAGTCCACAATCTTTTCCACAGTCAATCTTGCAGGTCTATTGTTTTTAGCAAAACAAAACAAAAATCTGACAAAGAAATTATCCAGCATCACAAACAAGTTAAGGTGTCTTTAGTTTGTCCAAAGGCAACATTTTGAAACCTTAAAACTTTCAAGAGTGCCGGCATATGAACTAAAAATCATCATTGAAATCCTGTTGTTCTCCTGTTATTCTGCCATTCACAGTGACTTAGGCCAAGTCGTAAAAAAAAAATTTTAGCGTCCCCACATGCTTCCTTTTTGGAGGCCGTCTGCTTTTCTTTTTTTCTTTTTTAAATAAAACCAGAAAAAAGTGTAAATTTCACGTTTTTTTTAGGGGGGAAAATTATTTTTTACAGCTGTTCCGATACAGAATTAAGGCCTAAAGGTCTAAATACATGCATTTTTAGTCATTTCCTGGCCTGTGGGTTGGACTAGTTGTTTTAGATATTAAATGGGTTGGTCTGACATTTTGGACAAAAAAAGAAGGGCCTCCTCCTTCCTTTTTTTTCCAAAAAGGCAGGCCCTAAACATGTTTTTTTTTTTACGTGACTTCATGGAAATCAAATATACATCATTATTAAGGTGTAATTGCATGGTATCCTTTTTTTTAATGCAATTTCCCCCCCCCCCCTCCAAATTCCTAAAGGAAAATAAACAGGTACTAATTAGACTAGCAGTTTTAGTCAGGAGACCTCCAGTAGCACCAGCTTGAACAGCATAAAGTGGAGTCTGGGACAAAGACTCTATCTCTTCCCTACACCGTCCGATAATTGCATCTTCTCACCACAAGAGGGCGCTATCATGTATGGATTACAATATCATGATATAAAAACAAACTATTATCATCACTGAGTACAAAATATAATAATAGCACAACTATTCTTCCCTCTCTCTGACATTGAAATATCACTGATAATATTACAGGTATCTCAAAATGAAGTAGACTCACTGTTTCCCACGTCGTCGAAAAGATCAAAGTAGTCTGGTTCCGGACCCTCCTGACCACATGCTTCCTTGAGTACCTCCCTGCCATGATGTGATACGGGTATTACCTACCAAGGAAAAGGAAAAGATTGCATACGATCAAGTTCAAAGTCATATCTTACTCCATTGTGTACAGGCTTTTACTATACATCGATCCGACGGCGCTACATACCATGGAGGTAGGAAACACCCGCCATTACTGCAGTGTCCCCATCCACCTTTTTGTTTTGTACTCCCTGCAATATAGAGTGCGGTGGGGTTGCCAGACAAAAGACAGGCAGGGACACTGCAGTAATGGCGGATGGTATGTCACGCCATCGGATCAATGTATACCCTACGAAGTGTAGGGGCAGGCGTATTCCCCAGAAGAAAGTGTGGACAAGAGGCCCCCTCCAGGGGCCAATTTCATAGAGCTGCTTAAGCACAGAAATTTGCTTACACACCAAAACCTTGGTAAATATTGGTAGATGTTTCCGCAAACCGATGCACATAAAATCAGTGTGTGTGGATCGGTTTGCGGAAACACAATGTAAGAATCGTTCGTACTTTTCGCACTTCTATTTCGTTTGCACTTCTCGTAATTAACGTTTCGACTAGCCTGCTCTAGTCCTCATCAGTATGTCAGCCAAAACTCCTTGTGAATGTTATGCTCAGCAAACAATGGCCAAATACGAGTCAAAAGCAGTAAACATCACATGAAAATTTGGTTGGTAATCCTGTTTGATCAAGGAAGACTTTTCATGCTTACTGCAAAATATTGCGCTTAAGAAGCTCTATGAAATTGGCCCCTATTAGCAACCTTTTTTATGAGCAGATCTTTTTATCCTAAGCAGGTTAATATAGAAGCTTGACCTGAGTGATGTTATCCAGCATACCTTATGATACGTGATGAGGTCGCCCAGTCGGTTGTGGACGGAGTGCTGTTGCGTAGGATCGGCCCCAAAGAACTGGTAGGTCTCCCCTGATGCATCGATGAGGAAGTGCTTAACTTTCTCCTGGTCACGGTAGGACAAGACGTAACCCCAGACCTTCTCGCTAACACGCACTAGGAAGGAACCAGGCTTCTTATCTTCCAGGATCTCATTGGCCTTCTCTCGCGGGATGATACCTTCAAGGTATAATACATGATTGGTAAAGGTCACAGAACAGCACTCACACTTTGTCTGATCCAGCATGTACATTAAATAATATACCTGTGAACATTTGAGCTCAATCAGACTTCTGAGTCACGAGAAAATTTAAAAATAGTGAAAACCTGACTCAATTCTTCTTATAAAACATAAAGAATGGTTTTGAATTTCTTACACAAGATCACTGTTTTTGGTCTTTGTTTTACTAATTTCTGGATAAATACACCATTTCATGAATATTAAATGGTTTTGTTCAGAAAATAGATAATATGCAAACTAGGCTTGCCTTTCACCAACGTGGATGAGTACTGTATACTTGGTGCTTGTGAGTGCACGTGAAAAAATCACATGCTTGCTCAGTTGGGATTCGAACCCACGACTTCCTGCTTACTAGTGCAGATGCCATATCGCTAGGCCATCGAGCTAGCTGGGGTCAGCGGGGTGATTCGAATCCAATATCGCGACGGGTACCACAGTAAATCATGAATATTAAATGATTTTGGTCGGGAAATAGATAATATGCAAACTAGGCTTGCCCTTCATCGACGTGGATGAGCACGTCGGTAAAGGGCAAGCCTAGTTTGCATATTTCCACCATTTCAGGTGGAAATATTTTAGCAGTGTGTTTCTACCAGCACCATCTTCATACCCTGAAAGTTATACGGAAATCTGTGAACATTGCTGTTTGGGTACATTACCAATCCCTGTACTATACCTTTAATAATGACAGTGATTATAAGAAGACAAATTGCACATTGTATGGTCATGGGGTAGGGGGATCTGAGATCTGTGTACTAAAAGATGTGACTAGTACGAGCCAACTCTTAATTGTTACATCAGTACTCAATGCTGAAGTTAGTCTGATACTTCTTACAGGCAACTCACCATGGAACCATTTGGCTGGACGGCTGCCATTAATGTCCACACTCATCCCAGCCTGCTTGCGGTATTGATGCTCTTTGTACCAGCCGATTACGTCTTGTCTACTCACAGGCTGTGAGGGACGAGGCATTCCACTTGCAGGTCTGTAAACAAATCAAGACATGAAAGCAAAAATTGGAGAACCCATTCTAATCATCGGCCTACGACCAATGGACCAACAGTCGATTTCACAAAGCACTAAAGATTGAACTTAAATCAAGAATCAATCTTAATTGGCAAGTAATGTGTAATGTCACAATACAAATCACTACGATGACATCAATCTTTGTGTTTTGTGAAATCGGCTCAGGCCAACATGGCAACGAGCAGGTGCACTAAGGCAATGACCAGGAGCACCAAGGCAATGACCAAGGGCACCAAGGCAATGACCAGGGGCATCAAGGCAATGACCAGGGGCACCAAGACAATAATCACGGTTACCCTAGAAATTCTTCGCTAACCAAAAATCTTGCTTACGGATTCCATAAAATAGATTTTACGCAAAGCAGTGCCCGTAAGCACAAAAATAGGCCGTAACGGATTCCATGAAATTGAGCCATGGTAAATAAAATGCTCACTCACCTTATAACCTTGGTCTCCTCTGGTTGTATGGCTTGACTGTAGATCTCATCTAGAGTAAGATTCTCAAAGTTTCCGCTTAGCCGTGACCGTCGAATCTCTTCCCTGGCCCATCGAGCTCGCTCTCTTCTCTCGCTGTCAGCATGTTTCGATCTCCTCACTGTCCAAGTAAACAAACAGCAAATGAGAATGAGAATTATATTAAAACTGAGTACTGCAAACTGCTTGCGAACGAAATGCTCTGCAATATAACTTTGCAAACACTGTAGTGAGCTAACATTTCAATACTAACATGTAAGTAAAAAAAACAATCAAAAGATGGAACACTTCATTGGACAGTAAAGCACATAAATATGGCCGTTGAACATGCTGAACACTGTCGCTGAAAATCACTATACCGAACGACAGCTTTATCAAGCAAACTGTGTGCATCCCACTGTGTTTGTTATATCGGCCTTCCACTGTATAGAAAACATTTCTGAATAGCGCTCCGCACTTTTAATGACGTCACACGAGTGATTTTGCCAGCGCTCGCATGTACAAAATCCCCGGATGTCAGACAAACATTGACTCACACACATAGTGCACACCATGCATGCACGCGCACGCACCCGCACCCACACACATTTGCAATGTTTGTCTGAGATCCAGTGTTACGTCACAGCATTTAGCTAGCTGCTATTTTTAGCGCAAGTGCGGAGTGCTATTGATGGGTTTTTCAAAAATTCATGATTTGTTTCAGAGCAGATAACTGACACAAGGAGTGAGTTCCCAAAATAGAATCAAAATGAGTGAAAAACATTCAAAACAAAATAAAATAATGCCAGAGAATTAGCACTGCAAAAGAAACAGACCCATGACAACCAGACAATGGTTGCTATGGACGAAACTAAAAAAGGTGTCAAAGGGAAATCCTGGTATGATATGCATATATGTGTATAATTGCATTTTAGGATCTGTAAATCCATGCACCACTATCACTTTCCTAAATATCCTGTATGAAGATACGTACATGTAACAAACAGGATATGATACCTGTACAGACGCATCCTGTGAAACTATAAGGCCGATATCACACGGTGTAATTCTGGGTAATTGACCCGCTGAACATACAGACAATTCCTATAATAATATTTGTTTTGATGAAATGTAATTCCACTGTGACTATGCACTATATATGCTTACTGATTTCCAACACTGTCGATCGATTTCACAAAGCACCGAGATTAATCTTAACATTGAGTTGCTAATATCACCACAGTGATTTGTAGTGTGGCATCACACTTTGCTTATAGCAATAGCGCTCCGCACTAATCACGTCACATGAGTGTACAAAATCCCCAGATGTCAGACAAACATTGACTCACACACGCAGTGTACACCATGCATGCACGCGCGGGCACACGCCACACATTTGCATAGTTGCAATGTTTGTCTGAGCTAGTGTGCTATTTTTAGCACAAGTGCGGAGCACTATTAGGAAAGATTCACATTTTAAAGGTAGTATCATACTTTGGTAAGAAACCAAAACAGAAATGTTCACAGATTTACATATAACTTACAGTGTATGAAGATGGTGGTGGTAGAAACATACCGTTAAAATATTTCCGCCTGAAATGGTGTATTTATCCGGAAATTAGTAAAACAACGACCGAAAATCTTTCTGATCTTTTAAAAGATCAAAAATAAAAGAGAAAAGACTTAAAATACACTGTGGCAATTTTTCACTGTTTTCTCAAAAAGTGGGCACCGTACGTATGGGACTGAAATGTTCACAGATGACTGTTATTGTATCTGTCTTGATATTTCTGTCCATGAATCTGTATTTCTTTGATAAAAACCAAAGTATGATACTACCTTTAAAGGTATTATACATGATTGGTAATGGTCACAGGCAATTTGGAACAGATATTGACGGTCTATACAATGAATGACCAAATGTTTTCCTCATGTATGTTTTACAATGCAGACTATTATAGAGACATCAGGAAATGAAGGTATTTATCTTAGTTGGTTTGGTGGGAGGGGGGGGGGGAGGTGGATCACAGGAGATGAATACCTATTTATTCTACTTTAGTGCATTATATGTGTGTAGATTATAAACCAAACCAGGAAGTGGTACACATCATCGGCATTGTGCATGTAAATGTACACTTCAAGTCAAATACTTTATTCATATTGTATTATACATCAAACTCATGATTCAATATGAACAATGTATCCTACTCTATCTGTTACAGAATGCATTGCCCTTTTGTGAGGATGAAAGTATTGGAGACGATTTTTTTTAAAGGTACAGTACAGAATACACCAATCCGGTAGGCCACGCCTACCATATAACATCAGGTAAGCAACAACGCACACACACACGCACCCCACATGTCACGATCGCCCAAACAAGATGCTTAATTTGCACACTCTCAACAACCGAAAGCACCTATCTCCGTTGGACTTTAGAAAAGGCCAAAAATGTACATTTCCTCCCAGCCAGGGCATCGAGAGTCAGAATAGCGCTGCGCACTTGCGCTAAAAATAGCACCGAACCTCAGACAAACATTGCAACGTGGCCATGCAAACGTGTGGTGAGTGGAGGTATATGTGTGCGCGTCGCGCGTGGTGTGACGTCATTAGTGCGGAACGCTATTACAATGAGAACATAAATACTGCTGACCATGGTTAAGACTAAAACTCGGGTTTGTAAAAGAATTACCTTGTACATACGAAACATAAGTATTAAACTCAATGAAAAGTGTGTTGTAAAGAATACAAAATTTAAAACATTTTGTGGGACAAAATGGCGGCAATTTGTCAGACCTTAATTAAAACGCTGTGATTGGTCAATTTGTCAAGGGACATGGCCTACTGGATCGATTTATTGGTAACATACCCAATCAGAAATGTTCACAGATTTACGTACATGTATAACTTTCAGGATATGAAGATGGTGCTGGTAGAAATATACCGCTAAAATATTTCCGCCTGAAATGGTGTATTTATCCAGAAATTAGTCAAACAAAGACCGAAAACAGTTTTGATCTCGGGGTAAGATCAAACCATTCTTTATGTTTTACAAGAAAAATTTAGTCAGGTTTTCGCTATTTTCTTGTGACTCGCATCAGATGTCCAATTAAGCTCAAAGGTTTATTATGTCATGTACATGCTGGATCAGACAAAGTGTGAGTGCTGTTCTGAGACCTTTACCAATCATGTATTTTACCTTTACTAAGTATAAAATGATTGAAAGGTTTCAAGATGGATTGTGAGGAGCTTAGCTCCAAGCTCAGCCCCGTGTCTTGTTTTGCCTATTTGGAGAATACACCCTTGAAAAAATTTACCAATCATGTAATCATACGCATTAATTAAGGTTTTGTATTTACTTTTCGTTGAATTTACTCTTTGTTTTGTATATGTACAAGGCAATGCTTTAACAAACTCAATGTTTATCCTTAACCATGGTCAAGCGGTGTTTATATTTTCAATGTATAAGTCTGACTCGCGATGCCCTGGTTGAGAGGAAATGTACATTTTTGGCCTGTTCCAAAACCAAAGTCCTACGGAGAGAAGTGCTTTCGGTGGTTGAGGGTATGCAATGCGTTGCGTGTGGGCGATTGTGATATGTTGTGTGCGTGCACGTGTGTGTCGTTGGTTGGCTATTGCCATGGTGGGCGTGGCCTACTGGATTAAGACAGACAGTTCATCTTGAGATAAACTTACATTGAACCTTCCAGATGCCCTCGACCTTAGCCCGGTCCTCCTCCGCCATCTTCATCTTGTCTTCCTCAGTCTTCTTCAGGTCCACATAAAGCTCTTCCGCCCTGTGTTTCAACACCTTCTTGGACTGTTTCTCCCTCTCCTCATGTGCCTTACGGTCTCTCTCCTAGTGCAGAGGGAGGGAGCAGGCAAATTGTAATGCTCTATTTGAATTTTCCTTTGAAGTGAACAAGGAAAATTGACTGGAGTGGGATTCGAACCTACAACCTCTTGACTATAATATAGAAAAAACAACTAAATTGACCTCTGAATGACTTATATTAATCTTGTCAGGGGTGTCTTTCACTAACGTTTTGCGATCATCGCTATCGCTAAAGCGCAAATACATCGCTAAGGCCTAAAAAAAAAATTTTATGTTGGCATAACCCGACCGACCCTGTTTTTTTTTTCCAAGGGAAGAAATTTAATGATTAAAATCTATATAAATTAGTTTGAAATACGTTTGAAATCATTTCTGACCATTTCTTAATGTTGTATTCCATGGTCTTACGCTAGCGCGCATGGAACTTTGGAGTTACAGCGATCGAACATGAAGTGATCGAATTGCACATGCCCTATATAACAATGGTACACAGTAAAACAAAAAATAAAATAAAAATCCAGACCTACCTACCCTATTTTGGGGGGCCAGTTACGCCAACATAACATTTTTTTTAGGGCTTAACGGGGAATTGATCGCAAAATAGCAATGTCATATTAAGTGGGATAGCGATGAACGCAACCTATGACTTCAGTGACATAAGCCCCAGTTTCCCTTGGGGCTTATTTGATGATTCCATATTGATCATGAAAAGTCGCATCCTCTTTGAGTGATCCCCATATACTGTTCATATCATCAGGTTTGCAGCACTGCTTATATTGCATGCATCTTGGAATATGGTATTTTTGTGGTTTCATGGCTTCTGAAAAGTAAATGAACAAAGGTAATTGACAATTTGGTACATGTATGCTGCCAACATAAGGGCTGGCTAGCTCAGAGTACAAGTACAGTATTCTGATGGTTGCAGGTTAACATCCTGCCTCAGTCATATTTTTTTTCACCTAAAATGACTTACAACAGAAAAGAGATATTTGAATGTGCTGTTCATTATGTTTTAACTTACAGTTTGTTTCCGGAGTCTTTCAGCTTTCTCAAGAAGCTCTTTAGCTTGACGTTCCTTTTCCTTCTTCTCTCGTTCAAGCTGCTCTTTTTTCCTCTTGGCTTCCAGCATGGATGCCTTCAGGGCCTCTTGCTCTTGCTTCTTGCGCTTGAGTTCCTCTTGCTTCTGTGCCTCCAGGCGGATCTTCTCTTCTTCTTTCCGTCTGGCTTCTTCCTCTTCGCGTAGGACTCTCTCTTTCTCGTCGGCAGCGGCCTTCTGCCAGCGGGCCTTCATCTCCTGGAGTCGTTTCTCGGCTTCCTCTGCCTGACGTTGTCTCTCCTCAGCTTCGGCTTGTTCCCTGGCGAGCCGCTCCTTCAGCTCTTTGGCAGCGGCTTCCTCCTGACGGATGCGCTCTTCTTCTTCCCGAGCCTTCCTCTCGATCTCTGCCTTCTCTTTGGCGAGTCTCTCCTGTTCCTTGCGAAGAATGCGCTCTTCCTCTTCGTGCTTCCTCAGTTCCTCTTCCTCCTTGATCCTAAATGAGAAAGACAAAGTCATGAGTATCAGACAGAAACAGGGCTAGTAGAAGATTGGTCTAGGATTAGTCACAGCCTAGATCTTAGGACTCACCTTGCAGCTTCTACTTCTTGACGGGCCAGCCGATTGGCTCGCTCCAGACGCTCTTCCTCCATGATGGCTTCGATCTTCTTGTCTGTGGTATGCTCTCCCATGACCCACACCCATTCATTGCTGTCTTTACCCAGAAGCCACTGGACCTTCTTGCCATCTATACAATCAAAACAAAATCGGTACCTTTAACTTGATAAAGAGCCTCCCAGAATTGAAATGTGGGACATAATCTTATTTTTGTTATCTTATTTACTTAAAGTTTGGGTAAGACCTCTACATTAAAATGTTGTGCATGGTAGAGACGTACAGTTATGAACTTTGATGATTATAAGTGTATAACAGAGGGTTCGCAGCATCACAGATACCAATCCGCAAACGGATACGTCATGATACATCATCACTAATTGTAGTCAATGCGATGAAAAACCGTTGAAAACATGTTTGCATAGTCGTTTGCAACCGATACCTGTCGCCAAAAAAAAAGTGATCCCTCATGTACCGTTCCCAGGTTGCAGCATTGTTGCGTGTATCATTGAAACGATCCCAGGCCCGGCGGTGTGTGCGTGGTTTCATGGCTTCTGACTGCCAAACGAACAAAGATAATTGACTATTGGGGTCACCACCAACGTAGGGCTGGATAGCTCAGTTGGTAGAGCGCCTGTACGGTATTCAGGAGGTCGCCGGTTCGAATCCCGCTTCAGTCAATTTGTCTTTGTTCACTTTTCAATAAAAAAAAAAGAAAGGATATCCTTTTCACAGATTTTGTAGTGGATTGCAATTTTTAAGTCAACAATATATTTTCCACCATGTGATTGTTAATGCTTTAACAATGGATGTAGTGTGAAATTTGTAATCAGGGAAGAGAGGAATGGACTGAAAATTACACGACAAATTGTCGTAACTTCACTGAACCTAGGCTGGGGGTGACAGTACCGTGACACTATGCAGTTTTAGGCCAACCCACAGACATATAAACGCACAGATGGCCAGTCGTGTGCAGTAATTCGTGATTCTGAAAACTATGGGCAAAGCGGTCAATCGCTGCGCCTTCAAACTGCGTGCGTTTGGCGCGCAATGCGCGTCCTATAATAAGAGCATGCACTTCCCAAGATTTTAAGCTTTTTGTCTCGCTAGCTCTTGATTTTCAGATATAAACGTTGGCATCGCATTACTTTGTAGTACTTCAGCCTAACTAAGTATATATGAGGGTTTTTTTTAAATTGAGGAATGGCTTCATGGTTTTTTTTGGCCGGGAATCTCTTCACTGTGCGTAAATTCCCTATACCGAGGGGTGAATTTGCCCATAGTTTGGATTTTAGTCGGGTGCCGCGGAGATCACGAAAATTCCCTGTAGTTTTGAATAGGACCTGGCGGTCTATGCGTTTTTTATGTCTGTGGGCCTTCCTCACTTCAAAACCATACAAATGCCTAGCGCCCTCCAGAGGTATTCGCAATTATTTGCAAGTATGCGAAACAAAAGCATTTGAACATGAACGATTATGGTATCTGTTTGCGTATTGGTATTCGTCATTGAACAGCTACTCACATGGTACATGCTTTGAACTTCAAAGGCAGAAAGATGTCATTTTCAGGTAAACAAGTTTTGGAGGTGGTGGAGATAAAGGGCCTTTTTGAAACGGAGGCTTAGGCTCAGGCTCATGCTCCATTTCGTGAATCCATTCTAAAATAACTGTTATCAATTGTGGGGTACTGTGGCCGAGTGGTCTGGCGTGTCGAACTAAAGATCCTGCGGTCAATCTGCAGATTGTGGGATCGAATCCAGCCATGGGCTAGTGGTGCTTGCATCCTTGGGCAAGACGCTTTGTCACATATTGCTCCTCTTCACCCAAGTGTAAATGGGTACCTGGGAGGGTAGAGACGGCTTTGTGGTTTCTCTGTGCGCCCTATGGTTGCCGGGGCTGTATGCTCCCCAGGGAGTTGAGATGGTTTCAGGAATGTAAATTATGGCCCTATGACCAGGGATAATAATAATGTACAGCGCTTTGATCTCCTTGGAAAGGCGCTTTATAAATGCCCGTTATTATTATTATTATCATTATTATCAAAAAGAGGCTTTTGGCTGCGGTTCGGAAGTAGATTCTCTGGTTTGAAAAGAAAAACAGAGCATCAACCTCATAGAAAAACCATGCCACTACCTATATTTTCAGCATATGAATGACGGAACTGGAGCCTGAGCCTGAGCTTCCATTTCGAAAAGGCCCCTAGTCAGTTGGTTGGTAATAAAGTGCCAGGGGTAAATAAGAATAACTTGGGTTTCAGGGTAAACCCTACATTCAATCCTCAGTTCCCACCTGAAACTTTAAAATATCCTGATTTGAACGGCACCCACCTTTCTTCTTCTTCTTGATCTTGTTCTTCTTCAGTTTCCTCTCATACTCTGCCTCGTTGACCTTGTACCTCCGGATCTGCTCCTCACGCATCTTGCAGAAGAGGATCTCCTTCTGCTCATCGGAGAGCTCGGCCAGGATGTCCGGGTCGATGTACATGTCCTTGATGATCTGCTGCAACATCTTGGATCATGCACTGCGTTGAAGGAAAGAGGTGTTGGGGTTTATAAATCAGGGATGCGAGTGGCCACACAAGCAAGAATTCTGAAAACACCAAGAACGAAAGCTGAAATGTAAAAGTTCCTTTACTTTTGTACAGAGCAGACCTGTGTACATATAAAAAAGCTAAAATTCTGAGTTAAAATCTAAACCCCAAAAATCGGAATTCAGATTAAAATCTGAAATTTCACATCCCTGATAAATGAATGTTAAAACCCTAACCCTCTGCAGCAAGATGAGCTGCTTACCACACATTAACATTACCACAGTCTCCACTGGGGGATTGAATCATAAACCACGCATACAAACACATAACCACACTGTGATGTATTGTGGTAATCAGGATACCACACATTACCACAGGAAGAACCATAATGTGTGCTAAACTGTAGTCAATGCAGACCGGGTTAGGGTTAACCTTGACCAATGCCATACACGTACATATGCACACTGATTATACACGGACTCAATGAAAGAAACCAACAATCAGTTTTTTCTGTTTGAGATGATGCCACAGCCAGAGTGGATTTATTATTATTGGACGCCGACTGTAATGGCAGTCCCATTTAGTAATCTCAATAAATCAAATAAAAACATGAACAGTGGGCACACCAGACCCAACCACGGGCACACCAGACCCAACCATGGGCACACAGCCCCAAACCATGGGCACACCAGACCCAACCATGGGCACCCCGGCCCCAAACCATGGGCACACCAGACCCAACCATGGGCACACAGCCCCAAACCATGGGCACACCAGACCCAACCACAGGCACTATGTGCCCGGAGAAAAATAAAGAGAAACATAATAAACCATTAAGCCAATAGGTCTTTCCGCCGATGTTGAACATTCGGCCGGAAAGTGAAATGCAATCCTTAATAATAAATGCACAAGAAATTCATGAAACTTGAATTAAAATGAAATCCAGTTTTCCCACTGACGTTGCACATTCAGTCGGGCTGCGCCTATAAGCAATGAAGCATACTTGTAATAAATGTACATTTGTAAATGAATACAATTTTGATGAAATGGAGCAATCCCACTGATGTTGCACATTCAGTCGGGATTACTTAATGTTTTCCTATAAAATCTTGAACACTTAATTAGTAAAAGTATGGGAATTCAAATAATAAACGATAAAATGGGTTGCTGGATATCAACATCCGCACAGAATTGCCTCACAAACAGCCCAATGGGATGTATAATGGAAACGACGGGAGGCCTGATTGGGGAGGAGGTGGGCAAATTAATTCCGGAAAACAAATTTGCTCTGTTCACTTCCAGTGGCTGTGACAGAGTGACTATTAGTAGCGTTATAATAAATCACCCGATGTCCTGACGCGAAAACAATGCTTCCAATTGGTTAAAAGTTTCTTCCCCCGGCATTTGCATATATCTGCGGCAACTCCCTTTGAATAATTATACCTTATTTGGCAGCGCGCACTACGCGCCTCCCTTTGATACAAAAGTAAACAAATGCACCGAGGTCAAGTTCGGAAGGTATGTACACGCGTGCATATAAACTGTTGCACGTAAATATAATGCTTAAGTGCTTTTCTGAGTTGTTAAACCATAACATTGTTGCCGCAACCAAACCCCCCCCGGAAGCAAGGAATTCGCCGCGTATAATATCTTTTACCATTGGAGTTATGGTAAAAGGTGTTATACACGGACTCAATGAAAGAAACCAACAATCAGTTTTTTCTGTTTGAGATGATGCCACAGCCAGAGTGGATTTATTATTATTGGACGCCGACTGTAATGGCAGTCCCATTTAGTAATCTCAATAAATCAAATAAAAACATGAACAGTGGGCACACCAGACCCAACCACGGGCACACCAGACCCAACCATGGGCACACAGCCCCAAACCATGGGCACACCAGACCCAACCATGGGCACCCCGGCCCCAAACCATGGGCACACCAGACCCAACCATGGGCACACAGCCCCAAACCATGGGCACACCAGACCCAACCACAGGCACTATGTGCCCGGAGAAAAATAAAGAGAAACATAATAAACCATTAAGCCAATAGGTCTTTCCGCCGATGTTGAACATTCGGCCGGAAAGTGAAATGCAATCCTTAATAATAAATGCACAAGAAATTCATGAAACTTGAATTAAAATGAAATCCAGTTTTCCCACTGACGTTGCACATTCAGTCGGGCTGCGCCTATAAGCAATGAAGCATACTTGTAATAAATGTACATTTGTAAATGAATACAATTTTGATGAAATGGAGCAATCCCACTGATGTTGCACATTCAGTCGGGATTACTTAATGTTTTCCTATAAAATCTTGAACACTTAATTAGTAAAAGTATGGGAATTCAAATAATAAACGATAAAATGGGTTGCTGGATATCAACATCCGCACAGAATTGCCACACGCGCCAACGCGCGCCCCACAGGAGGAAGACAGCCAGGAACCCACAAGTGTAACCCCATAACATTCAGCATGGAAATTTCGAGAGAATGAAACGGCACAGATTGGCAGTAAAGTTGTCGTTACCAGACGGGGAAAGGTGAACGCCATCGCGCAAGTACAGAGAGGACTCAGACCAAAAGAACTGAGGATGGTGAAGGCTGACTGCATTTGGCAGTTTTGCACATTGTGACCGAGCCCACTTATTAATTGTGCGACGCTTCCGCTCTAAGGCTGGTTGCGATCGAGCACCACGGTAAAAGACCCGAGGTAAAATATCAGACCAGACAATGGTTGAATCAGGAAACATAGCCGAGCAATCGCTCAGCATGACAGCCACCTTCATCCGAAGACCATACTCATTAACCCGCACGAGGTCATTCGTACCAATGTGGATAATTAATACAACTGGTGAAGAGTGACATCGACCCACCTCCCCCAGGAGACGGAATATGTCCAGAACGCCGGCCCCACCTTTCCCCTTCCACACGACTTCAACAGACAAGTTAAAGGGGCGCTCCGCTCGCCTAACGATGGAGTCACCAACGATCCAAACAGAATCTAATGCAGGTATGAAATCAAATAGGAAACTGATCGAGTAAAAGGCAAACCCCCACGAAATTTGACCTAAGTGTATAAAACATTCAGCTAATGGCCGTGTGGGGGAGGAAAATATTGACAAGATGGCAGTGGGCGGATATAGGACAAGAACGCGTCGGAACGCCAGCGTCCCATAGCCCTTATGTCAGCACAATCGACCCCCGCATGCGTTGCCGATGATGCGGCCCCGATCCGAAAGGAATGACCCCGAAAGCAGGCCCCACGTAGACCCACAAAGTCCACAACCTTGCGCAAAATTGCAGTAAACTGATAACGGGTGATAGGGCTCCCATCAAAGTGACAAAAGAAGGGGCCACTAGATGGAGGGCGGATAGCAGCAAAGTCCCGTAATGCCTGCACGGGACAGAGTGACTTTGTAGCAGACTGGACTAAGCGGATGCTTTGAGGGGGGCCACGTTGATTATTTTTAGAAGTGCGAAAGTGGATAACAACTGACCCACTATGGGACGCAGCGTTAGGCTGGCAAAATTGAACATCGTCAAAACTGAGAACCGAGGTCAAATTGCAATGATTGGAAGAAACCGCAAATTCGCTAACTCGCATGAACCCGAAAAATGCACTAAGGAAAACTGATCGAAACAAAGTTTCCTCGAATTGTGAGGAACAAACTGCACTTAAAGAACCCGAAAAACGCTCAAGTAATGGCAATGAAATGGGTAACCGATCATCCATACTCGGGCGGAGTCGACGCGCGCCTTCAATCAACTTGGAGGCAACGAAGTCGTTCGTCGGGTCAACAAATCCCCGAACTTTATGAAAATAGCTCACGCCAGAGACGTAGGTAGAAATAGATGACGGGTGTAATCCCCGTAAGGAAAGCCACGCGATAAATTGCCGAATCTCAGAAACTGTTGCCGGAGCTTCGCTTTCCAGTGGGTGTTGCCGAGATTGGTTGAATGCCCTCCAGCCAGATGCATAGGTCTTTGAAGTATTGGCCGCAATTGCTGCTGAGAGCAAGCGCTCGATCTCGTCGCCTACCATACTGGCGGGAGTGGAGGGAGCGGAGTCATACATTGATCGGCATGGGGGGCGGCTTCTCGAAAGCGCAACATCTGGAAACGAGATAAAGCATCCGCAATGTTGTTGAACTTTCCTGGTACATGAACCGCTTTAACTGAAACATTAAAACGGAGGCACTGCAATACAAACGGGCGAACCAACGTCATAATCATTGCACAGCGGGAGGATTTCTTATTAATGATTTCCACAACAGCTGTGTTATCAGTATGAAACAATACCTTACGCCCCGCTAAGAGCTCTGCCCAACACAACATAGCAATATACAGAGGAAAAAACTCAAGAAACGCGATCGAAGGGGAGCGGCGGCGGAGGGCTGCCGGCCATCGACCTTGAACCCATTTGCCTTGAAAGTAGGCACCAAACCCCAAGCTAGCAGCAGCGTCGGTAAATAATGAAAGGTGATCGCTGGTTTCCCACTCTTCGTCCGCAAAAACTGACACGCCATTGAAATGATTCAAAAATTCCAGCCAAGTTAACAGATCAAGGCGAACTCCCTTAGATATGCGCACTTTATGGTGGGGGCGCGACAAGCCTTGTGAAAGCGCGATAAGGCGGCGTAGAAAGGCCCGTCCGGGTGGAATTGCCCGGCACAGGAAATTGAGTGACCCTACAAGTGACTGGATGCCGCGGAGTGAAATCTTGCGTTGCTGAAGGAACTGGTCAATGATGGCAGAAGTTGCCACAATTTTGTCGCGTGGGACACGCACCGTAGCATCAACCGTGTTAATTTCTAATCCCAAAAACGTGAGCGCTTGAACAGGCCCAACCGTTTTCTCAGGCGCAAGGGGGACCCTTAACTCCGCGCAGGATGTCTGAAAACAGTGGAGGAGTCGTGCACATTCCACATTGGACTGCCCGACGAACAAAAAATCGTCAAGATAATGTGTCAACGACAACGATTGACTAATAAGCCTAACGCGAAAATCCAAAAATGAGCTAAATTTCTCAAAAAGTGAGCAAGCAATACTACAGCCCATTGGCAGACACTTGTCAAAGTAAAATGACCCTTCAAACACAAACCCCAAAAGGTCATAGTCGCGGGGCGACACCGGAAGCAATCGAAATGCTGATTTGATATCGGCCTTAGCCAGCCAAGCGCCAACACCTGCGCGCTTTGCCAGCGACACTGCCACGTCAAACGAGGAATAATGCACCGTGCAAAGATCCCGGTCAATAAAATCATTAATCGACTGGCCAAGGGGAAAGGAAAGATGGTGAATCAGGCGAAATGAATTCAGCTCGCGTTTCGGCACTAAGCCAATCGGAGAGCATTGTAAATTAGGGAAAGGGCGGCACGAAAAAGGCCCGGCAATCCTACCCTGGGAAATTTCCGAAGCAAGTTTGTCACGAACAACTTGAGGATGTTTCAATGCAGAAGGCAAACAGTGCGAATCGCGAGGCGACCGGGGACCAGTGTACCCCAAAGAAAAACCATTGGAAAAACCATGTAACAAAAATTGCGCATCACGCGTATCAGGGTATTGTGAAAGCCATTCTTGCAACACAAACAAATTAATTGGTGTTGGGAGGACGAAAAGAACTTTGGCCAGCATGCGCACCCTGTCCCGCCTTCTGTTTACCAACGCTTGTATGTGGGAATGAAGGAGCCGAGGACAGGTCCTTCTGAACTCCTGCGCTGCCGTTCACAGACAGTGCATTCCGTGGCCGCGGAGCACGAGCGGACCGACCGGCTGCCCCTGCAGTCGAACCCTGCGCCGGACCCCCTGTACGGCAACGTGCAGCGCCATGTCCGCTGCGCATGCATCGGGAACATGTATGTGCATATTTGCAATCAGAAAAACGACATCCGGCCGGTAGATTGAACGCAAAACAGTGACCAGATCTTAACGTTGCATGCCGCTGTGCGGGCTGATAGGAATGAGGCGCACCCCTCAATGCCGGAGAAGTTACGCTGGCAGCCGCGACTGTGAGCCAGAGCTCAAAATCAATCTCACCCCATGACCGGGCCGGATTCATTTCCTGCCTTAGCCGAAACTGCTCATCATACGACCTCCAACCGAGGCCCGGAAACTGAATGGACGCGGTGCGCACAATCTCAGCGTATTTCAACATTTCGGCCCAACGATTGGGGTGCCGTGACAGAAAAATAGTCATGAACGTGTTGTACGCAGACTGCCAAATGTCAAATGTTTCAATGCGCTTGCGCTGTGGACCCTTTTTCTTGACAACAACGTTCCCCCCTTCCACTGCCAGAGTGACATTGGAACCACCCGCTTCGAAAGACCTAGACAGTGCTGCGCCCGCCGCATCATTGTAAAGTAGCCCGAAATCCACAAATTCGCCCTGCCAAATTTTTTCTTTCAAAGATTGGGGGACATGAACGCCTAGGGGGGTGTACAAAGAACCAGCCAACTCAGGACGGCTAAACGGTAGGCCTAATAAATCATTGCAAGATGGCGAAACATTGTTAGCATGATTAACGTTAGCAATAGCAGACCCACAATTAAGTGACTCACCCCCCGCGAAACGGGTCCCGTCTGTAGCTTGGCGAACCCCATCTCCCATGCCCACTGAATAACCAAGACGGCTGGTCGACGCCATCACCGGCGCGGAAGACATATTAGGCCTAGGACAAGAGTCATGTTCGACGGGTGCTGAGCATGCTGAAGAAACATCCTGATCCTGGAAAGATGGCGAGACAAGGGGGGTAGGCCACGGTCGAGTCGTCATGGTGGGTGCAGAGCCAGCTGCCGCAGACGAAGGACTGGCGATAGCAGGCCAAGGGTGGCTGGTCGTAGTAGCACTCCTACAACAAGGCCCAGCGGTATGCCCACATGATGATGTAGCGGTAGAACAAATGTCCGAAGACACAGATGATCGGCCGACATGGAGACCGTGAGCGCTAACGCTAACGTCGGCCCTGCACGAAGACGGTGGCCAAGCCGTAGAACTGATGACTGGAGGCGGCAAGGACCCCGTGCCAGTCGAAACGCCAGCCGAAAAGACGGGAGAAGTCGGCACGAAGATAGTCGACGCACTCGTACTCGTAGAAGATGTTGACACGGCAGGCGGAATTTGCAGTCCGTCGGCCGGGCTCACTGGTGGAACACCCTCAGGAAGAGGAAATGACGGCACCGTACGCCCCCGACGATTGGCCAGCTGTCGTCGCGGTTGTGCCGTTGTGGTAGCCTCTGATCGCTTCGCCCGCTTCGCCGGTGCTGATGACCTGACAGCGGCATCCGAAAACCGCAAAGGACGGCGCCTGGTGCGTTGTAAACCACCACGATTCATGTCGTTGGGCTAGTATTACTACGCTTAACGGTAGGCTAAATTACTATCACGGTAGCCTAGGCCTAGGCCTATGTTGAAAACAAAACTCAGCGGCGAAGAACTAAAGATGCCCAGAAAACCAACGTAATGGCAATAACGCAAGATAAATGGCGACGACGAGAAGCAAGAGTCCAGATTAAAATCAGATAAATAAATCACACAATTCCGGAAAACTGAATCAAAAATAATCCAACAAATTAATTCCGGAAAACAAATTTGCTCTGTTCACTTCCAGTGGCTGTGACAGAGTGACTATTAGTAGCGTTATAATAAATCACCCGATGTCCTGACGCGAAAACAATGCTTCCAATTGGTTAAAAGTTTCTTCCCCCGGCATTTGCATATATCTGCGGCAACTCCCTTTGAATAATTATACCTTATTCGGCAGCGCGCACTACGCGCCTCCCTTTGATACAAAAGTAAACAAATGCACCGAGGTCAAGTTCGGAAGGTATGTACACGCGTGCATATAAACTGTTGCACGTAAATATAATGCTTAAGTGCTTTTCTGAGTTGTTAAACCATAACATTGTTGCCGCAACCAAACCCCCCCCGGAAGCAAGGAATTCGCCGCGTATAATATCTTTTACCATTGGAGTTATGGTAAAAGGTGTTAAGGGGGAGATTAATGGCTGGGCCCCATGCATGAAGTCACTGCAGGATTTGCTCACGGCTCTGCGACTTCTACAATCCAACTTGATCATGAGCAGTGCACCAAATCCATTAAAAGCTGATAAAAGCCACTTCATGTGGGCAGGTACATGTATTAAGCAGGTCTACTCTAGAACTGAAATTCAGGGCTAGCATTAAGAGCTAGGATTTCAGACCCGAAGGCCTGGGCTTGGCCATGGCTTTATAATTGATGGGCCCGACCAGACTATACACAGTCAATTGCTGTGATCACTGATCAGGCTTTCTATGAAATATAATTAAGGCCCACTGCAAATTAATTGTGTTATAATGTACTGCATGTTTACAGCACAGGACATTATATATACATATATGTACATGTACATAGTAATGTACTACTACATGTACCTGCATATAGAGCTAGTACCAGGAAGTAAGTTTGTTTGTTGTCTGATCCACATATGTACGACATACATTGTACCAGTAACACTGCATTTACTGAAAATGAAGAGGCTGGCCATTAAAATGTACTGTATGCATTGAGATTGAGACAATGCACATTGCACTGAAATTAAATACAAGCATTGGAATACAAATCACAAACATTTCAGAACTGTCATCTAGACTTTGCAGGTACCCTTTAGGTCTATGGGGCATAAAAATAAGGATGTTTCCTACATTATCATTGTACTTACATTCTCTCACTTTATTTTGGTATGTCGATCGGTTTGCGGAAAGTAATCGTTCGTACTTTCGTACTTGTTCACACTTCTCGTAAGGTCTGTTTGGCCCTGCATCTAGTCATCATGTGAGACCACTAGAGAGCAGGCTAGTCGAAACGTTGAGACCGTACGAGAAGTGCGTGCGAATGAAATAGAAGATAGATAGTACGGACGATGTTCTGCAAACTGATCCACATACCAACTGTCACCATGCAAATCTTTCTAACATGTATTTTATTAGTCATTGAAAAGTGAACAAAGAAAAATTTACTGGAGCGGGATGCGAACTGGCGACCTCCTGAATACCGTACAGGCGCTCTACCAACTGAGCCATCCAGCCCTACGTTGGTGGTGACCCCAATAGTCAACTATCTCAGTTCGTATTGAGGTCCCCAACGTAGGGCTGGATGGCTCAGTTGGTAAAGCGCCTGTACAGTATTCAGGAGGTCGTCGGTTCGAATCCCGCTCTAGTCAATTTTTCTTTGTTCACTTTTCAATGATTTTTAGTTTACATTCAGTCGGTTTCCCTTGTGGTTATTTGATGATGTATTTGATTAAAAGCTATTTCCCAAAATGAAATGCATCGTGTACATAAATACCCTAGTATTCAAACATGACTTGCTATATTATTGTGGCTGTGATCTTAAATAAAAGTGTACGCACCACAGCAATCCTTTGAATGGAGTATGATCAAAATGTATGGGTTGGTAGAGTGAATAGTTTGCTCCTGGACTATGTATCATGAATACTGTGTGTTACATGTACATGTACATGTATGTATGTATGTTGAGGAATGGCCTTTGCTGCATATGTAGACCTACTTAACATGCTTAATAATTTATCAGTCTACATTTAATCTTCCATTGGGATATGGTCCACAATGACAACCATATGGCTCACACATGACAAGCTTGAGGCCACACAAATCTGAACATCTGTTTCTACTTCTACCAAGGAGTAAAAAAAACTGCTTAAATTTCAGCTCAATCCTTCAAGCAACTTTTCTTGCTCCTCCAAAATTCTCAGAAATCAAGTGAATTTCTAGTCCCAAAAGGGTTTCTTTTCAAGGTAAAAACTTCATTTCATATTAATGAAAACTTCAGGAAACTTGTTTTTACAGCGAACAATGTTTTAATATTGCAAGGCCTCCTCCAAGTTCAGGAATGTTATGTGTAGAATTGTATTTATAATACAGCTTAGTTCGTGTGGCCAAGATTAAACAAATGTTCATATCTAAAGAGCAAACACATCGGTTTGTACTAGGTTGTGCCATTTCAGGCAGGATTGGGGATGGGTTTTTGGCTTACGCTCGAAAACAGGGTCATTAAAAATTTGATTGTATGTGGAAGTCAACACAGTATTCAATTGATGTAAAACTAAAACACAGTTTTGAAAAAAAAAGGCAATTTAAGAGTCCTAGGGCCGATTTCACTAACGCTTTGCGGTCATCTCTAAAGCCCAAATCTATTGCTAAACGGAAAATTGCTAAGCAAAGTTAGCAATAGATTTTCCGTTTAGTATGTTTAGCGATGGACATGGGCTTTATAGTGATGATTGCAAAGCGTTAGTGAAATCAACCCCTGGGGTCGATTTCACGAAGCTGTACGATCAATCGTAAATCAAGTTACGAAGGATAACCCTTTGTATAATACGTAGGGCTGCAACATCACATTGATCTACATGTAGCAAGTTCTGATGAGTTTAGTGAAATCTTTGTGAAATAAGCTTCAGGAGACAGTTAAGATAAATTAGTTCACGTATTGTTCACTGTTAACCTAACATGCCTAAAAAGGTATGGGTGTATCCTTGGACATGTTGGATCATCTAATATAATGGTTTACAATAGCACCCAATTTTTTATTTTTTTCAAAAATACAATAAACAACCGTTCTTCTATTACAATTTCCTAGTTTCTTGAATTATGAATCATACTTTCCTTGAGAAAAGAGTTACAAAATTGCCAGCTTTTGTAACGAGGCAGCAGAATAGTGCGTGTGTGCTGATAACTTTCTGTTGCGTGCGTGTTGAGTGTTATTCACCTCTGGTTGCCCGGGTTCGAGTCTGGCTCGGTTGACAAGTGGTCTGGGTTTTCAGTCCCTACGTGATTCTGTGCTGTGGGTTTTACCCCTGGAGAATATTACTCTGGCGTTTTCCTCCCACATCTAAAACTGTATCTTCTTCTCATCATCTTGCCATAAAAAAGGGTTTGGTCAGGCTTTTGAGCTACAGTGTCTACTAGGGCACTTTTGAGGAATCAAGGGCGCTTATGAGAAATCCTTGGTTTCATAACCAGAAATAGATTTAGATAATAATAATAATAATAATAATCTAATCATCAAATAACCACTGAAACTGACTGAAGGGAAACTGACTGAATTTTTAAGTCGTTGAAAGGTGAACAAAGAAAAATTTACTGGAGCTGGATTCGAACCGGTGACCTCCTGAACACCAGTCAACGTCGCCGGTTCGAAACCCACTCTAATCAATTTTTCTTTGTTCACCTAAATCAATAATAATCTAATTCTTTGTGTTGAAATATTTCACATTTTGTTTAAAAACATAAAATGCACATATGCACGACTTCTTATAAAAATTAAGATTATAAACTTTGTGCACGACCAACAAACTACGGTAATCCTGATTCCCAGGTGGGTTTTAGAGGCATAAATTATGTACACAAAAGGGGTCACTAACTTCAGCCAACTCGTCCCAACGTATCACACTGTCATGATATTGACAGTCACTGTCACTGGCCAATTTATGCCCTTTAAAAGTAAAACACAGGATTACCCACCAAACTACAAAGTGCATTGTTTTGCGGATTGGTCCAGTTTTGTCAATTTGTAGGACTGCTTCTAATTCCATGAGCAAATATTTACGCCACATTAACTCAAGCGTGGAGGAAGTGGAAGTTCGGAACAGCAGGTTGACATTCAGCTGCTTTCAAGCAAATTAACAAACGTTTCAAGCTTCACTTACCGGGGCAACCAAGCGGTCAAAAATAATAACATCAAACCAAGCAGGGCTACGCAGGTGAGCAAGTCACTTCCGGGTGTTCAGTTGGCTTGCCACTAACTCGTCTAAACTTGGGCCGATATTTCCCATATGATCATGTGGCATGCAGTACTTCCTTGTCAAGTTATTCCTCTCTTAGTTTGACTTCAAGAATCTTTGAAAGATGCATCAGAAAAATATCAAGTTCTGAAATAGCGAACTCGATATCAATGAAGGCCACATAATCAATGACTGCTTTTGTTGACAAAATCAAAGAGCACACCCTTGTGGCCGTGTACAACAAATCCATTTGGCTAGTTAGAAAACACACACGTGCCTATGGGGAGCGGCTGTAGCCAATTCCCGTGAGGTTGTGTGTGATTGTGAGCCGTAGCCATTTAAAGTGGACACGTTGTGGCTCGTGGTCTGGTACCTAGTGGCGGGTGAAGTTTCCTGATCCCTGATTCACGAGTAAAACGCTTATCACGAAAGATGGTCTGGTGCTTTCATTAAAAGTACGGAAGATAAAATGAGCCAAAATACATATATCTTTAAAAATAAACGTTTTTAAAGAATTGAAGTACTGAAAAATTGCACATTATACAATAACAAAATTGGCTCTTTGGCTGTCCTATTTTTTGGAAGCAAAGTTGCAAGCCTCTTAACTTTCTTATTTATCTTTTGCTATAAGAAAAATGTCAAAAATGCCTTTGTACTTATCATACTTTGGTTTTTGTCAAAGAAATACAGATTCATGGGCGAAAATATAAAGATAGATACAGTAACAGTCATCTGTGAAAATGTCAGTCCCATACGGCGCCCACTTTTGGAGAAAACAGTGAAAAATGGCCACAGTATTTCTTAAGTCTTTTCTCTTTTATTTTTGATCTTTTAAAAGATCAAAAAGATTTTCGGTCGTTGTTTTTACTCTTTTCTGGATAAATTTATACAGCATTTCAGACAGAAAAACTGTAACGGTATGTTTCTACCATCACCATCTTTATAGGCCTACCCTGTAAATTATAGGTAAATCTGTGAAGATTTCTGTTTCTGTATGCTACCAAAGTATGATATGTTTAAGAAGCACAACTTACAATAACGCAGAGCATAAACAATTCATCATTGATCTATTTTCAAGAAATTTATTTAACACTTTTCTCCATGCGTCACATTCACCAAAATGTTTACTTATTCACATAACTCTCAGCCTGTCAGCTGATCACAAAAAATATAGATATTATGTATATAAATTATATTGAGAAGACACAATGCAAACAGCTTTGATATGTTGATTGTATTAACATAATTACTGTGAGGATGAATACATACAGAGAAATTTGGCAGCACTTTTTAACAGTGTCTCCTACCACCAAAGAAAATAGTCCTACTGTTCATACATTACTGGTAAGCAAAAACAAGCACCGCAAGATAGCCTACTCCGCCCAAAAAGTGAAGTATCATTTGGCCACTATTTTAGTAAGCAATGGAGCTATTTCTGATGTTATTACCATCAAATTCAACTGTTGTTAGACGTAACTTTCACCCAAATAATTTTCATAATCATTATTAAGGCCTACAATTATCATTTATTCAGCCAGAATCACACACCAAATGAAAACAGTTAAATTTGGCTTACTAAAATGGCCACCTGTGCATACTTCATCTGGTTGTGCATGATTTTGAAAGAGTAGGCCATCTTGCGCAGCTAAAGGATCATTACCGGTATTAAGCTGCTAAGCACAGAACTTGCACTAAGTCCATATCTGTGATTTACAACACTCAGAATGTGTACCGCAGAGGAAAATTGGTAAGAAGAGCACTGTTAATATATCCTGCTTATAACAAGATAAATTTTAGCTTCCAAGTATATTTCTGATTACCATGGAAATGATGGCTGATTTAATAAATTCTGAAGTAGCTAAAGATTGTGTTAAAGCCATAAAACAAGACTGGTAAAAGTGACAGAGCAGCTACGTACAGACTGTTCATAATTTGATTTGTCATGGAATAAAAACAAACCTGTGAAATGTTCAGCTCTGGAAACTGTAGAAAACAGTGAAAAACACTCACTGTATTTTTAAAATCTATTCACAGAAGTTTTGATCTTACCCCAGGCATGCCAGGACAAAAACTGCTTTTGGTCGTTGTTTTACTCATTTCTGGATACATACACCATTTCAGGCGGATGTATTTAACAAGTATGTTTAAACCAGCACTATCTGCATACCTTGAAAGTTATACATAATTCTGTGAACATTTCTGTTTGTTCAACATACCGTAATCTGTAGACGACAGCATAAGACCTCACATTACAACCAGATCCATATTAATGAAAATGCTTCCCACCTTGAATTTCAAGAAGACAATAAGCTCAACCATACATATTTCAGACATTTACACTTCCCAAAATTTGAAATTTTCAAATTTGGGTAGGTTTTATTTAATATTGACATTTATTGGTTGATTTTTGTTCCATTTAAAGGTACAGTACAGGATTGGTAACCTACCCAAACAGAAATGTTCACAGATTTACTTATAACTTACAGGGTATGAAGATGGTGCTGGAAGAAACATACTGTTAAAATATTTCCGCCTGAAATGGTGTAGTTATCCAGAAATTAGTCAAAGACCGAAAACAGTTTTGATCTCACGAATATCAAAATTATTCGTTATGTTTTATAAAAAAAAACTGAGTCAAGTTTTCGCTATTTTCTTGTGACTCGGATGTCCGATTGAGCTCAAATGTTCAAATGTGTATTAATTCATATACAGACAAAGTTTGATCAGACAAAGTGTGAGTGCAGCTCTGTGATCTTTACCAATCATGTATTATACCTTTAAGTGAAATGTTTCTCGTACAATTTTCATACATAATGAAAACAAAACAAATAGCAGCAACAGCACAGAAAATAATCAAAAAATGTTGAACAATTACACTCATCATAGGGAAAGATGGATGTTTGGTGGGATCACAATAAATAAAATATACAGTTTGAAATAATTATGACATCAAAACAAGGACCAATTACACAATCCTGCTTAGCACAAAAATATGCTAACCATGACATTTCTGTCTTAATAAAAACAGGGTTAACAATAAAAATTTCCATGTGTGTTGTGTATCACTTGTGATTGTTCTTTGGCTGTTGTTCACTGACCACAAATATCAAATTTCTCTTTTTGATGATGATTTTACCCATAACTCTTTTTTCATTTTGGATAGAAACAATTCTTTCTTTCCTAAGAACTACCAAGATCCATCAAATGTTACAGTGCCTGGGCTCTCCAGTCCTGTATCTTTCAAGGGCTTTTTCCCAAACTTAGGCTCTGGCTCAGGCTCAGTCCCTGGCTCCATTTCGTGAATTTCTTCTAACATAACAGGTTTTTAAAATAGAGGCTTTTGACTGCGATTCAGAAGTAGATTCTCTGGCTTGAAAAAGAAAACAGAGCATCAGCTTCAATGACAAACCACAACCTACATTGACAGAGACGAAGCCGGAGCCGGAGCTCATAACATTGATACCTGTTGATGCTGGTAAGTAAATAGGCAATGATATATTATTTTCACTGAGCAGAGCCAAGTTTGTTGCGCCGTTTTAGGGTTTAGCAAAATTGTCTAGCTAACGGTGTCCTAAGGGCCAGGGTACTTCTTAATTGGACAAGAAATTTAGCCAGTTTGCCTGCATATTCACCATGGATTTGCACTGTTACATCACAATATGTTGCCATGGCACCATCAGGCTTTTCCCAGGTCTTACGATTAAAATCACAAGTTAGAACAAACTGGCCATTATGCAGAGCTATTATATGGCATGTAGTTTCTAGTGGCCACTTTCCTTTTTCATTTTTCCTGGGGCCAATTTTATAGAGCTGCTTAAGCACAAAATTTGCTTATTAAGGTAAGTACAGGATAGGTAAAACAGAAATGTTCACAGATTTACGTATAGCTTTCAGGATATGACGATGGTGCTAGTAGAAATGTTCAGTTGAATGTTTCTGCCTATATAAAAATGGTGTATTTATCCAGAAATTAGTAAAACAAAGAAACAATTCTTTATGTTTTATAAGAAAAACAGAGTCAGGTTTTTGTTATTTTCTCGTGACTCAGATGTCCGATTAAGCTCAGATTTTCACAGGTTTATCGTTTTATGTACACGCTGGATTAGACAAAGTGTGAGTGCTGTTCTGTGACCTTTACCAATCATGTATTATACCTTTAAGCATGAAAAGTCTTCTTTGATCAAACAGGATTAACAAACCAAATTTCCATGTGATGTTTACTGCTTTTGACCTATATTCGGCCAATGTTTGCTTAGCGTAACATTCACAAGGAGTTTTGGCTGGCATACTGATTTTATTGACCAAGGTTTTTGGTTTGCATTTGCAAATGTTGGTGATCAAGCAGCTCTATGAAATTTGCCCCTGGCGATGACATGTACGAATATGATTGTCTGGTATAGGAATGGCGACTAAAGGCCTTTCCCCACTAGAGCGCTCATCCCCGGAGCTAACTCACCCCGCTGCCACCCCGAGATGAAAATGTCAACCCTGGTCAGGAGCAGGGTTTAACTAACCCTGGGGAAAGGGCAATCTCGGGGGTGGCTCAGGGGTGGCTCGGAGAGCTACGGAGGGGTGAACATTTCAAGTGGGAATTGTGGCTTATTTTCATCCCTGTGTCGCCCAGGGGCCACCCCCGAGATTGGTCAAGTGGTAAAAGGCTTCAAGTGGTCAGTCTGACTGTCCTTTGTACTTATTCATTGCTCCTGGCTGTGAATACGATTGGCTGCTGTTTTGTTTCTTTGGTGGCCGCTTCGAGGCCAACGAGCATCAAGACAAACCGACGTCAACAGTGGCCGCGGCTCTCTTGGATGTCTTCATTGCAGATGGCCGGCAAGAGATTTTGGCCTGTCAGACCAGCCCGAAGCCTTCAGTGTGCTCAATGGCCATGGTCAGCTTGTCCCTCAGTTTGTTCTTCTTCGTGTAGATGGGGAGATCTAGGAGGTTGAAGCAAGTGTGAGCGACGGGGCAGTAGTCCTCACCACCCTTGACCGACTGGATGATGACGTGTAGCATCTTCATCCCCTGGATAGGGATGCGGTCAGTACCGGTCAAGAACACTGCCAGACCAATATAAGAATGAGAATTCTCAGCCAACTCACCAATAATTAGTTAATAATTAGAACAAATTTAGTCAGAAGCCGTATGACCTATGAACTGCCATACCGGCACTCTACCATCTGAGCAATCCAGCCCTAGGATGGAGCCTTCCTATAGTCAACTTTATTTGATCAGGGTGCTAATCAGTAGCCATACGACCTAGGAACTTCCATACCAGCACTCTACCATCTGAGCTATCCAGCCCTATGATGGAGCCTTCCTAATGTCATCTTTGCTCAGGGTGCTAGTCTAAAGCCATACGACCTATGAACCACCATACCAGCACTCTATCATCTGAGCTATCCAGCCCTATGATGGAGCCTCCCTATTGTCATCTTTGCTCAGGGTGCAAGTCAGAAGTCATACGACCTATAAACCACCATACACTCCTAACTGTTAAACATCCTCACTCGTCAAAGACTGGCCCAGATGCTAATATTCACTCACCTAAAAACTTCTTCTTTGTGTCCAAACTCATTTCGCGGAACACGTCCCAGAACATCTGTATGGTTGGATGCTGCCTGTAGTATTCACCTTTGTATTCCACGTTCTACGACAAAAATTTATATGAAAGGAAAGCTGGTCAGTGAATTGCTTAATAGAAAAACTTTTGACATTTCAATATGAGAAACTGACATGTCTACTCAGCATTTTAAGGTGTAAACTGTACTGATTAGAGGTCATGCCAAGGCAATGACTAGGGGCAACAAGGCAATGACTAGGGGCAACAAGGCAATGACCAGGGGCAGCAAGGCAATGACCAGGGGCACCAAGGCAATGACCAGGGAGCACCAAGGCAATGACCAGGGCACCAAGGCAATGGCCGGGGCACCAAGGCAATGGCCAGGGCACCAAGGCAATGACCGGGGCAACAAGGCAATGACCAGGGACACAGAGGCATTGCATATGACCAAGGGTACTTAAGGAGTACAAAGGCATTGACCAAGAGCACAATTAAAGTGGTCCTCTCACATAACTATCCAGACAATGTAACTGACCTGTTCAAATTCTTCCCAGTCATACTGCTCGTCTCCAATCACCATGTCCATCAACTCCTGGGGGTGGAACAAATTGAAGACCCGCCCACCGCACACATGCAAGAAGCCCTCACTGAAGAATCGATATTGTTGCTCCACAGAGGAATTCAGAACAAAGTCCACATATCTGTCTACATACTCCTGTCTGAGGATGGACAGGGTAGGACGGACAACACAAAAACATTAGAACAGTTAGGCTGCCCTCGCTTGATTCATTCAATATGTGTGCCACCACAAGAGGGCGCTAGACAGTAGCAAATCTTCTATACAGTAATCCGAGCACACGGTTTTAAATGGCGCCCTTTTTTGATTAAAACATGAAACTGCGGGGGTGTTTATCGATCTTAATGCACTACAACTCAGGCTTTTTGCGTCGTGCGCGAATTATTCCTGAAAAGAACACAGAGTTAGAAGAATATTCGGCATGGACAACATCTTCCTGATTTCCCCACTGGTCTTTTGCTCATGATTAGCTTTCCGGCTTCCCAGATTTCAATAAGAGATGACTGGCGGTGTACAAAATAATAATACTGACACCAACGCAGTTTCTTGTTTTAGTCAAAAGAGGGCGCCATTCAAAACCGTGTGCTCGAATTACTGCATACACCGATCCGACAGTGCGACCATGGAGGTAGGAAACACCCGCCATTACTACAGTGTCCCAACACATTTTTTGTCCGGCAACAAAATAATTTACGTCCGCCGCACTCTATACTGCATACTGCAGTTATAGAGTGCGGCGGAGCATAAATTCTTTTGTTGCCAGACAAAAGGCAGGTGGGGACACTGCAGTAATCGCGGACAGTATATCGTGTCATCGGATCGGTCTATAGAAGAGTTATACTTAATGCTATTATACCTTTTAAGTGAATATGGAGTGAAATAAATACAAACACCAATGAATTCTCAAGTCATCTTACCTGTTTTCTGCAGTGATATCGATCTTGGCTCCGCCCGGTTTAAGCTCGACCGTTTCCACCTCCCCAAAGTTCTCAGTTGTGACCTGGAAGGTCAAACCGAGGTCAAGCACGGCCTCAGCATCTTCCATGTCTAGCAGTTCTTGCAGGTTGGCTGCTACTAAGGGGTCTAGCTGCTTAAAATCTTCCAACGATTTGGCTGGTCTGAAAGGAATGAAGGAAATTGATAGAGATAGAAAGTGCTTGAAACCTAGCTAGTTGACCTGAGACTGAGTTGACCTGGGACTGAGTTGACCTGAGACTGAGTTGACCTGAGACTGAGTTGACCTGAGACTGAGTTGACCTGAGACTGAGTTGACCTGAGACTGAGTTGACCTGGGACTGAGTTGACCTGAGACTGAGCTGACCTGAGACTGAGTTGACCTGAGACTGAGTTGACCTGGGACTGAGTTGACCTGAGACTGAGTTGACCTGAGACTGACTTGACCTGAGACTGAGTTGACCTGGGACTGACTTGACCTGAGACTGACTTGACCTGGGACTGAGTTGACCTGGGACTGAGTTGACTTGGGACTGAGTTGACCTGGGACTGAGTTGACCTGACACTGAGTTGACCTGGGACTGAGTTGACTTGGGACTGAGTTGACCTGGGACTGAGTTGACCTGACACTGAGTTGACTTGGGACTGAGTTGACCTGGGACTGAGTTGACCTGACACTGAGTTGACCTGGGACTGGATTGGCTTGGGACCAAGTTGTCCCGAGAGCATCAATTATACTTGAGATTGAAATGTTTTCATCACTTCAACTGCACCTACCTGTTTAGAAGTTTTTTGTAGAGAGCCAGTGGAAATGGTAGTGAGATGATAGTGAGGTTGTAAATGGCAAGACCTACGATGATCCCCACCAGTCGAAACATTTCACTGTCCTCAAACGACTGCCATAAATAAGAATCAAGATATCAGTACTCTGGAATAACAAAATGATAAGGATGGAGAGAGCAACAACTTCAGTACAGGTAAGGAAGAAGTGATCGATGTCACGCGATGTCGTGTTGCTGGTAGCGACGTTTCAGCTGCTGGACTGCTAGCCTTCATCAGGCAACTGAAGAACTGGATGCTGCGATGGCCGTCATATCCTGTTGTTCTGTGTCCCTCGTGTTCACCGTACCTTGCACTGCGGACGTCAAAGGGGTCACTCTGGCGGGTTGTCTATGCTTCACTCCGTGGGTGGTCGGGCATGTCCTTGGCGTGGCTTCGGTGTGCTTGGGTGGTTCCACTCGTAGTGTTGCGACGGTCGTGTTGCCGGATGGTAGAAAGCCAGAATCCTGGGATTCCCCGTGACATTGATCACCTCACCCTTAAATGTACTGCAATGAATAATCCTTTCCCGCTTTCTTTAAACGTCACTACAATCTTCAACTTACACTGCTGTTGAACCAAATGGTTTCTGTTCCTTTGTAGTGCCGAAACATTCCAAACTTGGGAGACAGAATGTCTCTTAACACCAGCATGAAAAATTCCTGCAACAGAAGAATAATGACAGATAAACTGCATGAATATCAACATATGGGCCCATGCCTCACCAAGCGAGGGCACTATTGACAAAGCTTGGCTGGCACTTTATTTATAGTCAGATTATTGGGTATAATACATGATTGGTATAGGTCACAGAAGAGCACTCACACTTTGTGTAATCCAGCATGAACATGAAATGATAAACCTGTGAAAATGTGAACTCAATAAGATATGTGAGTCAAGAGAAAATAGCGATAATCCAACTCAATTTTTCTTATAAAACATATAGAATGGTTTTGAACTTACCCCAAGACCAAAACTGTTTTCAATCTTTTTTTGACAAATTTCTGAATAAATACACTACTTCAGGGGGAAATATTTTTATAACGGTATGTTTCTACCAGCACCATCTTCATATTCTGAAAGTTATACGTAATTCATGAAAATTTCTGTTTGGGTATGTTACCAATCCTGTACTGTACCTTAAAAACCAGTAAGGCTGGTGATTTATGCAATGAGCCATACACATTTCTCATATGTCCATTGTTTTTCAACTGTCTTAATTATTAAGACGGGGAATTTGACCGATGAGTAACTTCAGTGCTACTGAATGACTGACCGGTCACTTTATACTGAACTTGACCGGTCATTTACTGACCTTCTTCACTCCGCCCGCATCCACGCCCTCCTCTCCCATGAAGATGACCCGTAGTGGTTTCTTGACGTCCATGCTGCCGTGACTGAACAGCTCGGTCAGTGTGCTCTGGACGATGTTGTTCCTGTCAATGGTCAGCACCAGGAACGGGTTGATGGTATCGAAGAAAAGTCGCTGGACATTTCGTCGCTGGACGTCCTCAAAGGCATTCTGTCAAACATCAGCGAACAAACAATGTCTCTCAATAATATTGCCTTCTTATATTATCGATATACAAGTCATTGCCTGCTGCAACATGCTCAGCCTGATACAATGCTCGGAGTTGGGAGGGCCTGACGTTTCCATCCTAGCAGGATTAGGATCTTTCTCAAAGCCTCCGGGAAAGATCCTGATAGGATTGAAATGACAGGCCCTTTTGATATTTTCGATCCTTAAATAACAATCCACTCAGTAGCTGCATGTATCCAAATGATCCTTGTGATATAGCAGTATGTGAGTGGTTTCATGGCTTCTGACTGCCAAACGAACTAAGATAATTGACTATTGGGGTCACCACCAATGTAGGGCTGGATGGCTCAGTTGGTACAGTGCCTGTACGGTATTCTGGAGATCAAAGGTTCAAATCCCGCTCCAGTCAATTTTTCTTCATTCACTTTTCAATGACTTAAAATTCAGTCAGTTTCCCTTGTAGTTATTTGATCACTTAGTATCTTATTACTGTAGTAAATTTCACTGACCCTCTTTGCAACCTTTTCAATACTTTTTCAATACTCTTACCAACCATACAATGTTCAGTGTATTCTGCATATTATATTCCTATGTGTTTGATATTGGTCATAAGTTTTTAAATCATTTAGTACCGGAGCCAACAACCAACAATGGAACGTAACGCAATAATGAGTTTTGCTTATTTCCTTCATCATTTCAATGTCTTTTAATATTTGTACCCCACATCATACTATGAGCAATGTAGTTTCTCTTACCTGCATTTGTAATATTGCATCATCTTTCAATAGCTGGGTCTTTGCATTGGCATCCAGAACAAATGGATAATCGCAGAAGTTGACGTCACGACACTGTGACAAATACAAACACAAAAACAACAGCTCTTCCATTAGTTTTATGTATTGTTATTGAAACAAAACTTGAATACTGGTGTAGCAACTTTGTGTATGTTGTGTTTTATAATACCAGGGGCCGATTTCATAAAACTTACGACGCGTCGCAGAGTTAAGACGCATCCTTACTCTATGGATTAATCGCATCTATGCGACGCGTCGCAACCATGACGCGTCGAAAATCAAGTTACGACGCTTCCCAGAGCTTTATGAAATCAGCCCATGATTGGTAAAGGTCGCAGAACAGCACTCACACTTTTTTCTGCTCCAGCATGTACATGAAATGTTAAACCTGTGAAAATATGAGCTCAATCGGACATCTGATTCACAAGAAAGTAGCGAAAACTTGACTCAATTTTTCTTATAAAGCATAAAAAATGGTTTTGTTGGAGTGATGAGGAGTTTATGTTCTTACCTCCATGCCATTAGGTCTCTGTAGCCATTCTAGGAAATGATCACGGATGCCCGCATTCTGAGTCAGCTCATTGATGTAGAAGAGATAATACGGCAGGATCTCATTGTTTTCATTGTTCATCTAAGAACACCAACAGAAAGGAAAACCTGGAAATATTATCCAGTAAGAAAACTGAAATTTGCAACTTATCTTGCAGGGTTAGTGCAGAATGTTAACTTCAAGAGACCCTTACAGGGTAGTTGTGGTAAATTGGTTTTAGTAATATCATACAGTAACAGTCATCTGTGAAATATTCAGTCTCATACGGTGCCCACTTTTTGAACAGTGAAAAATGCCCACAGTATTTTTTAAACCTTTTCATCGTTATTTTTTATCTTTAAAAGATCAAAATTGTTTTGGATCATTGGTTTGACTCTTTTCTGGATAAATACAGCATTTCAGGCAGACCAATTTTAACGGTATGTTTCTACCATCACCATCTTTATACCCTGTAAGTTATAGGTATTAAAAAATCTGTAAAGATTTCTGTTTCGGTATGCTACCAAAGTATGATAGTACCTTTAAGAGTTGAGAAAGTGGTTGTTACATGTGTATTCTTACCTGGCATAATTTCCGTAAGACCTCTAGGCATATCTTGATGTTATGTCGTAGGGTAGGACGGTCAGCTTCCTTGGGTTTCATACTGAGATGACCCATCATGCAGGACTTGTAGGTGGTCAGTATACGATTCAGGTGACGTGGCTGCAGAGTGGACCACCACTGGGCTGTGAAATGGACCAAAATCAACATGGTAACTATATGTTGGGGTTCGTCTTTTGACAGAGTACGTTTTCTTTCAAACGGTGTCAACTCAAGATCCTCTTCTAATTCCCCCCATGATTCAAAACCTCGCCCAAGGCTCTGGCTATGGCTTAGTGTCCTCCATTCAAAAGCTGAAGATACAGCTGAAGATTGGGGGCATAGGTGGCAAGTGTGTTAGGCACTCGCCTCTCACCAATGTGGCCCGGGTTCGAATCCGGCCTGGGTCATATGTGAGTAGAGTTGTGCGTTGGTTCTCTCCTATGCTACGAGGGTTTTTCTTCGGTTTTCCTCCCTCCACAAAAATCAAACACTTTTGATCTCAGGCTGTACTCCGTGATCATATATGGGTTGATGTGGCTGGCAGCCAAGGGCGCCCATGAAAGCCAGCAACTCGGTCACGTTGAAGTCGCATCCTTCACAATTCATCACCCCAGCTGCAAGTAAGGATGATTAGTTTCCCCAAATTATTATACAGGCTGTGGTTTGTCATTGAAGTTGGTGCTTCCTTTCCTTGTTCAAAACCAAGTACATGTATTGACTTCAAAGTCATAGCCACAAGCCTTTTTCTTTTACGATACCTTTAAAGTTTAGCCATAGCCGAAGCCAGAGCCAAAGCCACAACAAAGAAATTAAAAAGGGACTATGGGGGTTTATGAAAAGGAGGCTCAGGCTTCGGCTCCATTTCGTGAATCCATTCTTAAATAACAGGTATCAAAATAGAGGCTTTCTGGCTGCGGTTCGGAAGTAGATTCTCTGGTTTGAAAAGGAAAACAGAGCTTCAGCTCCAATGAAAAACAACAACCTATATTTTTAGCATATGGATGACAGAGCCTGAGCCTGAGCCTGAGCCTGAGCCTGAGCCTGAGCCTAAGCCTCCGTTTCATAAACCCCTATGATAAATGAACAATAAGTCTGGTATCTGGACTTACATATGACTTTGGACCCTGCACTGGTAATATTACACAGAGCCTCCCCGCACTGTACCACTACGGCACCATACCGCTCGGGTGAAGGGTCGCTGAAAACGGGTGATTCCATTAAGAGAAGGTAAACTCGGAGGGCCTCGATGTCCGGAGGGGAGGAGGGTAAGCTTGGGATGAGGTGCACACCCAGGATTTCTGCCATCTGTACTTGACATAAGAAAATTGACCAATTTTTAATTTAACTTTTCTATGATGATTACAAAATTACATAGAGTTTTAATACATCCTACAACCCTTTGGAAATGCATATGGGTCACTCCACCAGGTTGGGGCTAGTCTTGATTCACGACTATGTTATTACTCGGACATACAAATCGATTACCCGCATTGACCCGAACGCACGAACGTACATGTGCGGGTAATCGGTTTGTACGTTCGAATAACATAGTCATGTACCAAGACTAGGTTGGGGCAATGTCAAATGTTACATCTCCACATCTGCACATTCATTAATGGGCATCATTAATGCGCATTTGCAGCTGATCTTCAAATTTGACTGAAATCAGTCAGTACTTTAAATTGTAGAATACATCAAGTGTGCAGAGGTAACATTGACTGGAATGACCTATAATTACATGAAGTGATCGTGAAAGTATAACCATACTTACATATCTGACCACTGCCTCCTTGCCGGTCAGTCGGACAAACTGTGACCTCGCCGCGTCCAAATCAACACCATGATTCCGCCTACTGCTGCCATAGTGACTGTCATTCCTGCCAAATTTTAAGGACAAATTCTTATTTTTATTCCCAAAGCGGAAGGCCACAAAACTGTCAGCTATAGGCCTATAGGCTTGAGGCTAGGCTTGGAACTTATTTCGCTATATACCGTCATTTGAGGCCCCAAACAAAATTAACATGGATTGGACCAAATGACAAAGCCAAAGAAAGACTCCAGCTTCGCCATGTACATGTATCTCAAGCATTTCATTTGGGCAAAAACTGGAGGTAGCAAATTAAATCCAAAGCACTAGCCTCAGGCCTCATTTCATAAAGGTCCTACGAGTGTTTACAAAATGTAGGCTCAAGCTCAGGCTTCGTCTCTGTCATCCATATGCTGAAAATATAGGTTGTGGTTTTTCATTGAAGCTGAAGCTCTGTTTTCCATTTAATGCCTGAGAATCTACTTCCGAACCGCAGCCAAAAGCTTCTATTTTGAGACCAGTTATTTTAGAATGGATTCACGAAATGGAGCCGGAGCCTGAGACTGAACCTGAGCCTCCGTTTCGTAAATGCCCTGATGTTTCATTTCATTGAACATGTTCAAGTTGCATGATGTATGGACCTTTCTTTTGCAACGTCACAGCCCGAGTTTTTGCCAACCAAGATGGCAGAAACTATGGTGAGCCGTCAAAGCCAGGCATAAAAAATAACCACAATTTGAACACAATTTGTACACATCATTTTATAAACGTTAAAAGATATTACTGAATGTATAAATGGAAAAAACACAAGCAATGATGGTATGAATTTGTACAGCTATGGAAAGTTTGCAAATTATGTTGAATTTGGTCACGCCGTCAGTCAAGAAGATGAAATGATTTGCAACATTTGGCCGCCCATGCAAAGTATTGCCAACCAGCATGTCAGTGTTTGTAAACAAAAGAAAGATCTATTGACAATATTTTTCCCAAATGCATATGTTGTACATGAATGCTACAGTACTACAGGAGTACATAAGGTTTGGTCAACACTGTACTTGAATAAATGCATAATGTGAAGAAGTGCATAGCTCTACACATTCAACACAAACGTGGGATTTCAGCTCCGTAAATAATGTGATTTTGACGTACTTTGTCAGGAAGGAGGCATTCAGGCAAGATGCAGAGGAGAAAATCTCTTCGATGGAACTAATAACCGGTTCTGATAAAGCTTCATTGGCCCGTGCTTCAGCCAGCGTATCTATGACAACCGCATCAATGGTTGCTATGTGACTCCCTGGAGCAATCTCTCGGTGGTCGACGGTCTCGGTGCAGCCCTAGGAAGGAAAAGGCAAGACCAATACCCATTAAATCATCTCCCCCTTAAATAATCATCTCGAAGCAAGCAGAATCAATAACCTGTAAATGATCTGCAGATCTGCAATACACCGTTCCAGTAGGCCACACCCATTGACAAATTGACCGTCATTTTGTCACGCATATAACTTTATAAATTTTGAATTCTTCATTACTATACCTCATAAATATTCAAGAGCTAGAGCACGAATTTCAATTGGTCAATTCACCATCACGTGCCAGTGGATATATTTGCTGATCACCACCAAGTAGGCCGAGGAATCTCGGTGTAGGAAGTAGACAAACTAGTTCCCTCGGCTTCACCTCGGGAACTATAGTTTGTCAACTTCCAACACCTCGGGAGCTAGAATCAACTGTCCACCCTCAAACCATGTGACATACTAAACACATACTACACACTTGGCATTTTCCAAAACCAAATACCAATGGAGAGAAGTGCTTTCGGTGGTTGAGGGTGTGCAACGCGTCACGTGTGGTAAATAAAGCAACTATCATTACATCATCATATGACTGATAGACAAACATGAGGTAAACCTAGCTCCAATGCACCGTGTAGTACACATGGAGACTGATACCCATAGTGGCAGAATCTGGTACATCACGTAAAACTGCTTGATTTACATTTTCACTGGCTGCAATCACGAAGCAATGGTCCCCTCCACTGAATATGGCCTTGACCCTCATGCCGTCCACTCTCCTGTCTTTGGTATTGCCCGTTCTCCGCGTCACAACAACCCTTGAAGTCCTTCCAATGGCCATGTCAATGTCCACGCCATTATTCCGGACATTATCAGTGTCCATTTCATCGGCACTGTCAGTATCCACGCTGACCGGCAATGGTATTGCGACATCCTCCTCGTCTGAGGTCGCCCGGTCTGCTTCATCCACCGTATCCTGGCAACCGCTGTATACATTAGCAACTGCATCGTGCACTTGGTCAGTGTTTTGGTAGCCGGAGCTGTCCGTGGGATCTCTTTGGTGTTCGGTGGCTTTGTCCTTACAAAAGTTTTCACTCGACAATGATGTTCTTTCGGCCCACGGACCGGTGACTCTAACAGGGGTGCTGGCGCTCCGTCGGTAAACCGGCCTATTTTTGGACGGAGGTTGGAGAAGACCAAAGGAAAGTACGCGGCCACTTGTCGGGATGAAAGCTAAAGTGTGACATCTGAAAGAAAAAAACAAACACAATCTCAAAGAAGAAGTTGGGGTAAATTTCACAAAGACCTAAGATCCATCGTAACTCGAGATACAAAGTATAACCCATCGTATCCTCCGACTTCTACTAAGGTTTAATATTTCAAGAAAATTTACTTTGGAGGTGACGGGTCGCGTGGCTGCCTGGGGGATGGCCATCAGAAGACCGAAGGAGTACCGCTCAAAGATAGATGCAGCTTCACGCTGCCATGGCGCATACTCCCACTGATTGATTGATTGGTCAGGAGGTTGCTGGCTTTCCAAATGAGGTTGAGCTTTCAGTACCATGAATGTCCGAAACTTTGAGTCACCTGTCCTATTGAGCACCACACATACTCAACAAGGAGAGGTATACGAGAGTTGTAACCAAGTCAAATTTTCACAAGTCAAGTCAGGTCGCAAGTCAAATTTTCTCAAGTCAAGTCAAGTCTTGAGTCATTTTGTTCCAAGTCAAGTTAAGTCACAAATCACAAAAATTGGTGACTCGAGTCGGACTCGAGTCCAAGTCACCGACTCGAGTCAACAACTCTGAGGTATACATGGTGTCTGTCGCCACAAACTTGATCAACTGATTGCTGTAAATATAGAAATACGTGAAGATGCTGCATGAGCCTAATAGGCTTACCTTCCGCATGCAATCTGTGTAACTTCACTTCCCATCAGCTCAAAGACCTTACGTGGATTGATCTCATTGCTCAATGAACTGTGACCTAGTTGCCGATTCTCAGCAGCACCAAATGTGAAAACACCTCCATCCTGCCAAGAGAGAGCGAGAGGAATTGAGTGATTATTACCCAAAATACGACAATTTGTATTATGATCAAGAGGGCATGCAACGTATATAGAATTCTGTCACGAGGTGGATAGAAATAGGGCGTTTACCAAATGGAGGCTCAGGCTCTGTCTCAGGCTGTGGTTCTGAAGTAGATTCTCGGGTTTGAAAAGGAAAACAGAGTTTCAGCTTCAGTGAAGAACCACAACCTATATTTTCAGCATATGGATGTCAGAGCTGGAGCCGGAGCCTGAGCCTGAGCCTGAGCCTGAGCCTGAGCCTGAGCCTGAGCCTGAGCCTGAGCCTCCGTTTCGTAAACGCCCCTAGGCCTTATTCATGGCGCATCCATTTTGTCACCTTCCTTGCATACCCTTTGGAAAAGATAACACCAATTCTAAAAAAAAAATGGGTACCAGACTATTTTGAATCCAACTCTCGGTTTGATTGCACTGCTTCGAATGCAGGATGGATTCACAGTGAATAAGGCTTCGTAATTATGCATGATGGAAGCACAGCTTTTAGTTATGAGAGAGCATTTGAAAATCCCCCCACGAAGTTGCAAGACCAATGATTCTTTCTGTTGGTTTCGTGGCCTAGTGGTCTGGCGTGTCGTACTCAAGATCCTGTGGTCAATCTACAGACTATGGGTTCGAATCCAGCCATGGGCTAGTGGTGCTTGTATCCTTAGGCAAGACGCTTTGTCACATATTGCTCCTCTTCACCCAGGTGTAAATGGGTACCTGTGAGGGTAGAGATGGCTTTGTGGTTTTATTAGCCTCTGTGCACCTTATGGTCGCACAAGGCTGTATACTGCCCAGGGAGCTGAGATGGTTTCAGGAATGTAAATGTAGCCCAATGACCAAGGGATGATGATAATGCGCCATAAGCACCCGATACAAGCGCTATTAAACAAATGCCCATTATTATTATTATTATTATTATCAAGAAAAAAAATGAAAGCAAGAAAGAGACCAAAGACAGAAACTGAAAAAGGAAATGCTACTGATCGAGCAACAAAATGCTCAAGCTGGCTTTTGGTAATCTCGTGAGATGACTGAAAGACATGTTCGAATAGGAGGCTTCCGCACTTCTATTTTGTTCGCACTTCTCGTAAGGTCTCAACGTTTCGACTAGCCTGCTCTAGTCATCGTCTCCTGAAGATGACTAGAGCAGGCTAGTCGCAACGTTGACAGCCTGCGAAAGTACAAACAATTCTTACATGGTGTTTCCGCAAACCGATCCACATACCAATTGTCACTTTGCAAAGCCTTAAATCTTTCTTGAATAGGTGGCTTGATGAGGGTCAACTTACCCCTGTAAGCACCGCAGTGTGGTTCTCACCACAAGCTATGTACTTTGCCCGCTGAAATCGAAGGCTCTTCAACAGCGTTGGCTGCGAGCGATCTGCCGCAAAATGAGATGAAACTCACTTAAATCTATGGGTTTGGGTCCAATATATCATAGCACTGCTAAACAGAAAACTGTAAGCAAGTCTTAATATGAAGTAGCAAAATCTGCTGAGAAAGAAGCTTATCTCATTGGGACAACAAAGGCAAGAGTAAAAGCAATTAATGTTAGCAAACAAAAGGAGAGAGATGAAGAAGGTTATAAAGCATCAACAAAAAGGGAACAGCAGGCACTGCAAAAGATGAAGGCAAAATGTAATGTGGGAATGACTCAATATTCCAAGCTGTTGGAACTCAGTGGGTTGAGAAATATTGGCCAAGGAGTTAAAGGTAATTTCCTACTTTGATTTTTGTTAGAGAAATGCAGATTCATGGGCAAAAAATATCAAGGCAGATACAGTAACAGTCATCTGTGAAATTCCCAGTCCCATACAGCACCGTCTTTTTGAGAAAACAGTGAAAAACAGCCACAGTATTTTAAAAATCTGTTCACCCTTATGTTTTTATCTTCCGAAGATCCAAGTTGTTTTTGGTCATTGGTTTTACACTTTTCTGGATAAATACAGCATTTCAGGCAGAAACATGTGAACGGTATGTTTTTTACAACCACCATCTTCATACCCTGTAAGTTATACGTAAATCTGTGAAGATTTCTGTTTCGGTGTGCTACAAAAGTATGATAGTACTTAAATGGGAATGTGGAAACTATTCAATAGCGCTCCGCACTCATGACGTCACAAAATCCCCGGATGTCAGACAAACATTGTCTCACACACGTAGTGTACATGCATTGCATGCGCACACCCACCCACACACGTTTGCATGGTTGCAATGTTTGTCTGAGATCCGGTGCTATTTTTGGCTTAAGTGCGGAGCGCTATTTCAGGATTGATTACCTGTTGTGTCGCTAACACCAAGCTGACCGCAATGATTCCTCCCCCAGCCAAATATCGTCCCTGAGACAGATACGACAAAGGTGTGGGATCCTCCACAGGCTACAAGCTTGACCGGAAGACCATGCAGTGATGTCATTTCAGTGGGCTTGTCTAGGTACTTGAGGTGGGTGTTTGCCAGACCCAACTGGCCGTAGGTGTTATCTCCCCAAACAAACAGCTTACAATCTATTCATCAAATAACCACAAGGGAAACTGACTGAATTTGAAGTTATTGAAAGGTGAACAAAGACAAAGTGAATGGAGTGGGATTCGAACCAGTGACCTACTGAATATGGTACAGGCGCTCTACCAACTGAGCCATCCACCCCTACATTGGTGGTGTCCCTAATAGTCAAAAATAGACTAGCCAATAAACAACAAGGGAAACTGACTGGATTAACTTAAGTCAATGAACGCTAAACAAAGAAAATTGACTGAAGGGGGATTTGAACCTGCAACCTCAGTTGGCTCTACCAACTGAGCTATCCAGCCCAATGTTGACCAATTTTGTTTGTTCCTTTACCAATCCAGATTTAAAAAGAAACAAAGTTTTAAAGGTAGTATCATACTATGGTTTTTGACAAAGAAATGCAGATTCATGGGGAAAAATATCAAGGAAGATACAGTAAAAGTCATCTGTGAAATTCCCTGCCCCATACAGTGCCCACTTTTTGAGAAAACAGTGAAAAAGGCCAACGGTATTTTGAAATCTTTTCACAGATTTTTTATCTTCCGAAGATCAAAATTGTTTTTTGGTAAATTGGTTTTACTCTTTTCTGGATAAATACAGCATTTCAGGCAGAAAAAGTTTAACGGCATGTTTCCATACCATCACCATCTTTACACCTTGTAAGTTATCGTTAAATCTGTGAAGATTTGTGTTTTGGCATGCTACCAAAGTATAATAATACCTTTAAAGATGAAATTGTATAAATAAGCCAGGAAACTGTACATCTGATACTAAGCTCAGAAACTTAAATCAGTCAGTTTTCTCTTTCCCTTTATGGTGGAGACATGTCGTCATGGTTACCTTTCGTCAAGGCGATACAGTGAGCCTTCCCACAAGCCACCTGGATAACTTGATGCATAGATAAACGCTTGAGTATCCTGAAATGGAAACAGAAAAAGTCTTCATACACCAAACGGCTTTCTAACACTTTGATGCAAAATCGCAACCATTTGCCATGAATCAGCGGGAGCATGCTCCACGGACGTTTTGTCGCATCTACCTTCAAGCGGTACTCCTTCGGTCTTCTGATGGCCATCCCCCAGGCAGCCGAGCGACCAATCCCCATCTCGGCAAAATAATAATCCATCTGACGCAACCACGTGTCATGTGGAGGCCCCACCGGAGCGAGTCCTACCAGTAGGCTCTCTCATAGAGAGAATCTGCCCAGCAGGATAACTCACAAGGAATCTAGCCACATGACCGTACAGTCGCATCTGGCGCTCACGTATCATGCAGGTAATAGGTCTCATCTGACTCTCCCTGAGTAACCTCTCGTTAGACACACGGTCCAACCAGCGGTACCAAAGGATCCTCCTCAGAGACCCAGTACCGAAGACATTGATTCGTCTCCCCAGGCCCCAAGTCAAAGTCCATGGCTGGATTTTACAAAACACTATTAGATTGATCTTAAGATGAGCTGTCAGTATCACCATAGTGATTTGTATTGTGACATCACACGTTGCTTAGCAATTAAGATTGATCTCACACTTAAGGCCTTTTCACACGACGCTAAAAAAACTCTCAACCATTGAGAAATTCTCTCACAGTTGCAAAATCTTACAAAAGTGTCATCGTGTGAAAGGACACCAATGATTGAGAGTGACCGACGTCCCTGGTGAATCCTTGAGAGATTCTGACCGAGGTCCAGACCAATTTCTCAAGGGTCCCTAGGGAAATGCTTTGCAGTGCGCATGCGTGTGTTTTCTATGTGTTACATGGCCTTTGCAGTCCATTATCTCTCACAGGTACCGACCTTGGAAACTTCTTGTCTTGTCTGCTGTCTGGCCCCAATCCACACTGACCACAGCTGTCCTCTCCCCAGGTTGCCAGGTTACCGTTTTCTGCCATGGCAACCGTGAACGCATCTCCGCAAGATACATGTCGGATCACGCTAGTCTCCAAACCAGTCACTTGCTCTGTAGGCCAATGATAACATCATAGATTTAAGCATGCCAAATTATAAAATAAACACAATTTACAGACGTTCTGTAAAATATGTTCAGATTTTAAGCAAGATAATGACAACTTTTTATAGGAAACTTACGACTGTATGCACTATGTGCAGAAGTCCTAAACACGCCCACATCATACATATTCATGCATATAAAAATGCTGCTAAATGTAACTATCTTCATATAGAAACTGATGTAAAATTAAGCCATTTGCAAAATAAATCTGAATAGCATCTGGTACACAGGCTTCTTTCATTGCACATAAACACCCCAATTTGAATTTCCCAGACTAAAGACTATTGCTAATGCTATATCACATAAATTGGGGCAAGATTTTGCTTAGTTTGTACATAACAGACATCTTGCACCAATGCACTGTTCATAATGGATAAGAATGGCACAAAGGAACATGTGATATAGCAACAGAGTTTTTAGTCTGGGAAATTCGAAATGGGGCATTTATATTCAATGAAAGAAGTCTGTGTACCAGATACTATTAAGATTTAACGTGCAAAAGGCTTAATGAAATAGGTTTATGAAATGTTAATAGACAGATCCATTAAGCCCCGCCTTATTTTGCATTGACCAATCGCAGCCGCGAAAATCTGATCACCATTTCCAGCAGCCATTTTGGTGATCTCATGCTAGCGGTGTTTACGTTTATGTACTGGAAAAACAATAAATACCATCCTCTGCAAGTGCAACACAACTTCACAAGTACAGTATCTTTCTGCTACAAATTGATGATGTTTATATTTTCACTGTAATTCTGACTCTCGATGGCCTGGTAAGAGAGGAAATACACATTTTATGACCTTTCCAAAACCAGAGTCCAATGGAGAGAAGTGCTTTCGGTGATGGCCGTGCAACGCGTGTTGGGCGATCGTGATATATTACACGCACGCGTACTGGGCGTCGTTGCTTGGCTGTTGCTATGGTGGGCGTGGCCTACTAGATCGGTGTATTGCAAAATAACTCATATCTTAACAATTGTGAATTACCAGGAGTGTATCCGGGATTGTCATGGCCTAGCTGTCCATGGCTGTTTGATCCACAGGTATAAACTGTGCCATCTTTCATCAGGAACACCGAATGTTGCAACCCACACGCCACCTTGCTGACCTCACGGCGTCTGAAGAATTGTACTTCCTGTGGCCTGGCGATGATGTCTCTCTGGTCACTGTCCACTTCGTCCTCACTGGTGTCCAGCGACACGTCGGTCAAGCCGAGCTGTCCTTGACCTTTCCGTCCCCAGCTGTATGTGAACATTGTGTCCATTCAGCAAAGACTGGCAGCTTTCATTGGATATCAGTGCTGAGGTGGGCAGCCCCAAGTATTCCGTCCATAACTGATTTGCTTATACTCAAACTTCTGTAATCTGAAAATAAACATAAAATATTGAAAGGTGAACAAGGACAAATTTACTGGAGAGGGATTCGAACCGGCGGCCTCCTGAATACCGTACAGGCGCTCTACCAACTGTGCTATCCAGCTATTGGTGGTGTCCCTAATAGTCAATTATCTTTGTTCATTTGGCAGTCAGAAGCCATGACACCATGCACATACCGCTATATCCCAAGGATCATTTTATCGATACTCGCAGCAATGCTGCAACCTGAGCAACAGTACATGAAACATAAATAAATCACAGTTTTACATAAAGCATAAAGCACAGTAGTCATAGTCCAGAATAAGGGGATTTCCCTGATTCATATTTATGCTACTTCCTAGTTACGCAATGTCAGTACGACCATTCAATAGCAGGGAATGGCTCCCTGTATCTACTGGTATTATTAAGAGAACTTATTTTTTCAAAAATTACTTTTTACAACTCCCAGAGATGCCAAGTTCAAAATTTTTTCATGAGTGAGATTTTCATGACGCGGCGTCTCAGCGCGCGCACATGCGCGAAAGTGAGGGAGCAGCGCAACCAAGTGGGGGAAGGGGGTGTTCCCCCTCCCATGGTAGGGAGCTTTTTCAATTTTTAGCTCTTAATGGTGCCATCTGGTGCATACTTAAGTGACCTTTTTCTCTCTTTGTTTTTATTTATTTTGAAAGACAAAAGGGAAACAATGCAAATAATGCTACTTTTTTTCTTTTTTTTCCTTGTTGGGTCCCGATGCGTGAGAAATATGGGTGTCATGCGTGAGACCGTGAGACGGACCCTAAATGCGTGAGTCTCACGCACAATGCATGAGACTTGGTAGCTCTGAACTCCTAATATTACAATCTCCTGGTTTCTGGAATTTGGAATTCTGTTTTCATGAACAAAAGTGGTATATCAGTATGAGCGTGGCTCCAGGGCTAGCTGACTGCCAAACATACAAAGATAATTGACTATTGGGGTCACCACCAACGTAAGGCTGGATGGCTCTGGTAAAGTGCCTGTACGGTATTCAGGAGGTCGCCGGTTCAAATCCCGCTCCAGTCAATCCTTTGTTCACCTTCAATGACACCTTGACAGAGAAAAAAAGAGTTGAAATCTCGCCAACTTTTGCACTTCAATTTTCTATTGTGTGCATGTCGAGTGCCATCCTTATGGCCTATGATGACCCCCTCCTTATTTCCTATTTTGACCCTGCCAACTTTCCAAAATATAGCTTGCTGACTAAGACTAGTCAGAGTAGCCTATCAGAGCAAACAGTATACACAAGTTCATAATAGAAGTTAAAATCTCTTCTCTTATAACCAGTGTTGTATGACTCGAGGCCGAAAATTTGCTGCCTCGGCCTCGGCCTTGGCCTCGTGGGTCCATGACTCGGCCTTGGCCTCGGCCTCGAAGAATTTTGAATGATGACTCGGTCCGAGGCCGGGAAGATTTTTTATTTCAAACTGGAATGTGTTTCCAAACATTTTAGGGGGACAATTCAAATTTTGTCATTAAATAAACACGTACAGAAATAAAGTTAGTGTGTAATTCATCAAATGTAATGAATTGAGAGCATGGTGAACTGTGCTAGTGTGGTTCTAAACCGCATTGGAAAGTTCGGGTACCGCGTCTAGACTAGCAAACAGTCTCTTGCGGAGTGTAATGATATGCTCGTGACTCGGCCTTGGCCTCGGCCTCGGAGACCCATGACTCGGACTCGGCCTTGGCCTCGGCTACTTGTGAGAAACTCGGCCTCGGCCTTGGCCTTGGCCTCGGAGACCCATGACTCGGACTTGGCCTTGGCCTCGGAGGTTGTGGACTCGGATACAACACTGCTTATAACTAGCAAAAGGGTGCTGATGCTAAATTGTAAACTATATAAATTGCCCTTGCTAGTGTCACGTTAGTACGTGTAAACCAAAGCACCTGGCATGAGAACTAACTTGCAACTGCAAGTTCCTCGCAAAGATTATAAAAATGTTTTCTACAAAAGAAAATCGCCTTCAAAAGAAGTTTCAGAAAATTCCACCAACTTCTGAATGTTTATAATTACAATTTGAAATAATTGAAAAATAAACAAAGACAAATTGACTAGAGCAGAGTTTGAACCAGTGACCTCTGGAATACCGTACACGTACAAGGGGCAGTCTAAGTTCTAACCAACTGAGCTACCCAGCATGTTGGTGGTGTCCCAGACGAACAAATTTGATAATTGACAGTAAAAGTATTGGGGACACCACAGCATAGCCTAGGGCTGGGTACGTAGCTCAGTTGGTTACAGCACTGGTACAGTATTCCAGAGGTCGCTGATTCGAATCCAACCCGGGCCTATCTATTAAACGTATGCCTAGGCTTCTGAAGTTCTGTCATGATTGTAAATAACATGCACAAGAGACAGTACTCAGTAGGCCTACTGCATGCACAAGTTACAATGTAGGCCCTAGTAAAAAGTAGTACAAAGTAGGCCTTGCCTTGGCCTTGGGCCTACTAAAATAAAGCCAGAGTAAGACTGAGTATGATCATGGTGGTAGGAAATGGTAAGATGGCTAAGTAGGCCTAAGCATGGTAAGCACGGCCAAGTAATATCTTGCCAATAAAATGACAACGCAAAATTATTTCACATCAAAGCCTACTGTGCTGATCAATGACAAACCATGCATAGGTACATACGACAATCTTCACCATCACTTCGTTCACAAAAGGTGAATAAACAAAGTAGACGAGGCCTAGAAAATGTATTCACCTCTTCCATTTGATTTGACGTACTGACAGTGTGATAATGAGCCCAATTGATGTACAATGCCCAACTGCAAATGGGACAGAAGTTGTTTATTTGACTACGTTTGCAATAGACTTGTCCCGAGTCGGGTCTTGCTCTTTCTGATTATTAACAAAACACGATAGGCGCCCTCTGTTGTCTGCTGCTGCTCCACGAACCGATTTAGCACAAGATTGAGCTAAGGGCTCCGTGCAAACCACGAATCTATTTTGAGTATTTTGATTATTTTGTTGGATGGCAAAATTCTTTTCTTTTTTTTCCAGAACTAGGTTGATTGGCACATTACTAACAAGTGAGGGTGCCAATAAAGAGCGTTGTGGTCAATAGTCCGACTTGGATCAAGTCTACGACTGCAGACAAGCTCTTGCCAAATTCGGACAAAGACTAAGACAACTTTATCCCAATTGCAAATGTTGCTAAATTGGGACTGATACAAGAACTTCAAATAAACAATAGGCCGTGATCAAAATGTTTTGGCTATGACTTGGCACTACACTAGGATCGGAAGGTGTTATGGAGAACGGCTGCAGTCGCTATCATTCACTTTGTGTGTAAGAGCAAAAGTAAGCCTCTGTCAGTGGTGGGCGGGGTTTGAGATGAATGGAGGGGGGGGGGGGAATTACCCATCTGGGATGGGACCTGTGGGAACAATATGGCTGTCACACCCCTCAAAGTTTCAGTCAATTTTTCCCCAAAATGTAACTTTTTCAGAGGATGAAGTCAAAATGCTTATATAAATTTATGTTTTACTAATCCATAAAAAAGGTCTTTTCTTTTTTATTATAAATATTTACGTACTGAAGAATTAAACAGTTAAAAAATGTACACAAATTAAATCTCATAGTATCACATTATTTTATCTCATATCCTGTAGACTCCAACACCTATGGGGTCAATTTCACAAAGCCCTTTGATCGATTGTATCTGGAGTTAAGAAGGATAACCCACCGTATCCTACGTATTAGAGCTGCAATGCATCATAAGTCCTACGATTGAAAGTAAGTTGCAATGAGTTTGGTGAAAACGACTCTAGTCACAAAGTTAACAAAGTGCCAATGAAGAAAAGTAATGATGCAAAAACTCCAGCTCAATTACAGCACAAATGCTCGCCATTCTAGTTGACTTTCACAGTACATAAAAGACAACATTTTCACACAACCACACTGATATATAATATGAAACAGGATGACAGCATTGTTCCTTGGAAAACAAAATACAAAATGCTTTATTGAGCCAAACATTTTTTGAACAAACTTAAAAGTAGTCCAACAATGGCAACAAAACCTTTAAATGAGCTATTGGTAACTTTAGGCTGCGTTCGAGCGGTTACTCCCGGCAGCACGAGTGTGATGCGCGCGCAATACTAGGAGTATACTCCCCAACGCTGGAGAGTATACTCTCACTGACCCGAGTGTCGTACTCCGGCCGTTCGAGCGCTCAGGAGTATACTCGTGTTAACACGAGTAGCTCACTCGAACGCAGCCTTAGTCATGAAAGCGCCCTCGCCTGGCAAAAAGATCTTGTCAAATGAGGGCGGTGTTTGTATGAGTCATACAAAAATGCATAACCAGGGCCAACTGCAATTTTGGTCAAAAAGAAGATAACAGACCTAAAAATGCACAAAATACATCAAATTTGGGGCAAGAATTCCATTTGCTGAGTTTTTATCCGTTCTTCCTTTAAGTGACTAAAATTGATCTGAAACAGAAACTGCAGTTTAAGTCAAATGAATTCAGAGGCTCAACAAATCTTATCAAATTTGAAAAACATTTCATTTGTTCAGTTTTTATTTACAGTCCCTTCAAATGACAATAACTTGAGCCAAAACTTCCCTTTGAGCCATTTGAAAAATGACAATTTGGAAATAACTATACCACAATGAAATTGTGATCTTAACTTCGGAAGTTATAACAGGTATGAAACTTGGACTGAACAAAATACGAGGAAATTCCAATCTTTACCATACTTTGTACAGTGTTTGTCTCTTTTCAATGGTGTAAGAGTGAAGAGAAAAAGGACGAAATCAGCTGATCCGAGGAAAAGTTGCAAGCCTGAGTTAACTGCCTTCTCGAAGCTGGCATATTCCTCAGTCTACTGAGGGAGCCATTAGACTGGGAGTTGGTTTACATGTTCCTTTCTGATGGTTTCTTGAATGCCATACCGATGACATCAAACACATCTTTCTCACATGTGACTGGTAGAGGTTCACCAATGACTCCTGTACAAAGAGCGGACAAAACACAAGGAACATAAGTCAATAAAAACTGTTGAAAATTTGGTCTGCCAACTGTGAGACATAAACGTGTTTGCACACTACAAAATAATCTTTAGATAGAACACGGATCCGACCAGTGTAAAGTAACCTGACCTGAAACCATCTCAACTCCATGGGGAGTACTGGTATACAACCATAAGGTGCACAGAGGCTATCAGATCGCGAAGCCATCTCTACCCTCTATCTCTACCCATTTCTAATATGTGATAAAGCGTCTTGCCCAAGGACACAAGCACCACTAGCTATTGGCTGGGCTCGAACCCACAAATCTATAGATTGACCGCAAGACCTCCAGTACGACACGCCGGACCACTAGGCCAAAGCAACCTAAAGATACCGGTAACTGTAAATGGTACTGTAGTGTGAAAAGGCCTTCAATCAAACAATATGATAAAGGACTATACAGTGGCAGTATTAGGCCGAAAAAAAATGTTATGTTGGTGTAACGGGCCAAAAAAGATAGGGTAGGTAGGTAGAGATTCTTTTTTTCCCTCCCAGCAATGAAAATGACATGCTTTCTAATTGTTTAAACCGGTTGTAAAACACGATAGCAAAAGAAAACAAAGAAAGACCAAGGAATACAACAATGGCAAACGGTCAGAAATGGTTTCAAACGTGTTTATAACAAATTTTTATCGATTTCAATCATTAAATTTCTTCCCTTGGAAAAAAAAATCCAGGGTCGGCCGTATTTTTAGGGTCGGTCGAGTTACACCAACATAACATTTTTTTGGTAGGCCTTAGCTGGTACCCACCTGTGCTCCCCATGGGCCTGATCGTGTACTCATTCAGTGTGAAACCAGCTTCAAGGGCCTTAGTCCTCATGTTCTTGTTGAACATGTCACTACCAGTGAAGTAGAGAGTACCGCAGTAATACTGATCCTTGGGTATGATCCGGATGTCAATTCGACGAAACAAATAGTCTTCATCATCATCCTCCCCTCTCGGCAACTGACATACTCCCTGTAGGGAAAATAAGACAATGCTCATGTTGCGTGCAACTTAAAAGATCCTAAAAGTGCGTTAGAGTAGGTCACCTAGGTCACTCTGAGTCAGCCCTGTACCGGTCGATTACTGTCTGACATCATTCTCGAGATTCACCCAGGGCAGCCACCAGTGACCCTGCTCACGAGCAGAGTCAGTGGTGGGAAACACGTTACATGTATTCAAGATGGCGGAAAGAATCTAGTGTTTGATTAGCCCGGCTGTGGTGGCTGATCTGGGTGACGTGACCCGTATTGACCGAGGGAAGCTACTCGAATGCACCTATTGACACAGCAGTATGAGAGTGGTTTCATGGTTTCTGACTGGCATATTATGACTCAATGTCTTTGGTACTGGGTCTCTGAGGAGGATCCTTTGGTACCGCTGGTCGGGCCGTGTGTCTAACGAGAGGTTACTCAGGGAGAGTCAGATGAGACCTATTACCTGCATGATACATGAGCGCCAGATGCGACTGTACAGTTTATGTGGCAAGATTCCCTGCGACTGATTCTGCCAGGCGGATTATCTCTATGAGAGAACCTACTGGTATGATTTGTAGGATTTGCCCGGTTGGGCGTCCACAAGATAAGTGTTTGCATCAGATGGATCATTACTTTGCTGAGATGGGGATGGATCGCGTGGCTGCCAGGGGGGATGGTTGAAGACCGAAGGAGTACCACTCGAAGGTAGATGCACCAACGTACTGCCGTGGCACATGCTCCCACTGATTTATTGACTGATTGATTAATTGATACATACAAAAATAACTGACAATTTGAGACACTACCAACATAGGGCTGGATAGCTCAGTCGGTTTTTCAAAAACTAACCTGTCCCGGAGATTCAAATTCTGTGAGTAGGGGCATTTCAATAAGTAGGACCATAATCAAGTAAAGACACGTTTATGTTGTGGTATATGTGATATTGTAATGAACATTACCATGAATTTACTCTCTCCTAGTGAGATGCTATCGGTCACAAGTGATGACTTCTCCAGTTGCTTCACGACCGACAGGAGCAGCTCTGGCTGTTGGAGGAGGAAAATAAATGTTATGAACTACCGGAACACATTCTCATGTGGGCTTTGGTTTATGAGTCTCAATCAAAATAAGCCCAATAAGCCTTAGGTCCGATGCACCTTCAAGACGAGCTTCTGGTAACGTTCGCGCGTAAGGTGTACTTGCGTGTTGCATTTAGAGTACATTCTTTGAAAGACATTCCAGTCAAAGTTGTCTTGTTCTACAGACATGCACATAAATTCAAAATGACTGCGCCCAGGACGGCTTCAAAATGTCTACGCACGGAGAACGCAGAGCTAGCGCTCTAGTAATTTTAATATAGCTCTATGGGCATCACCTAGCATCATTATTTTCAAAACATATTTATAACAAATTTTTATAGATTTTAATCATTAAATTTCTTCCCTTGGTTTTCTTCAGATTCCTGTATACCTGTTTTTCATCTTTGGAAGTGTACTCTGGGTGAGTCAGCAGGATGTCAATATCCCCACTTGATGCTGCACCACGTCTATAGCTGCCACAGATGGTAGCGATGTAGTCTGGATCTAGGTCCTCAACCTGTTCCTTGATGAAAGTCTCCAGTTTTGTCATTTCGGGGCGGGGGATGCGCTTCTCAAAATCCTCAAAATGCCTGTATAGTGCAAAATATTGGAAGCAGTGTGGCTTTAGGAGAACCTGGGGCCAATTTCACTAACGCTTTGCTGCGATCATCGCTAAAGCCCAAGTCCATTGCTAAATGAAAAATGTATCACTACGCAAAGCGTTTGTGAAATCGACCCCTGATTCAATGTTTCCTGCAAGTTTAGACTTTCAATATTTAGGAGAGTACAACTTGCACTTCTAGTGTGCAGGCAAGGTCTGAGAATAGTGCTACATGTAGAATGTCTCAAATAATTAACCAAATAAACCAATATTGAAGGATCTGTTATACAAATAAACGGTATATTAGAAAAGCGGTTGGGATGATGGAAAGTTTTTAGCAAGCACACATAAATATCGCGCTCTATCACTTTCTGCAGCAATATATGCACTGATTTGGTTGTAGGGAGTAGCGAATCTTCAGTTGAGTGTAAAACATTTACTTGGTTCATTCAAAACTTGCCAATACTAAAACAAAGTCTGTGCCATTAGACTATGTTGTTTGTCAAGGTTCGCCAATACTAATAACAGCATTGGAATGTGCTTTATTTACCTCAGTCCAATCTTCTGATGGTGATTAAGCTTGTCCTGATGTTCCTCCAACTCTGTCAAAATAAAAACATGGAATACAATCAGCAAGTGCTGTACAGTGTACACATACCTAGCCCACAGCAAGGCAATTAATGGCGCGGAGAAATCAGTCCCTCACACTGAAACAAGCCTGGTGGTCTCTTCACATAACCAATTGGACCAGTTGATACTTTTTAGGAAACGGAGCCTCGGGCTCCGGCTCCATTTCTTGAATCCATTCTAAAATAACGGGTATCAAAGTAGAGATTTTTGGCTGCGGTTTAGAAGTAGATTCTCTGGTTTGAAAAGGAAAACAGAGCTTCAGCTTCAATGAAAAACCACAACCACAACCTTCAATTTCAGCATATGGATGACAGAGCCGGAGCCTGAGCATGAGCCTCTGTTTCGTAAACCCCCATAGTCCAAAGCACGGCAATTAATTAATATCCCCACCCCTATGGTGTAGACAAACCAGTCCCTGGTCATCTTCTCTAGGACAGTAGGAGGCTGTCTGAAGAAAACGTCTCTAAAGCTGCTGAATTAGTCATTTTGAAGGCCAGGCAAATTGGGGGTACAAATTGCTGAATGAGACGTTGCCTTTAGAACAAAATGAAACTATTTGTACCTTCAATTGTTGTGATGCCATCTTCAACCAGTTTCCTAGCTGCTGCAGGTCTGGAACAAAAAGCAAGACAACCGAAAAAATTTCAGTATGCTACCAAAGTATGATGCTATCTTTAAGAGGAGAACCGACTTATTCATTGTTCAACTTCTTACATATGCATTACCTACCCAATGCCAGTGACTCTTGTCATCAGGTTGATGGCTACACTGGTGTCATCTGCTCGGATCTTCTCCAGTTTCTGTAGTTTGCCCGTCGCTAAGATCTCATCAATCTTCTTGGCAATCTTCTCCCCTACTCCGTCCTGTAGAGTGTAGATATGAAATGATGCATACATAACTTTCAGGGTATGAAGATGGTGGTGGTGGAAACATACCGCTTAAATATTTCCGCCTGAAATTGTGTATTTATCCAGAAATTTGTAAAACAAAAACTGAAAACAGTTTTTTTCTCAGAATAAGATCAAACCATTCTGTATGTTTTGTAAGAAAAATTGAGTCGGATTTTGGCTATTTCCTCGTGATTCAGATGTCTAATTGAGCTAAAATGTTCACAGGTTTATTATTTCATGTACACCTTTGATCAGACAAAGTGTGAGAGCTGTTCTGTGACAGTACCAATCATATATTATACTTTAAGTATGAACCTTCCAACAACCTGAAACACATACGTTTATGAAATTTTACATTTTTGATTGTTAGGGCTGAAATTTTTTGAAATTGTTTTGGATTCTCACCAATTTCTTTGCTTCTTTGCCACTGGTGATTTTGTCTGGATACTTGGCGATGGTGCTGGCTGCTTTACGGTAGGCATTGTACTTGTGCATCTGTCTCGTCACATTCTTTTCATAGTTGGCCAATTCTGGAAATTTGTGGATTATGATAATTAATGAATAATTATAATATTGAATGAATAATAAGTTGTTAATTTTGAATAAGGAAAGTGCTTCCACGGAAAGAATTACATTGATGACCATTACGGAAAGAAGGATTAGGGACCTACATCCTCCAAGAGTTACCTTGCCTATTGGATACAACTCATAATATGAACTTCAATCTCAGGTGTTACACTGGGGGGGGGGGGGTAGCATATAATCTGAAAAGTGAGTTTTAATTACAGGGTTTTGGGGGGTTCCTGAAGTTTAGTACACTCAGGTTAGGTTTAGTACACTCAGGTTAGCTGGTACCAAGCTTCTACTCTCCTAGAATTTAGGTGACTAGAAGCTGGGTAGGCCTACCTACCTAGCCCTATTATTATTAACCTGAGTGAGTGTACATGTAGGCCCAACTATTTTACTAAAAGTAACTTCAGGAACCCCAATTTTTTTTACCTACAATTTTAATTACAAGAGACTAAGAGTGCTATTTCCAGAACTAGAACATGAACAAGTTGAAGCATTGAAGCATAGGCTCACAATTCACAAAGGAGCCCTCTTGCCCCTCTGAGTCTGACCATAGAGGAATAAAACACATGTTTCTATTCCTCCAATGGTCTGACAATGTTCAGTGACATGTCTGGTTGAAGTCGTTCATAGTTGCAGAAGTCAGGAGAAGATTCAGTCACTCACTCACCTGATAAAACGTCCACCAATTCTTTGTTGGGATTTTCATTTTGAGGAGCCTTTCGTTTACTCATATTTCTCCTCTTGAATGGCAGACTATTCTAACAGTGGATGGCAAAATGTGGCAATAACTTGTTCAAACCTGTGACACAAAATGTCATACGCAAGTTAGCATAGCACACAACATAAACAAAGAATGACCTTTCCAATGTTGATGAACACGCGTGTAAGGGATGGCCCAACTATGGTAACGCGCCCATTTGCGAACGCTACAGAGCGCTATGAACAAAATGAATGGTAGTCCAAACAGGACATCACAAATCGAGAATATTCGCAGCGCGCATACATTTTTATATTTTGATGGGAGGTTAAGAGGTTTAATATTTTGATGGGATGACAAATTGACAATCGTACATTTATTAGTACATTCGTATTCAAACAAGCTGATGGTACACCACTGCAGCTACAATTGATTGTTACAGGAAAAAGTTTTTTATGACATGAGAAGAGCACATGCATACAAAGAAATTTGCAATTTGTGATGTCTTCTTCAACCACCATAGAAATGTCTTTCTTTGGCCATAGTTTAACATAATTTCCCAGATTTAGTGTCACACAGTGACACAGCAAACAAAATCGTCAACAAAAGCCATCTCAATGCCTCTAAAAAACATATTGATGTTAGATGGAATGTTAACTGATGATAAAATGACTGATTTTTGCTCAAGACAAATCTGGTGGGCCTATCACAAAATTGTTGCCCCTGAATAAAAAAACAAACAATTAAAATGGTCACAAAAATTCGACATCTGTGGTCCCAACTGTATTTGGGACAGTGTTGCATGACTCGAGGACGGCCTCGACCTCGAGGCCGGAAATTTGCTGCCTGGGCCTCGGACTCGGCCTCGTGGGTCCAGGACTCGGCCTTGGCCTCGGCCTCGAAGAATTTTGAATGACTCGGCCTGAGGCCGGGAAAAAAATTAGTTAAAACTGAAACGTGTTTCCCAACATTTTAGGGGGGAGAATTTTTAATTTTTCATTAAATAAACACTTACAGAAAGAAAGTTAGTGTGTAATTCATCGAATCTAATGACTTGAGAGCATGGTGAATTGTGCTAGTGTGGTTATAAACTGCATTGGAAGTTCGGGTATCGCGTCTAGACTAGCAAACAGTCTCTCGCGGAGTGAAATGATTTGCTTGTGTGACTCGGCCTCGGAGACCCATGATTCGGACTCGGCCTTGGCCTTGGAGGTTGTGGACTCAGATACAACACTGATTTGGTACAATTGCACAATGGACAGACCCAGCTGTATTTGGGACCTTACTTTAGATACGCGTCATTTGCTTTAACCAGGGTTCACTCTTATAATTTATGCTCAACGTCATTATGAATTATTCAATAGAATAATTAACAGTAAGGATCCCCTATAAAAACTTTTGAAAAGAACCCGTAAACTGGGGCCAATTTCATAGAGCTGCTTAAGCAAAAAATTTGCTTAAGCATGAAAAGTCTTCCTCGATCAAACAGGATTACCAACCAAACTTTCATGTGATGTTTATTCCTTTTGACTTGTATTCGGCCATCGTTTCCTGAGCATAACATTCACAAGGAGTTTTGGCTGGCATACTGATTTTATTTACCAAGGGTTTTGGTGCTTAAGCAAATTTTGGTGCTTAATAATTGGCCCCAGGTTTTGAATTCAGGTTTCACAAGAAAGTGATCAGATACACTAGACATTAGATATTGAACGGACAAATCAGTGTTTGTTTTATTATTAATAATTCAACATTTTGTGCAATTAAAAAGCACAAATTGACTAAAAATTAATTCTTGATGTAAAAACTTAAACTGAAAATTAAACCAAAAGCCAAATAATCTTAACTTTATCTCAAAGCTGCAAACAGAAAAACAAAAACAAAAGAACAAAACTGAAAAAAAAAACCAACAGAGAGACAATCAGACAGATGGACATACAAACCGCCAAAGACAAACTCTGACAAATAGAAATTGAAATGCAGGTATAAGGCAAGTCCAAAGTGGTACATCTATATAACAACATGCATAGCTTTTATATAAAAGTATAAAATATATAATATATTCAAAACAAGTCATTCTCAGAGAATGTTGTTCTAAAGACATTTTATGCCCCATTTATTATTGCATACAAATATACAATTCTTCCTTGCGCAAACTTTAAAGTCTAAACTACGCACAATAAGAATAGAGAGTTCCCTAGTCACTTCAGAGTAAAAGGCACGACACACACACTCTTTATACACAATGCCTTCAGGTCAGGTATAATATCAAAATTACGACCGACATCAGAGTCTTGTTTAGATTGTCAGTTCACCCTGTAGGACCACAGTTGCCCAGCCGAGAAGATCAACACGCCCATCATCCCGTACTCTCATTTGAATATCTCCGCCCCTTTTGGAACACTGACGAGCTGTAATGAGGAGAATAGAAACAGTAAGAAGTGAAAAGTGGAATTTGTCAGTTCTCTATTGGTTAAACAGGGTCCATTTTGTGGTTGTCTGGTCTAAATTATCTTCATTGCTTGGAGTTAGCAAGCCTGGAATTAAATAGAGGCTACAGAGGACATGGCCTTTGTTGCCCTGGTTCTTGGCCTTGGTGCCCCTTCAAATATTTCCATAGACACTATGATTTTCCAATGGAAGTGCCCCTTTGCAGTGGAAAAGTGGCCTTGTCCCTTTCTGAACTTAATTCCAGGCCTGAGTTAGGAGGGCCTGACACGTTTTGATCCTAGCAGGATCTTTATCGAAGCATCTTGAGCCTTTAGCAGGATATCTAGCCTTCGATAAAGATCCTGCTTGGATCAAAATGCATCAGGTCCTCCTAACTCCAAGCATTTTATAAATTTCAGGTAATTTATTTGGCTGATGAAGAGTTTGCAAAAGTTTATTACTTGCATTCATATGGGCAATTCCACGGTAACATAAGTTACCTGTTAATTGACTTTGACCAATTCCTTATCAATCAATCCTGAAAAACTCTAATTTAAAATGTTTTATTGGAATCAGCAAGTATACCACTTATGAGTCCTTGTAATGTATGAAAATATGAAAAAAGAGGTACATTTTGTTACAAATATGTCCCTAAACCGTGGAAATGCCCATATATTCATTTGTTTGACTGTCTCACCATAAAGTTCCTTCTTGCCTAGTTTTTCTGACCAGTAACCAGCAAGGACGGTGTGGGCTGAACCTGAGGAGAGCATGCAGCAAAACAAACAAACAAATAGAGAAATCAGATCAGCACGTGCCTTTTAAATGCTCTGTAGATTGAGCATGCGTTATCAAATCTATGCTACATTTAATGCTTAGTCTTTAAAAAAAAATGTTATGTTGGCGTAACGGGCAAAAAAAATAGGGTAGGTAGGTCAGGATTTTAATTTTTTTTACTGTGTAGTTATATAGGGTTTGATCGCTGTGACTCCAAAGCTCCAAGCGTGCTAGCGTAACACCATGGAATACAACAATGAGAAATGGACAGAAATGGTTTCAAACGCATTTATAACTACCTTTTATGTTACCTTTGATCTTGCCTATCTGGCCCCCACCCTTTGTCTGACCTATCTTACCCACCCTGACTCTCACACCACCCCCTTCCCTTTGTCCATATCCTCTGATCCATTCATGTACATGTATGCTTCTTTTTCTTGCATGTTTGTGTAGTTTGTCATTTAGCATTTGAGTAAGATCTTGCTAGGATCGAAATGCGCCAGGCCCTCCAAACTTTAAGTATTTATAACTAATTTATATAGATTTTATTCATTAAATTTCTTCCCTTGGAAAAAAAATCCAGGGTCAGCTGGATTACGCCAACATAACAATTTGTTTTTTTAGGCCTTATTATCATCTTGTTTACCTGTAACCGGATCTTCAGGAATGCCGTTCCAGGGAGCAAAGTAACGAGAGAAGAAATCATACTCCTTGCCATCTGAATCAGTGGAACCGTTTGCCTGAAGGGTAACGATAAGACCCCGGACGTGTGAAGCGTTAGCAGCAGCCATCATCGCTGAGCAGTTGGGCTCAAGTCTTTCCAAAACTTCTCTGTGATGCAAAAGTGAAATGGAACAAATTAAAAAACAATCTGTATGCAGTCTTTTTACACTTTACATTTCATGCAGACTGATCTGACCGCACGATTTTCTGTCCACCATTACTGCAGTGTCCCTGCCTGCCTTTTTGTCTGGCAACAAAAGAATGTACGCTCCGCCGCACTCTATAATTGCAGGGTGTACGTCCCATGATTAGGGGCATACACCCTGCAGTGTGGAGTGCGGCGGACATAAATTCTTTTGTTGCCGGACAAAATAAGGGCGGGGACACCGCAGTAATGGCAGGTGTTTTCTACTTCCATGGTTGCGCCGTCGGATCGGTGTATAATGGGGCAACAGTTTTGCTGTTTACACTGCCTTTAAGGTAGGGGCAGGGTGCCAAGATTATTGACTAGCACGACACAACCAGGGATAATCTAAGTACAGGGTCTTACCATACCTTGTGTTTGAGTCACTGAGCCTGAGCATCAATTTCTTTGTTGTTTCTGAATACTGAACGTCTTGAAGTTCACATTGACCCACTGCAGCCTGTCATGAAAACAAAAGATGCATTCAGTGCCAGGAAATACAGGCAACAGGTAGCTAATAATGACATCAACCCTGTATGTTTCATATAATAGGTGTGTTCGAGTAGCTTCCCTCACCCGGATCAGCGTCACCCGGATCAGCCACCACAGCCGGGCTAATCGAACGCTTGCTTATCTTTCTGCCATCTTGAATTCGTGTGACGTATTTCCCACCACTGACTCTGCTCGCGAGCAGGCTCACTGGTGGCTGCCCTGGGTGAACCCTGAGATTGATGTCAGACAGTAAACGAACGGTACAGGGCTGACTCGGAGCAACCTAGGTGACCTACTCTAACGCACCTAATATCTCATTAACCCTTTGAATTCAGAGTTATGTAACACTCACTTATCACCATCATACAATGTTTGTGTTCCACTGAAGTCACAAAAACTAAGTTAAGGGCTCTTTGTCTTCCACAATTCAGTACCTTTTACACATTATCGAAAATGACACTGGTTCATCCATGTATTAACTCTTACTGTACAAAGTGTACATTTACAGTGCACATAGATCCCATGATCTAATGTATGTATGTATAAAGGCTTCTTGTTTTAAGTCAAGAACAAGCCAAACACACCTTATTCACGGCGCATCCATCTTGTCACTTTCCTTGTATACCCCGTTGGAAAAGATAACACAAATTCTAACAGGAAAACAGGTACCAGCCTATTTTGAATCCAAGGCTCGATTTGATTTCACTGCTTTGAAAGTAGGATGGTTGCACCGTGATTAAGGTCTATTCAGCTACCTTCATTTATTTCAATTTTCAACCTTGGTCCCAGCAAACCCTGGAGGAAAATCCCTCCGTCATAAAACTGAAAGTCCTCTAAACTTACCTGAATGAGTTCGGCCAAAGGTTCACTTTCCTGGCAAAAGAGAATGAATAATGAAACAATTAGGCCTACATTCGGCTTTTTGTGATTAATTAAAAAGGTAATATCATACTTTGGTTTTTGTCAAAGAAATGCAGATGTATTCAAAAGAAATGCAGATGTATTCATTTCATGTGCAAAAATATCACCGAAGATACAGTAACAGTCATCTGTGAAAATGTCAGTCCCATATGGTGCCCACTTTTTTAGAAAACAGTGCAAAACGCCCACAGTATTTTTTAAAATCATTTCAGCACTATTTTTTATCCTGAGATCCAAATTGTTTTTGGTCATTGGTTTTACTCTTTTCTGGATAAATGCAGCATTTCGGGCAGAAAAATGTTAACGCTATGTTTCTACCGTCACCATCTTTATACCCTGTAAGTTATATGTAAATCTGTGAAGATTTCTGTTTCGGTATGCTACCAAAGTATGACAGTACCTTTAAGTTTAAACATGGCTTCTGATTGAAAAACATATAAAGATAATTAACAAGTAAAAATGGACACTACGAATATGGCTCAGTTGCCAGTGCCAGTCCAATGCTCTGCAGGTCGCAGGTTTGAATCCCGCTCCAATCAATATCCAAAAATGATTTTTCACAAGTCTCTCTAAAAGTCTCCACCACCATTGTACCTCTTTTGATGGTGTGTTTAGAGGGAAGTCCAGGCAGATGAGGTTGCCTTCTCGCCTAGCAATCAATTCGCCACTTTTGGACTGGAACCGGATGGCATCACATCGGTTGCCGACGACATAGAAGAGCGCCGCTGCGGATGCTAGAGTTGCATGGCCGCACAGGTTGACCTCATTGGTGGGCGTGAACCAACGTATATTCAGTTTACTTGCTGGGGGAAAAACAAAGAGAAGGGTATGAATTTCATGATAAAAATGTGAATAAAAATGTTCTATTTTTCATTGAACAAATCATTGGTGTCTGAAATGCACTCATTTCCACATGCTGAAGTTTTTACCAAATATCTCTTAGACTTCCAATTCGAGACAAATAGACCTAACAGAGTAAAAACTGAGTGATCCCCCATGTATCGTTCTTAGGTTGCAGCATTGCTGTGTGTATCGGTGAAATGATCCCTGGGATATGGCGGTGTGTGCGTGATTTCATTGATTCTGACTGCCAAACGAACAAAGATAATTGACTATTAGGGACACCACCAACGTAGCCCTGGATAGCTCAGTTGGTAGAGCGCCTATACAGTATTCAGGAGGTCAGCAGTTCAAATCCCGCCCAGTCAATTTTTCTTTGTTCACTTTTCAATGAGAGTAAAAACTGCATAATCCACAATCTTGGATTAAAAATTTACTTTATAGTTCTTTACTTTACACAAAGGATAGAAGATGATGGTAGTGACATGTCTAATGTGACAACTAACAAACAAACAAATAATGGGACAAACAAACATAGCATAGAAGATGATGTCTCGCCAAAATGAGCAATTGTGTTCATTTTCCTTTAAATCTTCAACTTCATGTTAGACCATGCAATTTGTAAAAAAAAAAAGATGCAAAAGTACCATTTTCAAATGTTTCACCGGCAACAAGTGTCTGCAAATAGGCAGTTTCCGATAAGTTCATCTCTGCTGCAATTTTCAGTTTTGTCTCATCCGGAATATCCTAGATAAAGAGATAAAGGATGACAGTTGTATTACTTGTGGTATACACATATAAAATAATATTTAACACAATGAATAGTATAATAATGCACATATGTACAGTTTATAATTTGTATTGCCAGCAGGAATCAAAAGTCCAGCTGTGCAGGGCAAGAGACGTCAGCTGCTGGACAGCAGGATGATGAGAGAATGACTCATTTGCTGGTGACAGCTGTAGGCTTGGGCGATTCCATGGTGGAATGAATGAGAATCGATTCCAAATATGGAATCGGAATTGCGATTCCACTTTGCTTAGGAATCGATTCTGTGAATTGATCGATTTTGAGTTTTGAGTTTCGATTCCAAAATGCGTTGAGCCATGCTTGGGTTGTTGGATTGTTGAACCAACTGAAACGATTCTGACATTATTCAAAGAAATAAAGCCTGGCCGAGTTTTACCCATTGTAGAACTTAATCGCGTGCGGTACCGTCAGTGTTTTGTCTGCAAAACCACAAATAGTACTGTTTCGATATGAATTCCACACATCTCATCACCTCCCGAAATTTGCCATTATTTTAATGTTATTCAATGTTATTTTTGCCGGCGAAAATTGGAATCGAATCCGAGTAGAATCGCGATTCCAGCCTGGAATCGGAATCAATTCTAAAAATGCTGGAATCTCTCAAGCCTAATCAGCTCTAATGAGTAATGTGTAACGTTACACTGGGCTGGGTGTACATCATCCTGATCCTGTGTGGCCACGAAATATGTTACAAGGACTCAAAACCACTTACAATTATATCCATCGGGAAGACTTGTTAATAACAGCCCGCGGTAGTTGCGATGATCGTAAACCTTGGCCCCAGTCCCATGCCAGACCTAGTAGGAGGCTAGGGTTATGATCATCGCAACTAACGTACACCATACATGTAATGATAGGGCCTAATTGTATACTGCCTCGCAATGGCAGTGCATTCTTCCCCTGCGCCATGTAGGCCTAAGAATAATCTCCGACAAGATCTCAATTGCTCCCCAGTCAAAATGCCTGTAACATTAACGTTAGGCAAGTTATTAAACAAATATTTTTAAAAAAATAACGTTGTTGTTGAGGTAGAATCAATTGCATTGGAATGCAGTTTTTATTTTTAGTTCAGCATTCAGAGCGTCAATGGAGGAGAATTAGAACATTAATCACTGCTTTCAAATTTCCTTCACTTCTTCAACTAGGCCAGAACAAACAAATGCTTCATCACTTCACTACACCTGCTCCATAAACTCAGTGTGCAGTGCATGCACATAGCATGCAGTGCAGTGTGTGTGTACATAATGTCTAGCTAGTCTGGCAATGTGGCATGATTCGTCTGCACTGACTGTATAGTGTATGCAACTCGGACTACCGAGTACCGGTACTTCAATTTCCCGTTTTCTCACCTCACTGAGCAGACAGACAGCTGCCGGATTGCCGGCGAAGGCTTCTTTCGTAAATGCATCCACCGTTATGATCGGTAATCTTCCCTGGCGACCAGAAAAGGCAAATTTATTTGGTATTTCTGATGCCATTTTCGTGCACACTATCGATCTGGCGATTGAAAATAGTGTGCCCGCCTTTCATATTATTCCTAAACTTATCCCATGCTGTTGCATAATTGTAAACCCCAAAAATATGACAAACTATTTAAATATAACGTCCAAAAAGCATTTATAGCCAAAAGCTTAAACAAATATACAAATTATTTAATAATTTATAAAATATATATCCATATATATCCATAATAAAGAAATAATTTCAATTTACAAGCGTCCAAAATGGGAATAATAGTATTAGACTTATACAAGTTTAGTAAAACGTGTCTTTCCAAGCAAATTTGACCTCTGACCTCATATTTGTTTATTTGGCTCTTAATAAAATGCTATACACACACAGTGCGTAGAGAAGAATGTGCACTGAACGACCGAACACGGAATATTTCCAGTGAAAAAACGCCAATTTTTTCGGACTTTGGAACAGATTGCATGACTGGAAAATATGGCGACTTATACGGTGATGCTAGAGGGTGGATCCCCGTGGGGATTTAGGCTGAAAGGAGGAAAAGGGACCGGTTTACCCCTGGTTGTTTCGAAGGTAAGAGAAATGAAAATCGATTTTTCACCGCTTTTCATGTTATAAAGTGTGATTGTGTTCATTTTTTTTGCGCAATTCGTCTGCTTTTTAAATTGAGGTGAAAACCACGAGAGCTGTTCAATGGTACATCATGTATTTGTTTTGTATGTATTTTAATCTTTATAGGCCTATATTCTGATTTCTCAATGATTTATGTAAAAAGAAAACCTTTTTGTTTTGAAAGATACAATTTTTGACATTTTTTTTAGTGAACATGGAGTGGACATGGAATGGTGGATTTTTCGTGTATCGTGAGACACATGTCAGATCATGAAAATGACATTACATTCGATTCGTAGTTGAAAATAAATACAATTTCAGTTTAGGCACTGGGCCCATTTAGGAAAATAAAATGTAATGAGTAAAAAATAATTATTTATAACATGCCATAATTTCTTAGTTTTTTACTTTTTTAGCCTTCGTCTTCGATAAATATATCTGGCTTGGAACGAAACGCATCAGGCGTTTTATAAATTTCCATGATTTCAGGTCAATATTTTGGCTAATGAACAGTTTGCAGTAGTTTACTTCTATACTTGCCATTATTTATTCATGCCATATCAAAAACATCACAATACAAGATGGGCAAATAAGAAGCAAAAGCGATAACAATCACTGTGGCCAGAGATTTCCACTCCATATCAAGTACAGGAAACATTCAATAAATTATACAAATATTTTAAGTTATGAAAATTATATAAATAGAAGTAAACAAAATAAATTTACAATATTTCAAAACAAGACAAGTAGTATAATTATACTTGTGACTACTTAAAAAAAAAAATTACATAAATAAATTTTTTAAATTATATAAATTAAATAAATAAATGAATAAATAAATTTATGATGTCACGGGCCGTGGAAAGGTCGGTCGTTAGACCCAGGTTAGAGCCACTTCCCGTTAAATTGGTTGGGAAAAATACAGCTCTTCATGTCGATGTCAAGCACAGACTCCAAAAATAAGGAATGTTTGAATATTTAATTTCTATTATTCGTGTGACTTTGATCACCCTTTTCCCCCCATCAGAATTCCTGCAGTGAAAAATCTTTTCCTTTAGGCCTACATTATTAATTGAAGTTGAAGTTCACCATTGTAGTATGCACTGTAATGCCAATTTGCAATGTATGCGCTGATTAAATTGTTTCACCTTGCAAGAAATTTCTAATTTTCCACTATTGTCTGGTATCTAAAAAGAATTGAAGCATAGCTCATACAATCTGTTGTTTCATACACACATGTACATGTAGTTAATACGTATTCTCTGAACATGCAATATGCACAGAGCTGGAAATCAATAGTCTGGATACTTTCTGGTTCAGTTACCACCTACGGTCGTCGAAAAAATGTGTGAAATTAAAAACTCTTTGTTGATTGATCTGGGGCCAATTTCATGGAGCTGCTAAGCACACAAATGTCTTTCCCAATAAAACAAACCACTGTTAAAAGTTTCATTTGATATTCATGATCAGTTAACAACAGCCAAAGAACAATCACAAGTGATTCACAAAACATGGAAATTTGGTTGTTAACCCTGTTTATATTAATTGACAGATATGTCGTGCTTAGCCAATTTTTGTGCTAAGCAGTGACGTGAAATTGACCCCTGATCATGGCACCACACACAAATAATATTTCTTCTGTTTAAATTACTGATTGATCAAAAACTTATTGACCAGTTCAATTGTACCGGTACTCATTTGTAGAGCAAGGCTGTTAGTCATGTTTTATGTTAAGTATGAGGAAGTATCTGGGCCTTTGTTTGCACACCCTGTCTGCTGTTTTGAAAGTCCTTGAATTTCATCTGAAATTCATACTAAATTTGCTGATTGTAGGTTTGAGCTGCGTCCATTTGTCACTAGACTCAGTAGAAGACTTAAGAGAATACTGGCTGAAAGCTTGGTACACTATCTTTGAATGTATCATAATTTTTCAGCTATTGTGAGGACTGTTTGTGAGCAATCCCATGGGGGAATTAACAAAAAATTGAAAAAAGGGTTTGGATGTGGAGTAACTGAATGGGAATGCAGAGATCCAGTTTCATAGAAAGCACAGCCGGCCACAATAGACGCACTGACCTTGTCTCATTGTTCAGGAACAAATTGCACAAAATACCATAAACGTGTCAGTGCTTGTAATTTGCCATTGGAAATTGTGTGTTTTTTTCTTTTTTAAATAGCGTTGGGTTATAAATTACATACAACGTGTACTCCATCATTCTTTTGTAGGCCTGCTATATACAAGAAGTGTGAAGTGCCATTTCTCATGTATTGAATCACGATGTTTAGTACTATGGATTTTATGAATGATGACCTATATCAATTGAAATGTGTGCATTCCCTCATTTATGACTGTACGTGGGAATGACAATCAAGTTTGCTAAGTACTGTGTACAATGGATAAATACTTGGCAAATCACATCATTTTTAATGATCAGTGACCGCAAATTTACACTGCATGCATGAGTAGGTTTGTTCAGGTGCTTTGCCATGCATGACATGTGAAAAAAAGCTTGCAAGTGCAGGAACATCTTATAGGTTATTCATGTTCACTATACAGGGTCTCTTAGAAAAGACGCAACACTGTGTCAGGAACCTTTATGTTGAAATTAAACTGTTTAAATCACTTCAAGATTCAGATGTGATACAGCCATGTCTTGGCTATCACCATGTAGAATTTAAGCAAAATCAGGCTGAAATTGACGAAAATATGACCAATTGAAAGAGTAGCCTACTCTTTAAAAACAAATTTGCAGTAAATTCCAGAATAAGTTGTCAATGCACACATAATGTGTTTTGAAAGAAAGATGAAAATCGGGTTTTGATGTTGTGTAATTCAGTCTTAGTTTTTTCCCTCAGTTTCAGTCAAATGTTGCTCAAATTTTACTTGGTGATAGCCAAGACATGGTTGTATCATATCTGAATCTTGAAGTGGTAAACAGTTAATTTTCATATAGTTCTCGACACAAAGTGTTGCATTTTTTTGGGACACCCTGTATAATTGTAGTTGTACCCTGTACGTATACACACGTGCCTTAAGATTCATATGCATCTATAGGCAAGAAGAGCAGACTGTACTGCGATACCTGTAGGCATCTGAAGAATTGCACTTTGTTGATGACTAGAGCCCTCTCTCATCACCTAATGAGCCATAGTGCACTGGGGCAGCATTTATAGCTCTGCAGGAATGCTGACTAGCACATACATGTAATCTGTGTCTTACAAGTACACCATGCTAAACACTTCCAAATTTATCGTGTTGACTGATCAATTACCAATGGTGATATCGATCACTAGTTCCAATTAGGCCTACTGATAAATTGGCAATACCAATTACCATGATAACTGATACCAATTATCATGATTATGTGGCACCAAGTATCAGTAATTTGATTACAAATTACCAGTACTGATACTTTTTATGTTGATTTGTTAGTGATCAATCCAGTTCCATAACCATCACCAATTACATTATGATTAATTGTTCTGAACTTCTGTACCAATGGGCCTATAGGCCGCCTTGATTTTTATGGAGAGTGAGAGTGATCACTCTCCTCCGCTCTCCTTAAGTTTATCAAGGAGAGTGATAAAATAGCTCAGGATTAACAATTTAAGGAAAGTTGCCCTTTTTCAAAACATCACATACATGTAGGCCTACATTTTTCCAGCCAACATTTACCCTTTACCCGAACACATGCGGAAAATTGGTTTAGCAAAAGCAAACTGCTCTCTTTATTCACTAGTATGAGTAGGCCCTATGTTGATTGAAGGAGTTGAATTTGCAGCTCAAACTTGATTTTTGTTAGCCATGTTAGCGAGAGCAAAAAGCTTTCCTAAATTCTCGACATTGATTAAAGGAGAGTGATTTGCAGCTCTCCTCATTTTTATTAAAATGAAGGCCTGCCAAGATCGTTAGGCTACCATCACCAATTATGCTAGTTAAGTGTCCGTTCTTAAACAGGATGATAAATGGCTGAAACCACGTTCAAACATCATCTTTGTCAATTTGCAAATGGTGTCCGATATCCTCTTTCCTTTGGGCCCTGAAATCCAAGCTACTCTCAATGGAATGTCAGGAAAGAAAAATAAGAAGGCCGGCAGCTTGCGGTGCAACACGGGATGATCCGCATTCCTTGCACGTTTTGGCCGGTAAAACCAGAATGGATATTTCATTAACTCGGCCTTCACCATGTCATTTCCTTGGAGTCCTACGGGCTTGTCAAAGTGTACCCTGATACCAGTAATATTCATCAATTGAACTAAAATTTGTGTTAACCTCGGGAAACCTTTTGCCAGATAAGTGTTTTATCAAAGGTGCCAAGTAAAAAATAGGCCTATTGCTTACGTGTGTACCTGAAGTACAGTGTGTACATGATAGTTGATACATCTATAGGCCGATTTGGTTTTCGTTTTCCCAGTGTAGTCATGGTAGTAAGTAGTAACAGACTGCTGAGCAAACTTTTGGGACTGTTATTTCACATATCCCCAATTATATGGAACCTGGATGGAGATCAAAACTGAAACTGGATTATGCATGTATGCATGGCCTAAAATGTCTACTCTTGGGACTATCACATTGGCCTATTTTGTGCAAATTGTTATTCTCATATCCCTTAAAATGTTAACATTTGTATTTGAATGGTAGAGTTATATAGGATTCGTGTACTAGGCCTACATGTACATCATGTCATGTACATGTATGTACCATAAGGATGAAAAATGTCATTGTTTGGTTTCGGTCTGAGAGTGTAACTGTACATGTGTAAATAGAGTTTAAAAACTCTTATAAATGTACATGTACACCATGTACATGTAAGTTATTCCCTCCTAACCTACATGTACATGTAACTCCTGGAAGCATTTGATAAATTCCAGGTCATCATTTTGGCTGATGAGCTGCAATTCACAGCAGTTAATTCAAAAACTGTGTATTACAGTGTATACAGAATCTAAAACCAGTAGCCCTATTTTAATTGACTTCCCTGTTATTAAAGTGCTGTCATGTCGAAATTAAACACAATGTTCTCTTCCAAAACCTATCCGATTTTATGACGCAAAGACGTACATGTAGTAACACCCTCACTATACCAAAAATAAGGACTGTATGTGTACATGTGCAGACAGTGCAGGTCTACGTTAAATACACATAAAGTGTACATTTGCACATTATCAAATATTGCAGGTATGTACAATGTACATGTACATGTAGGCCCTACATACCTGGGTTTACATGTACGTATCTGACCGCTGTAGGCATACTTTATAAGTACACTGTAGTTTGATAGCTGGATTGTTGCAAGTACATTTATTTTAACTTCATTGGGGTTAGAGATCATGGCCAACAGCCAGTTTGTATCCATAGAAACAAGAGTTTGTTTGGATCAAGCCCTGTGGCTCCTTTCCAGAAAACAGGTTTTTGTTTCAGTCGTCTGTCATGGTCTTGAACTTTAGAACACTCACTGATCCTATCCAATATGAAAACAAGTTAACCTACTGTACAACGCAAGGGGCCAGCCAGGTAAATTCCAGGGTATTACATGTATCTGGGGAATAAGAGTGTGTTAAGCCACACCGATCATGTCAGTAAAAAGGGCTTTTCAGTGGAGTTTTCACACTATCCAAAATCTCCGGGTTGGAACCGGATTGAACCCCGAGAATTTTTCAACCTTTTTTCACACTTGAAAAGTTTCAACCCCGAGCCAACCTGGGTAGGACGGCCTACGAAATTAACCCTGGTATCGGTTCACCAATAACGTAGTGTGAATGTTACAATGTCTCTCCGATCTGGTTTTACAAAAACTTGCCTGGATGAACCAGGGCGTATCCGGGTTTGTTTCAACACGGATTGAAAAGGTGATAGTGTGAAAGGCCTAAAATTGTTAATGATCATATGGTATTGTTTATTACATTTGGTGAGGAACTCTTGGGTTGAGAACTTGAGAGACACAAATTATGTGAAGTGCCTTGCTCAAGGAGGTACACACCATCAGTGCTCAGATTTCGTACAAAAGGCACTGGACATCAGATCTAGTAATTGAAGCATTTTGCTAGACCTGTGGCCGATTTCACGAAACTCTATTTTATGGCTTAAGTCCACTTACGCCATATCTTGTTGCGTAAGTTGCGCCATAACTTTTGACCGATTTCACAAAAGTTACGCACTAAATCGGGATATGGCGTAAGTTACGCCAAGTTTCGTGAAATCGGCTGCAGAACTTTTTTCACTAGACCTGTGACATTCATGAACATAGGAAAACTGTGCTTGTATGCAATATTGTGTCAAAAATCATCAATTTACATGTATATGTACATGGAGGAACAATTTTCATTGTGCAAGGAAAACAAAATCACTAGACAGGCAGACTAGTGCAGTACACACGTGACACTTTACTAGACCAACACTGAAATTACTAGACGAACCAGGCCTCCGAACTGGTGCTACAACCCAATTATAAAAAACGATCTCAATTATTAATGGACATTATGATTATTGTGGTAACCCGTAACCTTGTTTGTACAGTGAATTACATGCTGTTTTACAGGATGTACATGTAGCACTTGACAGAGGTTTCACCTGCCATGACTCTTCATGGGATATTTTCTCAGCAGGTTGACAATCTTGACACAATCTAAATGATTTGAATGCTGAATGCTGTCTCTTCCTCTTGGCTTGAGTTTTTGGAGCCTCGATTTCAATATTTCGAGTTTGAATATCATTCAAATTTATTGTATAGATATTACTTCGCAGTAAATTTATGCTATGTTTAATTCTTCTGAATATCGTTTTTAAATGCTCTAAAATGCGACTTTTCATTTCTGCTTTTATTAAACATTCCCTGGTTTGGGAGGGGGGTATCCCACCTCCCACAGCCTCCCCCGCTCGGTCACTTTGCTCTCTCGCATAGGATACCAAATCACCAATCATCACCCCAATCATGAAAAGATATCTATACCTATGTATACTGTACAGGTCAATGAGTTGGTTAGGGGCGAGTTGGTCCGGAGGCGAGTTGGCAAGGGGGCAAGTTGTTAAGGGGCGAGTCGGTAAGGGGCGAGTCAGCTAGGAGGCGAATTGACCTGTTACCTTTCTCAATAATGCATGGTTGTTAAAAACATGTCTTTAAACAGAGTGTTTGAAAATTTCCTTGCTTTTTTCATTCTGAACCGTCAACCAGCACATGGTTCGTCAAAGGTGCAGGTTGAATTTGGTTCTGAAAGGGGCAAAGCCACTTTTCCATTGCAAGGGGCACTTCCATTGGACAATCGTAATGTCTATGGAAACATTTGAAAGGAGCACGAAGGCCTAGAACAAGGGCAACGAAGGCCATGGCCTCCATAGCCTTCGTTTAATTCAAGCCTTGAAGGTGGCACAATTGAAAAGCAGATTTGAATGTGTATTGGATTTGTGCTGTTTTAAATTTTTAACCCTTCAACGAATTTACGCCCATAGGCCTATGTATACACCATGGAAGAATTCCTCTATCATATGGCCAGGCCTGTACTTCACAGAATATTTTTAAGACTAGGCCCGAAGCCGTTCTTGTGTCAGATACCGCTACCAAGTCATGTGGAATATGCGTTCCCTTGTTCATTGGCACAGGTCAAGTTGTCATAACCTGGTTTATTGACCCTATTATCCAAATCCCATAGGCCCCTCAAGGATCATAACCTAGTGTTGACTAACACTCATTCACTATCGTCGCTCAAAATTCACTTGTCAACACCCAATCGGCAATGGTGGTAGAGAGTCAAGGAATTGAATTGAAATGCAGTCATAGGGCATTCTCAGTGTATTTGATCTTTTCCCAGGATCTTGGATACAACTTCCCAGGCAAACAACTTTTGTTTGACTTTCTCTCAGTGCGGTTGATTAAATAACTTTTCTTCGGGGATTATACTCTTCAAGTTTCAGACTCATGTACATATTTAACCCGGGATGACATTAGATTTCACTTAAAGAACTGTTCATAGAATGCAAAAAAACAAACATTGAGTCACAATCTGCAATTACTTGTTTACTTTATTAATGACACAGACTTTGTTTATCAGATTTTTATTTCATTGAAAAGATGAACAAAGAAAAATTGACTGGAGCGGGATTCAAGTCAATTTGTCTTTGTTCACCTTTCAATGACTTAACAATTCAGTCAGTTTCCCTTATGGTTATAATTTGATGATTAGAACTTTTCGTGGAGTTTCAGTATCTGCTTGGGAATTCCTTTGACCAGCATTCTTAAACCTTTCTGAATCAAAACTACAGAGGGCGCTATATTTATGGTCCATAATAGTGGGGCTGTGTTCAGAAGGATGACAGCCGAAGTTATTTCCAACAAAGATCATGGCAGAAACTAAGGGGGTCCATCAATGCCAAGCAAAACAAGATCTTTTCAGGGTGAAATACTCTTGCCAGCTAAATTAATTTACCTACTACTGTAGAACTTTTGTACATAATAATGGCCTAAAAAAACAAACATTTTAATTGATGAAGAGGATCATATTGTATCCCTGTATAGAGATTAAATAGGATTGGGTACGTTCAGACAGTGTTTTAAATTCGCTTAAACCACCGTTTTATCCAGATCGGTTTCACAATTTGTTTCTGAACACTCTGAGGGCACAGTGCATGATCTTTTAAAACCAATAATAAAACCGATCGGTTTTAACTGCAAAGAGTAAAACGCTGTATGAACATGTAGTTTTAACTGTATACTTATCCCCCGCGGTTGCTGGGCGGTTTACATGTAATTCAATTGGTTTTAAATAAAATGCTTTCTGAATGTACATTAAGTACCAATTGGATTCCAAGTTGGATTCTGTATCCTAAAGGCTGGTTCTGATTTTTCTATTTTCTCATTTTTAGCAGAAAAGCATACATGTAATTGGTCTTCAATGATCTCGGTGATGCAGCTTACAATTTAAGTAAAGCTTTACATTAAATCTCCATTACTTGTCAGACAAAAAGTACAGCACTAGTCTAAATATTTGTAATCATGAACACAATAAAGTATTTTTCCTTGAGTCCGTCTTATTTAGTGTAGATTTCCGAGATGACAAGTCTTGCCTTTAGACCGGAGCTGTCTAGATGCAATCTCTTTTTTGTCTAAGCCAAGGCCAAATGGTTTTAAAAGCCTAAACCACAGAAGGTTATTGGAGTAAAATCCTGCATGCCTCGCATACCAAACTTGTTTTCCTATATGGCGCGCTGAATAGTCGGTCAGATGGACTGGCTGGATGCCCTGTCAAGACGATATAACCGACATCCCATGTTTGCATTACATAATACATGGTCAGGCTATATCATGATGGGAGTTATTTATTTATAACATGTACTTGAGAATTTGGGTAGCCAGAGCAATATTCACTGCAGAAAAATTTGTTGGAGTATTTGGATACAATACACAAGGAAGTTGTGTACATACGAACTGCATGATTAAGTTTTGCAGTATTACTCTTTGGTTAAGCCTATAAGTATTGTAGGTGCATCAGCAACAATTACCTTGTAACCCATTTTGTTTGTGTGCTGAAAGAGTCACACACAGACAGGCAGGCCTCCAGTGGAGCAGATCAGAGGCTCATTCACTAGACCCTCGATTCTTCCTTCCATAGAAAAGAGCTCCCCTGCCTCGGTTCGGTCTCTGTTTGGCTTTCTGGCTCAGTTCCACCTCTGGGTTGACTCCCACCTTTGCACCGCTATTATTCAATTGCTCCTGCAAGGAACATCGTGGAGGTGTTTTATTGTATGACAGTGCATTCAAGAGAGAGCTGCATAGCACTCACTGTACTTCATCAAAGGACTGTCCACACTGTGTTGAGGGAGTGGTGTTGTATTCTGTGTACTCGTGGACTCGGACAAGCACTGTGCGATTTTCTTCACTCCAGGATCTTTCAGTCCATCATTTACTGTGTAATTTGGAACCAATCCTTATTTACTGTGTCAGGCATTGGTTGTGCTCAGTGTGTACTGTGTAGGCCTACACCTGTCATCTGTGTTCCTTTGCTGAGGATTTGACAAGCCGGGGCAGTGCGGTATATCAAATTCTCACACCGTCCCTTGGTCGCCGGAATTTAATTCTCATATTGTGATTCAGATTCTGCATCATCGTTTGGTCGGAGGTTTTTTGTAGTGTGGAATCCACGTCGGTAGTGCATCTTGTTCTGCAACAGTACAGCTGGGAGTGTTAACTGGTCATCCGCATCGGACATATATTGGTCCCTCTTATTGCTTCATCTAGTTATCTGTGGACCGTGCATACACTGATACTGTACTTGCCTACCAGCAGAATTTGCTGCACTGTGTTTTTCTGTCATCAGTCAGGAATTGCGATCGGTATCAACTGGATACATTTTTTTTGGCCAGACCTCTGTGAAAGGTGAGTGCAATGAAAAATAGTCAATCTGCCTGGATGTTTTATGAGGACATATGAATTAGGCCTATCTCTGAGGGTTTTAAGAAACTGTAGGCCCAAAGTTTGAAATTACAAGCATTATACATCATGTATTCAAGTTGCATATGTATACTGTATCTCGCCATGCACAGAGCTGATGAGCTGTTGTGTACACGTCCATTTACATGTAATATGCTTGTCAGTTGTCAGTGCTATTGAGTACATGTACTTACATAGCAATTTTAGCATTGGTAATTTCATGACAATACACACACAGGTACACATTGTGTTGTGGTTTCCCATTTATAAACATGTACAAATGGTTGGCTCTCGGATTGTGGACATTTTTTGTGATGGGATATATGCCCAATAATATATTACCCTATTTATGTGTAATTGCATTTAAATTAATTGAATCGTTTTAATTTAAAACAATTTAAACCCCAAAATGATAACAATTACATGTACATTAACATTTATGAAACAAGATTGATTTTAAATTAAATGCAATTTAATATTTTGTACACAAAATGGCAAAAGAAAAATTGATAATAACAACAATAAAACATAAGATTGTTAAAGGCACATTAAAGGCACTATCCCTTTATTTGAACATTACATACATTAATTCATGGTAGTGCTCATACATGTACCGAAACACAAATCTGTAGGCATACATATTTTCATTTACATTACGTACATAAATGTGCTGTAGGCCTACGTGTTCCTTGTATAAAGTTGGTGATGGTAGAAACATAATAACATTGTTTAAATATTTCTGCCCAAAATGCTGCACATGTATTTATCCAGAAAGAGTAAAACCAGTCAACCCAAAACAAATCTGATCTTCGGAAGATCAATAAAATCTGAATTTCTTTGACAAAAACCAAAGTATGAATTTAACCTTTTGCAGTCGTGTCCCCACACGTTTACGTGTACAGTAATTATTTTCTTTATATAAATGATGATTTTCAATTTGTAATTATGATATTCATTGGTGAACTTAAAAACAATACAAAAAGTGCCCCAAATTTGTTGAATGAAATATATGCACACGTACACGTACATGTAGGCCTATACACTGGCACTTGATGTTGTATGTGTAGTTTTGTCACAACACTGTTCATGCTTGAATTCATTACAAACAAACCCAGAAGCAACTATGTGTACATGATAAATTACACATATGTCATTAAGGTCAAAGCTATAATTTTTGTGAAGCATAACATTTGTTTACAGTGCATTTTATGTATGTACATTGTACCTTCAAATAAGTGCATGGTGTAGGCTACATGTACATGTACATACTGTACGTGTATGTTTGTGTCGACCATGCACACGTTCATACTGAGCATACATGTACGTGTACATGTATAAATGTGCATCTGACTCTGGGGAATAAAAATGAGTTTAAATGATAAAACAATTCTGCAAATTGAAATTCAATTAAACTCAATCTAATTCAATTCAATACCAGAAGGATTAATACTTGTAGGCATACATGTACACAGTGTACACACATTGCATGTAAATATATGTAAATTGCCTTGTTGCCCCTGGCATGCTTGGCAAGTTGGCAGCCAGTCCAGCCACTGCCTTGGAGCCCTGGTTACTGTGGTGGAGCCCAGCAGCCGATTTCACGAAACTTCAAATGTTGCATACCCAAAAATGTTGTGTAACTTACGCAACATTTCCTGCCTTTGGTTGCTCAAGTTATGCCTGTTTCACAAAATGTATGCAACATTTGTTTGTTGTGTTGTGAGTGACTGAGGTGGGTTTTAATGGGAGACTTTTGAGAACCGGTCTTCAAGTCAACAGCGCACGCGCACGCACAAAACAACACGCGCATGCTCACAATTGCGTGCGCTGTTGACTTCTCAAAAGTCTCCCATTAGTGGACCAGTATACATGTACATGTACAGCAGTTACCGATCAATAATCAATCTTCGCATCTTCGTAACTTGGTTGTTTGCTAGCACAACCATTCAGAAATATTTACAAATAATTCTAATCTTTCTACTTCAGAGCCATCGAAAAAATTATTAACGTAAGTTACGCAACATTTCGTGAAATCAGCTGCTGGCCATTGCTTTCAGTTCAGTTTCTGTTGAAGTGCCCTTATTTGCCATGGATTTTATGGGATGATGAATGATGATACCATCTAAATTCTAGAATTTCCTTCTTGGTCTCAGTTCATTCTCAGCTCTTTTTGATGCTGGAAATATTCTATCCTAGACCACAGCTGAATTGATGGAGACTTTTATGCCTCACAAGTTAAGAGACTTTGATTGGCCTTTAAGATTGTACGTTGACCTGAATCGCCCACTCAAGTCTCCGTCTCTTTCATCAGCTCATTTATGGTTTATAATGCTTGCAATGTGTCTAAGCTTATTCCCTGAGATTGACAAGATGGCTGACAGATATATCTTAAAGGGTTCAGCCTTGTACAGTTCCCTTTTTTTTAATACAGTGCCTTCTTTTTTTAATTATTAAAATTCATTCTGTGGCCCAGTGAATTTGGACCACTTCAGTGGGTATCATGGACATGGTAGAGTGCTATTCTTGTATGGTCATTGCACAAATGCCTATGAATGAAAATTATAAATTGAAAGTGATAACTTGACCCTCCGACATGACAGTGATGATTTGCAGTTTGGAAAAATGATAATACACATGTTAACTTGTTGACTAAAAGTAGCATACAGTGTGTATGAACTACATGTATGATACGTGTAGGATTGAAAAGAATTCTGAAAGAAAAACAATGTCATTAACTTCATTCCTCAAATAACCACAAGGGAAACTTGATTTAAAGTCATTGAACAAAGAAAAATTGACTGGAGTGGGATTCGAACCGGCTACCTCCTGAATACCGTACAGACACTCTACCAACTGAGCCATCCAGCCCTACGTTGGTGGTGTCCCTAATAGTCAATTATCTTTGTCGTTTGGCAGTCAGAAGCCATGAAACCATGCACACACCGCTATATCCCAAGGATCATTTCATCGATACGTGCAGCAATGTTGCAACCTGAAAACAGTGGATGGGGATCACTCAAAGAGGATACAGATTTTTAGTTATTATTTATCATCAAATAAGAACAAGGGAAACTGACTGAGTCATTGAAAATTTAACAAAGAAAAATTGACTGGAGCGGGATTCGAAGTTGAACCGCCGACCTTCTGAATACCGTCCTGTTAGGAAATTTATTTGAAACTGAGAAAACCTCTTTAAAGGGGCACCAAGGCAATGAGCAAGGGATCAAGAGGCAATTACCAGGGGCACCATTTCCAAGGCAAAGACCTGGGCAATGAGGCAATGGTCCTTGGTGCCTTCCAAAGGTTCTTGCCCTGAAATTCTAAATTATTGTACTGTATACCAATTGTCTCCTTCCTTCAGGGAAGAAGTTCATGATGAAGTTTGCTGGTACTTTACCACACAGCTCCAAGAAAGTTACACCGTAGTATATCCCCTTACAAATCCTGTGTAAAATTTAATTAATTACTGCATAAACATTGAACTGTACTGTACAACATCAATAGGAATTGTGAACTCATGTTATCAACAGCGATAGACATACAATACATCGGACTAGGTGTCATTTTAGTTTTGCGCACAGTTGGGCTCAAATTATGCCAGCAACAAATTAAAAGAGCACACACCATAAGGTATTCCACTGAAGTGAAAGACCAGTCAAGTATGAACTGGTTTACAGTTACAGTTACTGAGTAATAACGGTCAGTAATTAACTTTGCAGACGTGTACATGTATATCCTTGCAGAGTCTCTCAAATGACAGGATATATGATCATTTTCAACCTTCATTTCATTTGAGTGTATGGCAGATGATATGATACGCACACAAGTCTGATATTTGGGGTGCTGTGGCCTAGTGGTCTGGCACGTTGAACTCAAAGTCTTGCGGTCAATCTACAGATTGTGGGTTCGAATCCAGCCATGGACTAGTTGTGCTTTGTCACATACATGTACATGTACAGTATTGCTTCTCTTCACCCAGGTGTAAATGGGTACCTGCGAGGGTAGAGATGGCTTTGTGGTTTGATTTATAGCCTCTGTGCACTGAATATGGTAGCTGGGGCTGTATACTCCCCAGGTAGTTGAGATGGTTTCAGGAATGTAAATTATGGGGTACAGTACCTACACATTGTAGCATTTAAACATTACATGTAAGTCTTTGCTCTAAATGTAAAACTTTGTGGGTTTTGTGAGACAGGAAACTATCAAGAAGATTACAGTCAATAGGGTTCCGCGCTCGAGCTATTTATAGAATATGCCCTTTATATCGACAGCTATAGTTACCCGGACGTTCGGACAAATATCACTACGTTTACGCATAAGTTAATTGGGCAACGTGCGACTCGTTTGTCCGAACTTCTGAATGTGACGTCACGAGCGCGGAGCCCTATTGCTATACAGTTGATTCATTGAAAAAATCACCTCTGTTCATCATGGATGCAGTTTCTCACATAGGCGTTGCCAAAGTGATACATGTATCAGATTCTATGAAATCTATCAGTTGTGTACACGAAATACGTGTACATGTATGCGCAGGTGTACTCACACATGTACATGTACACATGTTAGTAATTATATGCATCCATGTAAAAATGCCACCTGCTGTTTTTACATGTGCAGCACGGTGAATCCACAAACTGTCAATATCGGCCCTCCCTGCTGTTGGTTCATATACATGATATATACCGTGATAGCATCATGGCCATATTAAGTCAGGGATCCCCCATACCATATGCATTGCACATCACTTTTGACACACGGCCAAAGCATGCACATGCACCCTGCTACCTCTCCTTAAAGGTAGTATCATACTTTGGTTTTTATCAAAGAAATTATGCAGATTCATGTGCAAAAATATCAAGACAGATACAGTAACAGTCATCTGTGAAAATTTCAGTCCCATACGGTGCCCACTTTTTGAGAATGAGAAAACAGTGAACAGTATTTCTTAAGTCTTTTCTCTTTTATTTTTGATCTTTTAAAATATCAAAAAGATTTTTGGTCGTTGTTTTACTAATTTCTGGATAAATACACCATTTCATTAAGAATCATTTTAATGGTATGTTTCTACCACCACCATCTTCATACCCTGTAAGTTATACGTAAATCTGTGAACATTTCTTACCAAAGTATGATACTACCATACAGGATTTGCAAGGCCTCAAAAAAAAGTATTGAGTTTGAGACAGAAAATGTACTCAACAGTTCGTAAACAGTGCAAACAGTCACCATGGGAAATCTTGGTTCATCAGATGCTGGGTTTTTCAGGGAAATCAATATTTAGTGTTTTTTCCAAAGATCGTTCGTCCGAACGATTTTTGGAAAAAACATGAAGGATACCCTCACTTGAGTTGTTTTAGTTATCCCCTTTCACTTAAGGTATGAAGATGGTGCTGGTAGAAACATACCGTTAAAATATTTCCACCTGAAATGCTGTAGCCTATTTATCCAGAAATGAGTCTAATAACAAACAAAATCCTCGGGTAAGATCAAAACCATTCTTCATGTTTTTAAAGAAAAATTGGGTCAGGTTTTCGCTATTTTCTCGTGACTCAGATGTCCGATTGAGCTCAAATTTTCACAGGTTTATCATTTCATCTACATATTGTATCAGACAAAGTGCTGTTCTGTACCGTAGGTAGTAGCATCATACTTTGGTTTTTATCAAAGAAATACAGATTCATGGGCAAAAATATCAAGAAAGAAAAAAAGGAGGGTTTAATAGTCATCTGTGAAATTTCAGTCCCATACGGTCCCATTTCAAGAATTTTGGTCTTTGTTTTACTAATTTCTGGATGGATACACCATTTCAGGCGGAACAATTTTAACGGTAGGTTTCTACCAGCACCATCTTCATACCCTGTAAGTTAAACATAAATCTGTGAACATTTCTGTTTTGGTTTCTTACCAAAGTATGTAGTAAACAGTAGTATGATACTACCTTTAAACAATCATGTATTGTACCTTCAATACATGTGGCTATAGGTTTAGGATGGAATATCTTTGTTTAACCTTCACCTTGGTGGCCCCTTGGGTCCATAGAGATTGTTCATCAGATTTTTCTATTTTTAATAAGCGCAGCTGACTTGACCATGGAATGCTCTTAGTTTAGAGCAGATTATAAATCAGTATTTATTTGGGTCAGCCAACCAGGTGGGCATACTGCTGTGATGGTGGCCTTGTTGATAATGGTGTCCTTGTCATATTAAACAGTTACATGTAAAGCTTAAGCTGCACAATGCATGCAATATGTACACTGTACATGTAGGTCTACCTGTACAATGTACATGTACATTGAAGAATCAATTAGTCTTTCTTCTTTTTTGAAAATCTAAATAAAATCTTCTTCTTTTTTTTTGTTTTAGTCAGAACACAGTTAATTTATAATATGTAGGTTTCTTTTTAATTTTAAAGATGATGTTCAGCACTCAACAAACCTTGTTTTATTTTTTAGAAATAATCCCTCAATTACTTGACATAAGAAAAAAACAATATTTACATGCATCGCACACTGAACACACAGAGAGTCTTTTTTGGTGATTTTTCTCTCAGCATGCTCAACCCGCAAGCTACCCCAAAATCGAGATTCTCTGAATTTCGTCAATGGGGGCAGCAGACAAATCTTTTTGATTTTGTGACGTCAGGTATGGGAGCCTTGTCTTTCCCATCTATCTGATGTCACAAAATTACGCTGATTTGTCTGCTGCCCCCATTAATTTAAGAAAATTCAGACAATCTCAAGTTTGGGGTAGCTTACGGGTTGAACATATTTAGAGAAAAATCATCGAAAAGACTCTCTTTCTGTGTTCAGTGTGAGATAAATATTTTTTTTTTCAACAAAACAAAAGCGAGGTTCGTTGAGTGTAAAACATCCTCTTTAAATTATTTAAATTATTGGACAATAATTTGAGAAAAAATGTGACAGTACATTAAACATACAAATGTACGTGTACATTTGACACATGTTTGATATCTGAATTTTCTATAAATAACCTGTACTCGTTCCTCATGAGTAGTCCGGCCTACATGTACATTGCGAGTGTTTTTGCAATCAACTCGCAAACATGTACCCCAATTGCACATATATACAACCATGCAAGATGAGTCACAAGTTAGCAAAATTGTTTACCAGTTACAGGCCATTGGGAATTGTTTCACAATTGAGGCATATAATCTCAAAAGGAATTTGGGACGTTTTCACTCCAAAGCAAAGATGTCCTTGTAATGCCATTACAGAAGCTTGAGTGATATCTCAATATACATTTGTAAACAGCTAAACGTGCTCTTTCCCATGCATGAATCAAGTAAACAGTCAACTTGAAGACTCAACATTAGGCCTGGGCAATTCAAGCGTAACGGACATGACAATCACACAGTTTTTGCCTTATTCAAAGGATCACAAAGTGGCATTTGGTGTCATGTCCGTTACGGTCACAAGAAGTGCATTTTCTCTACAACTGTTCAATGAAATTACATAAAATGTACTACATATGTAACTGATAGTTAAATGTGTCTGATAAGCCTAATTAAAATTGTTTGCAAACTGCCAATCCTACTTTGTGATCCTCTGAATAAGGTAAAAACTGTGTGATTGTCATGTCCGTTACGCTGGAATTGCCCGCCTGCTGTACATGTAGGCCTATAGCATCTGGTTTTCATGGATTTGTAGTTCGGGCACTGCATGACTTGATTGAAAAAATCTATAATTTGTCTTTCAAACAATACACGGCAAGTAGCACAGGCACGGTTGCTTACTTAACCACGTTTGGATGGGTACGAAACGATTATTGAATGCTTGATATATTACAGCCTGATCTGATCCCAGTGGAATTAATCATGCTTGAATCGTTGTGATGTATCTATACCGGATCTCACGGCATCAATCCAGGCCTGGCAGTTTGAAGCACACTCCAGCGGATTCCCCCGGGGGCATCTTGCTAGATTCTATGATAAACATTAATCAGGTCGCCAGTCGTGACATTTGGGAATTGGTCGCGGTACACGTACGCGTACACTGGACCCTGAGACGAGCCATTTAAATTGTGTATCATCTATCTCTCCCTCTCTACAATTGGATGTAAATTGATTTAAAGATCACGACCATCAGGTGCCGGCAGTGTACTGAACCTTCAACTAAGCCGGACAGCTTTCTCTGTCAGAAAATATTTGGGACCGAATCACTGAATCAATACTTTTAAATGTGCTGTCATCTCAATAGAGTGTGGTCCTTTCCTGAAATTGTTTGTTTTCAGATCTAGATCTGGCTTTGGCTCCATTTCGTACAAATATACGCTAAGAATCTTTGAAAACTGCAGCTGCCCAAAGTGGGTTGTCCACCATGTCCACACTTTAGGCTACATATGACATAATTTTATAGAGGGAACCAAGGACAGGAGTTGATACTGTACATCAAGTAATTTGCCATGTTTTCTCTTTTGCTACAGTACAGCTCGAAATTAATTGGACCCCACGCAAGGTATCCACGCGCGTACACGCAGGGATTAACGCGTGAATAAAACTTCTTTGTGGTTTAGCTTGCGTGGGATGAGACTCCACGCGTGTAGGGTCTTTTCTCTTCATATCAATTTGATATCACTCCGCTACGTTTTCCCACGCGTGGACATGCCATTCATTGTGTATATACTTAATCATTGGAAGGATTGTGCATAATACACAAAAGCGACTTCGATCGATCAACACAAAACCACAATGATTGATCCTGAACTACAACACGCGTGGACATTATTTTCTTAAAATTAAAAAGCCGGAGTCTTCACAGAAACTTAAACACAATAACGAAAAGGAAGACCGGTGTGGCTTTGCTCCTTATTTTCTTAAGAGCGGGTAGTCTGTGTAAAACCGCCCCTTAACATTCTTTTTATGAATCGGTTGCAGCGATCTTTTTGATGGTGCCGCTGGGCGCTTTTTGTAAAGGTTTCTGGTTCGACCAGTCCCCCTCCCCCAAATGATATGCTGTGCATTATCAGAGAATTTGACAACCGGAGCCCGCTTGTAGTTTTACGTTGTTTAAAAAATGTTCAACGATCGTTGCGGCGACGTATTATATTTATAGTGACGTGAGTTTCTGGTCTCAGCTACGTGCGTGTTCGGGAATCTCGCAATGATATTTTGGTGCCGGCAATCTGCCTTTTCAGAGTGGCTCGTGATGACTTGCTGAGCGTGTAAGATTTCCTACCGCATAGTCATGTATCTGCACTGAAGCTGACTGCGACCGTAATTATATCCACGGTACCGAGCGCGACTCATACTGCAACAAATACACACGTTGTACGACATGTAGGCTTGCACTTCCTGCCCGATTGTGAATTCGCGACTGTACTTGGACGACTGTACTTTTGACTGGTGGACGTTATTGGCATGCTTCGAATGATGCGGCGCGGATACCAATCATGGAAGTTGCTGGATGCATGGGCTGGCTGTGCGGTCATGTGGTACAATATTTTTTTTAATCAAATATGTTAAAAGTACTTGACAAAGTGGAACACAAAACGACTAAAATTCAAGTATGCATTGTACAGTCTACGCTTTGGGGGTTTAGCATTAAGCAAACGTCAGTCTACTTTATTCATACTGTCCGAACGTAAATATACACGCGTTTATCTATCATTTCAAAGATTATCCCGAATCACGGCAAGTTTTGCTATAGCCGTCATGCGGCATGAATTCATAGAAATGTCAGAGGGTTTGAATTTTTGAAATGCATGTCATGCTGTGTTATCTTTAATTGGGAGAATGAGATATTTTATTAGCCGTCCAAGTCAGACCGAAAGTTGTATTCCAAAATGCTCGTTGTTCCAGGGCTGTCTTGATTTCGGCGTTTCAGTGTATACATTATCCTATATAGTAAATAAATGCTGAGAAAAAAAACCCAACAACTTCAGGTCAGCGCGTTTTCATGCTCGACAATTGTACATCAATTTTCATTGGAATCGGTATTGGTTTATTAATACTAGCTTAACTCTCTCTTTCTTGAAGTCACCGTTTCTTCATGGGTTTCCATCCCACATCAAATTCTCCAATGCATACTTTGGTAGCATACCGAAACAGAAATCGTCACAGATTTGCCTATAACTTACGGGGTATAAACATGGTGATTGTAGAAATATACCGTTAACATTTTTCTGCCTGAAAGGCTGTGTATTTATCCAGAAAAGACTAAAACCAATTAAAACAATTTTGTAACTGTGAAAAGACTTGAATACTGTGGCCTTTTCACCGTTTTCTCAAAATGTGGGCACCGTATTCGACTAAAAATGCTACAGATGATCTCCCCATTATATTTTTTTCACATGAATCTGCATTTATTTGACAAAAAACAAAGTATGATATTACCTTTAATATGAGTTCAGCACAACATGATTTATAATTATATAGGTTTTCATTTTCTAAGAATTTTTTGTTGATCTAAGGAACTGCTACAAGATTTACTTTCGACAAGATAAAATAGAAAAAAAACTGGCACTTTAATGACTAACTGGAGTACAAAATGTGCATAAGCTTTCGTAGCAACTGTTACTTGCATCGGATGAAGTACTAGTTGCTACGAAAGCTTACTCACAGTTTTACTCTATTGTTATTTGTTAGTCATTAAAATGCTACTTGTATTTTTCTGTCGTATATGGTTATCTGAGTTTCGAGAAGATGTTTAAAATTCTGGAACTAATCATCAACTCTGCCGGTTCTTGGTAAGTTTCCAACTCTTTTATATCCTGCGTCACGCTCATTTTAATCTCGTATACACAGTTACACACAGTCATGTAGGCCTATACATGTATATCCGTTATACGATCACTATATAGCAACACTGTTTCTAAGATACCGAAGCGTACCAGGTCCAACGCAAGAAGATGAATAGGTTGGTTGTATGTTGTCCACCCTTGGATCGACGAACCAATTGCAAGATCGGATTTAGCTTCTTGCAACAAACATGTTTAGTCTGCCAATAGGCGACCGGCATATTATTGAGACAACAAAATGATTGGTGCGGCATCTACAAAGGATTCCTTGTGGCTACACGATTCATTGTTGTAACACTGGCGCCCTGTCAAGCAATTTTTTCTCCAATGCTTGTTTTTATTCCAACTTGCAGTCTGCGCGAGCGGAGCTCCAGGAAGTTTTTATTCACACCATTTATTTCACAGGCCTATTTAATAGGCTAGGTATTCTACGACATTGATCTGTACACTACAGTTCATATGAATGTCGTAGAATAACTACATGTAGTTCTTGTAGTTACAATTTTCTCAATTTCCATCAGTTTGCTGTGGGTCATCAACCAAAAAGCAACAAATCAATTATTAATTCGACAAAGATCCTGCTAAGGATCGAAACGCTTCAAACTCCTCCTAACTCCAAGCTTCATCATCAATTTCAGGTATTTTTTTTGGGGGCTGATGAGCAGTTTGCAGGAGTTAAATACGTTATTATGTTCGTTTCACCAATATAGCAACACTATTTCAAAGATACCGGACCGTGCAAGGTCCAGAACGTCAGGGGCAAGGCAAGAAGATGAACAACCACTGATAAATATTTTCACATGGATATAAATAAAGGCTAACAGTTAAAATTAATTTGCATTTAAATGCATTAACACAAGCTGAAAGGCAAGAGAATTAAAAGCCAAGATTAAAAGCCAAGAAAAGAAAAAAGAATATAATAGCATATGCCAGTTGCTATAGCCTACATAATCAGTAGACATGACTTTCGGTTATCTATCTGCACTGCGCGTACTACTTCTTCTTCGTTCAACCACTTAACATCCCCCGTTGCCCTGGACCTGAAGTTTACATTAAAAGGGTGCAATCAATCCCTCGCGTTGAGTTCGCGTGGTAGCATGTTCATAGCTTATTGAACGTACATGTACATGTAGGTGACAGAAAGGAATAGGCCGATCTATGTTAATTATGTATATAGGCCTACATGTATAGCAATTCCATGCAACAGCTGTCCACGTGAGTTCCACGCGAGGGAAAATGTTGATTTGTATACGAAGTATATAATAAATGCCCAGTTAAAGCATGAACTTTTGCAATTAGCAACGCAGTTTCAGTTATGTAGGCCTATGTCAAAATGCCAACCGCCACTTGCAAAGACAAGGTTAATAACAAGCAACGATTATAAGTTTGAAACATTACATTCAGTGTATTTCACGTGCAGTAAAACTTGGATAAAATTCGATTACGGAGGACGGACTCAGCAAGATGGAACTCGGAGGCAATGACATGGACTAATATAAAACCAACCGGCCTGTGCAGGCTAGGCATGTTTTGTACAGGCCAAGAGCTACATGTAGGAACAGGCCCAACTGTAATACTAAATCCAAACTGTCATAACATTCAGGCTTAGGGCTACACACCTAATTTGAAGAAGCCAGTGCTACGTTTAGCTTATAATTATTGCCATAATGTAGATGTTCAAGCTTATTGAACGTTATGTACCGTGACTAGACTGTGTAGGTACGGTGTATGCCAGAAAAGGACAGGCTGATCATGTAGGCTAGGCCTACAGCCTTCCGTGTATACTGTATATAATTATTGTAATCACCCCTCCAGAGATAATGGTATAATCAAACAACAGTTGTACTAACGTGCACGCTGAAGAAAATGGCTCCCGGAAAGTCGAGATCAAAATCAACGGTTGTGCGGATGATAACACTGCGTGAAAGACTGAAAGGTAGGCCTTACTTTATTTAACATTTCATAAACACTTTGAAAACATCAGTAAAATTACGCAATGCATACAAATGTCCCCAAGGCAGCCTATAGTGTAGTAGACTTAAGTAAGAAGTATTACTATTATGTAGAAGTAGTAGGCCTAGTACTACGGCACGTCTAGCCACGTCACATGCACAGCATTATAGACCAACAGACATGTGCAGAGCTAGTAACAGGCCCAGCTTTAATACTAAATCCAAACTGTCATAACATTCAGGCTTAGGACTATACAGACCTACTTTGAAGAAGCCAGTGCTACTCTTAGCTTATTGCCAACTTAAGGCTTACGGGTTAGCCATGAATTCACAGTTGGACCTAGCCTATATGACTGCAATCGTCTGGCCAGAGTTATATGTAAACGAGGCCTAGGCTAGGTAATGTACGTTAGCGTATAGGCCTACTGTCCGTAATTTCGGCACCTTAATGTTACCACTAATAGAGGAAGCGGCAGCGTACGGTGAAGGGCTTAAGAGGTCTCGCAAAAAGAACCACTTTACCTATTATCTATTCATCGAAAATTTCAGATTAAATCATTAGACACTGAATTCGAGTCATTCACGTTGTGTTCGCGTAATAGCATCATTGGTAAGATGTTTATAGCTTTTTGGACATACATGTGTGTGACAGAAAAGAATAGGCTGATCATGGACTTATGTTATAGCAATTCCGTGCAGCGTGCAGCTGTCCACGCGCGGTCCACGCAAGGGAAATGTTGATTTGTAAATGTACATGTTGAAGTATATAAAAATGCCCAATTTATGTACTTTTGCAATTAGCAGCTCCAGTTATACATGTATGTCATAATGCCAACCACCACTTCCAAAGACGACAAGGTTAACAACAAACAACGATTATAAGTTTGAAACATTACATGCAGTGTACAGTATTTCACGTGCAGTAAAATTCGACTACGGAGGACGGACTCAGCACGATGGAACTCGGATTCAATAGTGACATGGACTAATAGAAAACATTCTTCTAGATGCCTGATTACTGCATGCGAGACAATCTGAGCACTTGTGGTATTTTGCTCGTAACCAAATGAATATTATCGTTGTGACCAGGAAATAGAACGGGAAATCCCTATTAGACCTGCATTTGCCATCATAAATGAATATTATTATTTTAAGGCTGTTACACTGTTACGTTATATTATCCATGCAAAATGTTCACTGGCTTTTCAGTGAAAGCGGGAAAGGTATTGTTTTTTGTTCAGATTGTTTTTCTCCTTGTTGTTTGAAATCCCATAGACTTTGCATACGGGCATTGTCGGTGCCACTTTGGTCACTTAAAATAGCCGATCTTTAACCAAACTTGGTCCAGAGTCCCTATAGTAAAGTTGTATGCCGAACATTTACGTCATCATTACGTGTCATGTGACAACGCTTCAAATGGGCAAACTTCACACATCAATAACAAACGAGTCTTATGTCTGATAGGGTTGAAACTTTTTATAGTGTCTAAGTCGGGAAGTGTTACATTGAAAACTTGCACTGATTTTTTATAATTTATTTAAATTTTGGGTTATTAAAGTTCTTTTAACGATATCTAGTGAACCAAACAAGATATCTTTGAATTTCTTTTTGATAATTCGGAATTTCGGCACCTTCATTCGACCGATAATAGGCTAAAGAAAGCGGCAGCATTGTGAAGGGCTTAAGATGTGATGTCTCGCGAAAAGAACACCTTTTTAAAAACGTATTTTCTATTCACCCAAAATTTGAGATTAAATCATTAGACAAGATCAAAGATTTAGTTTGACAGCAGAAAATCACTTTTTTCTTTCAGTTCCAAAGGAAAGTCTAGTGGAATTCAAAGACGACCGGAAGACTACCATAGTACAAACATTGAAACTTATATGTGACAAACCTCACAATGAGTTGTGCGTTGGAGATGAAGCCCAAGTGGATTGGCCTACTGGAAGGCTGCAGGTCAAAATCCTTTGCATGTCTGGTAAGCTGAATATGGCATGGAATAAGCCAGATGCACATCAAACTTGCATGAAATTGGATACCCAAATTTCTACAAATGTTTTGCATTTTACATACATTGTTCACAAATTCACAACGGGTGAAAATGGCACAAAGATTCCAGGCTATTCTAGAGAATAGTTTTGACTAGTGTTAGGCTTGCCCCATCACATGGATGAGTGTCAGGGAAATCCGTGTTAGGCTGTTTAAAACAAATATAATTTTAAATGCTGTATCTTTCTGAGGGAAACCTGTGCCTCAATAACCTTTTTTTTTCGTGGGTTTTGTTTTTCAGACGACAGGACAGTCCTAAATGAAGAAGACAGAAAATATGAAGGCGATGTCCAAGTCCAACCACAGAACAAAAAACGAAAGGTGCTGAATACAAAAAGTACACAAAAGGCTGGAAAGAAAGGGGTAGGTCAACTAATAATACACAAAAATCTGCATTCATAAACACCTTTGAAATTCAATATTCTTATTGTAAAAGATTCCCTCATAATGATGCTCACCAAGCTTCTTCTAGAACTTTCCCAGCCCTCAAAAAGCAAAACTTGCCCCAAGAGTAGAGGTTAGAAGTCATATTTGGTTTGGCTTTTGATAGCAAGGTTGTTACAAATAGGAATAAAACGGTGTAGTGCATGTAGCTTGTGCCATTATCGGCAATCAGACCCATACAAACTACAGGTTAAAACGCATGGTGGCAACTCAAAAACAAATGGCAAGGGACAGTCGGGCCACTGCATAGTGCTTTGTACTCTGAAGTTAATTGCTGTAAAAATTGTTATCATGAGCAATTTGGCATATTTGGAAATGGGAGATATAATTGTAAGCATGGGATTATCCATGATTCTATTCTCAATCCTGAAAAAGGCTTGCTGAACGAATTGACTGGGGGATCTTTTTCCGAGGTCCATTGCAATGCTGATTTCATGCATCTTGTCAAATCGACATGTGCAGTGTTCTCGGTCGTGCGAAATGAATTGTTTTCAGGTGATCGGGCGATTGCTTTCTTTTTTACCATAGTTTTGCAGCCGGTTACAAAATAATTATGTTTTATTATAATTGAAAAGAAACGTTTCCGATAAAATAATGTCATGATGTTGTAATGCGTGTGACGGTGTGAGTGTCTGGTGACGAAAACAGCTTTTTGGCAACCCGTCACACGAAAATGTTTCAGGCGTATCGGCAAGATGACGCCTGCACCGGATAATGCTGCAACTCGGGTCTCAACAGTGCCTTTCATATTATACAAAATTCCTCCCATGAAAAAACAATGTACAGTTATTTCGACCCCTGAATAGTATTCCCGTTATTTTGTTTTTTTTACCAGGTTATATGTTCTGTCATCAGGAGAACTTCTCCGACAACTGAACAAATTGTGGCCAGCAGTGACATCGACGGTGCCAGCAGCAGCACAACCGGGGCCGGCGCCAGTGGCAGTGCCGGAGACGTCTTTGCTGACAACGGTGCTAACGACGGTTCAAACAGCGGTAACAGCAGCTCACTAGATGACACAGATAGCGGTGTTGACCACAATGCCATCAACAACAGAGCCGACTATGACATCGCTGACATCAACGCCTCTGATACTGCTGATACAAATACCAATGAAAACAGCGCCGTAGATGGCACAGATAGTGTTGTTGACAATGCCAACGTCGATGACAGAGCCACCGTCGACAGCCTGAGAGTCGACAGAGCCAATGAAATCGCTGACGTCAGCAGCAATGACACTGCTGACGACATAATCAGGAACGACAGCGAGGACAACAGTTCTTTTGATGGCAATGATAAGGGTTCTGATGACATGGCCACTGACAATGACATTGCCGACGACCGGATGAGCAACGACAGCGGCGACGACAGTGTGGGTACCAGTTCTGTTGACGGCAACGATGAGGGTTCTGATGACAATGCCACTGGCAATGGCATCGCTGACGACCGGATGAGCAACGACAGCGGCGACGACAGTGTGGATACCAGTTCTGTTGACGGCAACGATGAGGGTTCTGATGATAATGCCACTGGCAATGGCATCGCTGACGACAGGATGAGCAAGGACAGCAGCGACGACAGCGAAGATAACAGTTCTGTTGACGGCAACGATGAGGGTGCTAATGACAATGCCACTGACAGAGCCAGTGACATCACCGACGTCAGTGCCGACGATATTGCTAACAGTATCCACAACGACAGCAGTGACGACAGCGCCGACAACAGCTCCGATGGCGCCAGCGACATTGCCGACATCAACGACAACGATATTGCCGACGTGATGCAAGATGAGCAGAATGATCCGTTCGTTCTCCCCATTTTTGATGGAAATGAAGTTGTGGAAAAGCTCAACAATATTGTCGAATCTCAGCGAAGTTTTCGGATTGAGTTCAATAGAAGAATGAACCTTCTCGAGGGTATGATCGGCCAACTTGCCCCAGGCCAAAATTTTAATCTTGTTCAGGGTATCGTAGGGAATGATGAGGATGTCAACAATGAAAATGAAGAATTTGAGGGAGCAATTCCATTGCCGCAGCTGGCCCAAATGCAGCAGCGCAGCTCGTCACTTCCGAATTTCGCAGTGCTCATTGCACGCCATTTCTTCTCCGAGGATGAGCTGGCCTTCAGCAGGTGTGGGGCTAGGGGTGTGCGGCCACAGCTAAATCCTGAAACCCTAGAGAAGGTTCGGAGAAATTTTTATAGAGTTGTTCAAATACCCGAAGCGCTAATGCAAAACCAATGGCGAACTTGTAAAAAAGCGATAGACACTTCCGGGCGGGAAATTCTTCGCCGGCGTCGTCGACAGGTTAATCCCTTGTAAAGTACATCCAGTTTTTATCTTTGGGTACTTGGTGAATTGTTCCCAGTGGTTTTTGGATAGTAGCGTTTTTGAAAACATACCAGTTTTAAGCTGTTGCTGTTCCCATTTGTTGAATAGAAACACAGGTAGGCCTACATGTACATGTAATTAATGTGGGAATGTTTCCTTCACGGTTTTAATGTCCAATTTGATTTATCTCTGAACCCATAATTTTCTTTTATTTCAGGGTACCAGCAGCCTAATAAAAAAAGGGGAAATTAGTGCTGGGAAAATGTCATTTTGGATTTTTGCCCTGCCTGTGTGAAATTTGAATTTTGCTCTTAAATTCACAGTTATTCATAGCATAATCAAAAGGAATAAAGAGATGAATTTGTGACGTGCAAGTTATTGTTTATGAAAGCAAACATGAAAATATGTTTGATAAAAATGTGATTTTGTGAGTTTTGCAGATTTAAAATGATTAGAGTTTGGAAAGCCAAGTGCATTTTAGCTGTTACACCCTGTTAGGGTTTGTGTAAATTGATACTTGACTGCTCGAGTTAAATAATGAATTACAGCACAAAGGATGAGCAACTTAAACCTTAACATGTAATGTTATAGACTTATATTTCATTTAAAATTTCCAAGGATGAATTTGTTGCGCGGTTTTGTTAATTTTCAGTGAATTTTCGCCCTGCCTGGGTGTAATTTGAAATTTTGGAAAAAAATAATAATAAATGAGTTGACGGATGAATTTGAAACATGCCTTTTGTTGTTTTCTTTAAACCCACATGCTGCATCGCATGGGTAAATGGTCTGAGTGTAGGGTGGAATGTTATGAATGTGATTGTAATATAACATGTTATAAAATAATGGGCGGGTATTCTGGACGGTCCACGCAGGGAACACGCGCGGCAGAGATGGATACTGCTTTGTACGTCAATGAGTCACATATTTTTATTTTTTCCCATTGGCACATCAACAAAAGTCTGCAGATGTTTATCAACCACTGTATTTTTCTCGCCACTCTTTCAGCTATGAAACCTGGAAAGTGATTTGCCACAGCAGTAACAATTTGCGGAAGTGTCATGACAGTTATGTCAATTAAAAAAAAACTTACACTCAACCATGCTTGTCTCCAATTTTTGTTGTCTTGAGGAAAACCTCTGGCTTGACATGAAGAATGAAGCCGACGGAAAAGTGAAGGAACCATGGAGGAAGGTTCCTTCATGAAGGAACACATTTCATGGAGTTGCAAAGCATATATTACAACGACCTTGAGCTAACTTAGATTAGCAGCGCATTTTATGCACTTTGAGCAAAGAGGTGACTTGAAGTTGAAGGTTTTAGTCCATGATTGAGTAGGACGGCGCGTGGACCTATACCCATTCATTATTGAATATTCGACAGCTTGCATCCTTACTTTTTAAATGGAGTAATACGTTTATTTTCATGACTACAAATTTAAGCAACTGGTACTATTTCACTTCGCTGTGTAACATTGATTTTATAGGCAAAGGCAATTTCTTTCTTGTATATGCAATTCCATATAATTTTTCGTAATGGGGAATAGATGTGTATCGGGTAAACACAGTTTGTCATTTTCTGCGTTGCAAATTTGCGCATATACATGTACAATGTACATTCTTTATTCGTACAGTACATGTAGACCGGAGTGTCTCGGTCTCAGGTAACTATAGTACAATTTACATGTGAAACAAAATCCACCTGTGAAACAATACTTCAAATATTTTCAAAAGAAACACTGTGATCCCAGAGAAAAGTTTTCCATTGATCGAATAGTAGCGATTTTGGCGATGGCACTCGTATACAATTGGGCCTAAATTAATGAAGAGAATGGCTTGGACGATTAATATGCAATTTCATGTATTTATTCGACAATGTGCAAATCGTTATCCACTCTAAAAGCACCAATCCCTCGCGTTGAGTTCGCGTGGTACTGGACTATCAGTCAAGTATCGGTAGATTCTTATAGCTTTCATGGTTCGCATTACCGATAATTGGACACATTATTTTGATCCTTCTTCAGCAGCAAGTTCTGAGGGTCAGTTTACATGTAACATATCAGAGTATGGAAGAAGCTTTCAAGATGGAAGACTCAGCTCCATGTAGGGGTGTGATTAGATTTTTAGGAAAAATCCTGAAAGTAATTAAAAACAGCGAAAAATTTGGCTAAAACACAGAAAATCGGGCGGAAAATTGATATCATTGCAGAAACTTTGGCCACAAAAAATCCTGAAATGATTAAAAAAAAACCTGATAAATCACACCCCAATCCATGTGCCCATGTACAAAAACGTGTATGACAAGATAAGAATAGGCTGGTCGGATCGCACAGCTGTACGGTCCACGCGAGTTCAACGTGAGGGATTGAAGGTAATATACAAACTTTATAATAAATTGCCAATCTAGCTAAACATGTAATAAGTAACGCAGTTCCAGCTAACTATGTATGTCAAAATGCCAACCGTAGCTTTAAAGCTTGCAGATACGGTCAAGGTCAAGGTTAATAATAATACAAACCACAATTTTATATAATTTTATTTCAAACGATTATTATGCATTCCGTCCAGAAAAAACGCTGTCAAAATTTAAAAACAAGAGGACCACCCAATATTCGACCCGAATTACTGCCTGCTGGACAGGCGGGCCAAGTGAGGTAATTGCAGTGAACAGGACTAATACATCATAGGTCGGATTATGAAAATTCCTGATCGATGTTTCGCCATCGTAAGTGAATTTTTAATTTGGGTACAGTGTTCTATTATAAATGCAAAGGTTTCATTTTCTTCTCCGGAATATATACACAAGTTTTTAAGGCTTGGCATGACAATTGGCATGACAATGGCTAAGACTGGCCAACAAAATATTCACCACAACCGGAAAACTTAGGTTAAAGGAACAAAATGTACTATCACAATGAGTAATCATGTGAGATCTCGTTAAAGATACTATTGTTCAAAATATTGCTGGGCTAACAAAAATTGTAAAGGGGATTGAACAACATAATAAGTTATAATAAAAATGTCTACTTAAGAGTTTCAGTGTGCTCCGTGTCCAAAGTGGTGAATTGCAGATTATGATGCGGTTATGAGTTTCTGATGTAGCTCATGCACACAGAGAAAGAAACATCCGACTTGTCACACAGAGCGGACGATCCAAGGCGCTACCACTGTCTAGTATCCGGAGGCTTTCCCCTGCCGTTCGACAACCTTGGGAAGAACTTTTCGAAGATGGCCTATGTAGCGACGACACTTAAAAGGCGTGACCTTGGTTGCCCAGAAGTTGGAGATGCCATTCACAAGTTCGTCTTTTGTCGATGGCTTGACACATTTCCTCAAGTAATGTTTTAGTTCTGCCCATAAATTCTCAATGGGGTTCATGTCTGGACTTTCAGCCGGAGTCTTCCACCAATTGATATTCAAGTTATTCATTTCTTGCACTGCTCTTCTGCTGGTATGTTTGGGGTCGTTATCTTGTTGGAAACGATGGGTTTCTGGGAAGACACGTGTGATGAATGGATGCAGTGTGTTACGGATGATTTCTTCCGAGTAGAATTCCCCATCCATTATGCCGGTAAATATCAACACATCAGTAGCTCCAGCCATCGAAATACCGCCCCAGACATGAACTTTAAATGGGTGTTTCGGTCTTCCTGAAAGTACCCTAGGTTCTCCCTTTTTCCTAAATGACTTCCTCGTATGCCTCTGGATTTCGACGGAACACTCATCAGTCCAAATTACGTTTTCAAACATGTCACCCCGTGCCAGACAAGCTTCGGCAAACTCCAGGCGTTTTGGTCGGTTGGCATTCCGGATGATTTGACAGTACCGAGTTCCTGATCGCTCCCATCCGAGTGCTTTCCTTGAGCGCTTTATTGCTGAAATCGACAGCAAATGACCCGTCGCGGCCTGGATGCACGTCTGCAAATCGTCTGCCGTCAGTTCATTGTTTGCTGTTAAGCTTTGGTCAATCAGGTTGAGAATATCCGGTGTACATGTATTTCTTCTTCCAGACCTGTATCGGTCTACAATAGTATTGTCGCGTTTCAGTTTTTTGAGGAACCAATAGATTCCACTCATTGAGGCCTTGATGCCGTCATTCCTGAGGGATGACTGGATTTCCCTAGCCGTTACCCCTCGAGCGCTCAAGATAGCAATTTTCTGCCGTGTGAAAGCACCAAATCTCGCCATATCTTTCAACTCTGATCTTCGCAATGAAACCTGCTGCCTATAGGTACAGTTTGTTAGCCACCCACGCGTTTTCTTCGCGTGGAAGTTGTCCTTATTAGTCGTTCCGGCAATAGTGGTTATATTAATATTCATGACAATGCCGCAAAACGCAACCCACGCGTTTGTTTCGCGCGGAAGTTGTTCTTATAGGTGGGAGGCATCTGCCAAGTAAGTCTTGGGCGGTTGTTATTGAAATAAAATCCGAAAAACCGTCCCCAAAAACGATTTAAAAAGGAAAAATGATCCAAAAATTATAATAAATAAATAACAAAACTATTCTAAAACACCACAATTTACATTGTAAAACGTTTGCTGGTGGTGATCGCGAATTAAATTTTAAATAATGAATTGAAACACCTCATAACTTAAATTCAAACTTCGGGAGAAAATGCTACATAATTATTATGTACTCTGCTATAGCAAAAGAAAGAATCGGCGATCGGTGACGTTAGCCTCCGACACGTCTGTGGGTCCGGTTATGGAATATTTCTTTATACCAAACGAAACCAAAATTTGATGGCGAAAAGTTAATGTCAAAACACTCGTTTTGAAATCGAGATCACCAGACATTGGGTCAAAATGAACCGTGCGCTCAACGGGAAGCTGGTTTAACATGTAAACGGATCACATGACAGTAAACCTTGCTGGCGGTGGAGACTCGAAAGTAGTCTTGCATCAGTCGATATCACGGAACGCGACTAGGATCTAGGAGCTACAGCGTTCAGTAGGTAGGACTAGTATAGTGTGTAAATGTACATTCAAAACTTGACGTTCTGACTCTGAACTAATAATGTTAGTATGGCAATGACAGACAGGAGGCGAGTCAAATAATTCCGACCACGTGACATCATGGCCTACTGTACATGTACTCCGCGTGGTCGCTGTGTAGGCACCGGCCGTGCGATCAAGATAATTTCTGCCGCTGTTTGAGCTCTGTCGCCCGTACGCGTTATGTAAGTTTTATGCCACAGTGCGGCGGTTCGGCGCTTTACGACAGAAAAGGTGGCATTTTGTCCACTTTTATTGGTATATTTCTGGATGATTGCAACAAAAAACGTTCAATAATAAAACCTTTAGGGAGTTTCGATTGATTGGCAGTGCACAGTGAAACACTTTGCTTCCCAACATCGATCTATTAAAGCAGATCCTCAGACTGCAAGACATCGTAGAGTAGACGCAATACATGTAAGTACAGTACATGCACATGTAAAAATCGTACGTACATGTATACAATTTCGATTTTACCACGCGGGGCCGCGCGCGGCCTGCACTATATTTTATCAGGCGGTGTGATATTCCAGAGTCCTCGCGTTGAACCCACACGTGTGAAAACAGAGTTGGAAAATCCACGCGTGGGAATTCGACTTCCGCGCATGGATCCCCTGCATGGGGTCCAATTAATTTCGAGCTGTACTGTACATGTACATGAACATCCAATATATGAGTACTTACACACACATACTTTGTCAGCCAAAAAGTTTGATAGATTTCAAAGTACCCAAGATAATACAGAGGATAATCTTCAAGATGGAAAGTTTGTACATAATAACATGGACGGACATTTTATTGTTGGCAATTAGTTATGAAAATAATCAATTACATATCTCAAATTTTGGTTCGTAACTTATAAAACGCAAAGCTATCCATTGTGGGATGGCCACTGGCCAATCATAGTATATTACCTCTAGGTATTTTTGAACTACAGTAGTACAGTGTCTACATCTTCAAGATTTCACGTTCGTTACTGGGACAAACATTTTGTCCAAAAATGTCTGGTCCATGTTATGAACATTGTTCAAGACTGACGCATCCTAATTTCATAAATAGCAAATAGGATAGCACTATAATTTTGAGTGATGACAATCGTACATTGAATAAGTAATACATAAATGGAACAAGTCTGAATTTAATTAGTACAACCTGTACAATACAAGAAAGTACGTCCATGTTACAAACGTTATATTGTCATTTCATCTTAAAGATGACCTTAATATAATTTCCTACATATCCATGTACATGTAAGTTTGTACTTGAAGTCTAATTTGTACTCATTAGGTCACCTACATGTACGTTATAAGGCTGAATGTTTGTCCCCTTTCTAAGCATGCTAAGATGGAAGGGACATTGCACATGATTGGATGATGGCGGTAGAATTTTAAGGTCGTTAAACTCCCGACCTCTGGCCTCAGGCCTGGTCGAGATTCCGTACATGTCATAAATACCACGCACTAGTCTATATATTTCTGCAGTGGAAGCAATAATATTTAACGCAACTTGCAAAGGGCCGTTTTACACAACAGAGATTTTAGTTTATTATTTTATTCCAATTGATTTGGACCATTGAGAAACCTTATCACCCTTTAGTGACTGTAGAAATTCAAGCTGATAAACACTACAGGCTTTCCTGAAAGGCCTTAAAAATACACTGGGTTGAACAGACCAGGGGAAACGGTCTGTTTACGGTAACTAAACCTATTTGGAATTTCTGAGGCCAAATTGCTGACCTTAAAGTCGTCTTTGCCTTTGAGAGCAGTTATTTTGAACTTGGAATCAGGGGTGCATTCGTGCACATTTAAAGGTATGGTACAGTGTACATGCACATGTACATGATGTATACTTCTACCACCATCTTGGTAATGGTAACTACTTTCCTGAGTCTCAAAATCCGACTGAACATTTTTAAAACCATTTTTCATTTCTCCATGGCGTCAGTAAAATCTACCCATAAATCAAGTCCAGTTTATAGGCACGGTTGAACTTGAAGACACTTTTGTTACTCAGTGGTCATTTCAAAGTAATATCATACTTTGGTTTTTGTCAAAGAAATGCAGATTCATGGGCAAAAATATCAAGAAAGATACAGTAAAAGTCATTTGTGGAATTCCGAGTCCCATATGTTGCCCACTTTTTGAGAAAACAGTGAAAAACGCAAACGGTTTTGAAAATTTTGAAAATCTTTTCGCCATTAATTTTTTGTTTTTGTGTATCTTTCAAAGATCAAAATTGTTTTTGGTCAATTGGTTTTACTCTTTTCTAGATAAATACAGCATTTCATTCAGAAAAATTTTAACGGTATGTTTCTGCCATCACTATCTTTATACCCTGTAAGTTTAAAGGCCTTTTCACACTACGGAAAATCTCCGGGTTGTACACGGGTCCGACACGTGTAGAAATGACTGACCATTTCACACTGCAAGATTTCAACACGGCGTCGACCCGTATGGGCGGCCAAAAGGGCCAAAATCAAACAAATGTTTAGAAGGACAAAAAAATCATCCAAAGATCAATTTTATTCAAACAAAGGACAAATCAACAAAAGAACAAATTCACGAGAAGACAGAATGTAAATCAAAGGACAAAACGACAAGAGGACAAATTTACAAACAGACAAAACCAAAATCAAGCAAAGGACAAAATGACAAGAGGACAAATTAACAAACAGACAAAACCAAAACCAAACAAAGGACAAAACGGCAAGAGGACAAATTTACAAAAAGACAAATCCAAAATCAAACAAAGGACAGAACGGCAAAAGGACAAATTTACAAAAAGACCAAACCAAAATCAAACGAAGAAAAAAATAACAAGAGGACCGATTTAAAGAAAGAAGTAAAAAAACAAATCACGCGCAAAACCACAAGAGGACGAATGCACATAATTAAGGACGAAGTGAAAATCAGACGACCGCTATTACACACACACATGTTGGGAAACTAAAAAGGTCACTCACGTACACAGGACGAACATTTTCACAAACGGACAAAGGTCGTTGCGAAGAGAACTGACCAGCACCGAACGATGGGGGCGGCCCCCATTGACTTATATAATCTCTATCTCTGTCTCCATGGATCGTTTTCGAAACGAGTGGACTGGGCTTACAGGCTTCCCATTCACTCCAGTCCGAGCTTGAATATTCTGATAAATACCACAAAGCTAGGATGTGGTCTTATAGTATAGTTATAGGATGAGTTATAATTATGTTGTCTGTCTCCCGCAGAAGGCGCTGGTTATTTCATCACGGGTTTTCCTTTTTTTTTTTTTTTTTTGGGGGGGGGGGGGGGGGGGGGGGGGCGGGGGGAATTTGTGCCAATTAACTATTTCACGAAGAAAATCTCGTTGATATATGTATTTTTTTGGGGGGGGGGGGTGAGGCCTTTGATATAGTTATACCATGGAGCTATGAAAAGGATAACTTCTCCATATGGAAGGACGATTTTTTTTTAAATTGGTTTAGGGCCTATACATGTTTTTTTTTTTCAATAATTTATTGTGTGGAGGTATACGAACAAAAGAAAGACTCCAAATCAAACAGTGCAATGTGTTCCAATATTTAAATCACCATGTTGTTGTATTGCTCTCGATCACAATGTACGTATAGGCCTATGCGAACCCAATGAAAGGTTCTTTTCCTTCCTCCATGTTCCGTCTAACGGCTATAACGATTTTAAATTGTATGCTTGAAGTTTATGCTTGTAGGCTGTAGCTGTAAAGTTGAAAATCCACAATGTCAAGCTAGCTGTCAAGCAAAATAATTTAAAATCGGCAGGGACAGCCTATTATACTACTAACATACGTCTTTTGCTTCTCATGTGCCTTCAATCCCTTCATTAGTAGTAAAATAAGACTGTTAAAAACTTTGTTTTCAATTGCAGGGCCATGCAAAAATCAAGAGTTTACCGAATTTTTTGCAGTTGTCACAAGCCAAGAGAAATAACCCTAAATGCGGGCATGTACTACATGTACATGTACTTAATGTACAGTAAATGCAGTAGGCCTACATATTAATGAACACACAGTGGCTGTACTCCAGTTTGTTTTAGCTAGGGTATTACGTAACAGATGTGCTACAGCAGCGAACCAGATCTATGCCCTGAGGCAAATAGTACTCCTGGGAATTCACTCCAGCAGGTTTTCCACTAAAATTGTAAAGGGACCTCCAAAAACAATTGAGACAGAGAATGGGGGCCGCCCCCATCGTTCGGTGCTGGTCAGTTCTCTTCGCAACGACCTTTGTCCGTTTGTGAAAATGTTCGTCTTGTGTGAGTGAGTGACCTTCTGAGTGTGCGGTCGTCTGATTTTCACTTCGTCCTTAATTGTGTGCATTCGTCCTCTTGAGGTTTTGCGCGTGATTTGTTTTGTTACTGTCTTTCTTTAAATCGGTCCTCTTGTCATTTTTTTCTTTGTTTGATTTTGGTTTGGTCTTTTTGTAAATTTGTCCTTTTGCCGTTCTGTCCTTTGTTTGATTTTGGATTTGTCTTTTTGTAAATTTGTCCTTTTGCCGTTTTGTTCTTTGTTTGATTTTGGATTTTGTCTTTTTGTCAATTTGTCCTTTTGCCGTTATGTCCTTTGTTTGATTTTGGATTTGTCTTTTTGTAAATTTGTCCTCTTGTCGTTTTGTCCTTTGTTTGATTTTGGATTTTGTCTTTTTGTGAATTTGTCCTTTTGCCGTTTTGTTCTTTGTTTGATTTTGGTTTTGTCTTTTTGTAAATTTGTCCTTTTGCCATTTTGTCATTTGTTCGACTTCGATTTTGTCTTCTTGTGAAGTTGTCTTCTTCTAGTTTTGTCTTTTGGTTTACATTTGTTCTTTTCGTGTATTTGTTCTTTTGTTGATTTGTCCTTTCTTTGAATAAATTTGGTCTTTAGATGTTTTGTTTGTCCTTCTTAACTTTGTTTTAATTTTGGCCCTTTTGGCCGCCCATAGACCCGTGTTGAGCGCTCGACACGTGTTGAAACCAACCCTGCTCGGGAGGTGGGTTGAGAACTCTCGACCCGTGTTGAGAAGTCCGACACGTGTTGAAACCTGTAGTGTGAACGTCTGTGGGTTGAGTTCGATCCGTGTAACCATGGCGTAGCAGCCGAGAGCACATTATTTTATGTGGCAGTACTGTAGTAGTATCAAAGATAGAGCGTCGCGGAGCTCATCTTTGGTAAAGCCCCTTTCACAATTGGCGCCTCACTCGTGCGATAATTTTTTTTTTTCGAAAATATTTTTTCCGTCCTGTTGTACAAGTGTTGTCTTTGAGTCGCAAGCAATATATAAAATCGTACATTTGGGATGAAAGCTCAGGAGTTCTCGAGCTTATATTGGGGGTGAAAAAAAATCGTACAACGTTGCAAAGGGGGCAAGACAGGTCTTCCAATAGTCTTAGGGTGGTACAACGGACTCGTACGACAGGATGCATCATCGTACGACATGAAAATACTCGTGCAACACTCGTTCGGGGTCTTACGAGTGCGTGCAAAGTCGCACAACACTCGTACTGCCTGTCGTGCAATTATTTTTCATCGCGTCAGTCGCTCAAAATATCGGAGCAGCACGGTTTTTTTTCCCGACCGAGATGCGACCATTTTGTCGCATCTGGATCGTACAATAAGTGGTACAACGGCTACAACGAGTCGTACAACGGGAACAATTTCGAGTCGCAAGCCGTTGTAGTCTGTTTGGCAACAATTGTGAAAGGGGCTTAATGGTTTGCATGCAACGAACAAAATAATAAGTAGCCTTTGACCGGCCTGCTGCAAGCAATCCTTGTCAAAAAATTCCGCACGATTTATTTTTTGTTCATTTCAATATTATATCTCAGGCTTGCTAGACTCGGAATACATGAACAACACGAACATCGTCTGAAAATTACTGGGCGCCGCCATATTGGACGAATGAAGGCCCGATGCGCCGTAATATTGTATGGGGAATTTTGTATCCGTGTTGAAAGTGTGATCCCGTGTGTAGTATGAAACGATCGCGCAATACACGGGTCGAACCTTTACACGTGTCGAGCAGATACCGGTGTTGCACTGAGTAGTGTGAAAACGGAACGAAAGTGACCCGTGTTGAAATTTTAAAAATTCAACACGGATCGGACCCGTGTAGATTTCAACACGGGTCGGATGTTCATAGTGTGAAAAGGCCTTATTAGGTCTGTGACGATTTCTCTTTCGGTATGCTACCAAAGTATGGTAGTACATGTACCTTTAACTTGAGAATGAAATGGCAGAAAGGCAAAACATACTGTCATTCAAACATATTCACAAACCCAATTTGGGGCAATTTTGTAGCTTTATTTTTCAGTCTAGATACACTAACCAATAATATTTAGTTCTGCCAGCTGAGACTTGATAAAAGGGTTTGTACGAATGTAACCAGTCTGTACTGTTAAAGGTATAATACTTGATTGGTAAAGGTCACTCAAACATGAAGACCTTAGACCGCTACATGGAATAATAAACCTGTGAAATTTTGAGCTCAATCGGACATCCGAGTCACAAGAAAATAGCGAAAACCCGACTCAATCATTCTTATAAAACATAAAGAATGGTTTTGATTGTACCCCGAGATCAAAACTGTTTTCTGTCTTTGTTTGACCAATTTCTGGATATATACACCATTTCAGGCAAAAATATTTTAACGGTATTTCTACCAGCACCATAGATCTTCATACCCTGTAAGTTATACTGTAGGTACAAAATCTGTGAACATTTCTGTTTGGGTATGTTACCAATCCTGTACTGTTCCTTTAAATTGTCATTTGGCCAGCAGACCAGTTGTTCAAGTGGACCCCTGCCTCTTTGGGCCACACTGGTATTATGAATGATAAACGATGAGTACACTACATGGAATGAACCTACTCCATAATGTAGCTTGACTTGACTTCAGGGAAAAGATGCTGATGTATCATAAATTGTCCAACACATGCAAGCTCCAGGCTGGCTGGTCGGCCTCATCCTGACTGGTATTTTGATGGAATGTCCAGCTGAGCTTGGAACATTGCAATGGCTTGTCATGGAGTCTGCTTAAAAAAAAACCTGACATCAATACCAAGGCAATAAAATGAAGCTGTTTAAAATTCACACATTTACATACACTGAGTACAATTAAAAAACTGCTGCAAAATGCTCATCAGCCAAAATGACCTAAAATACATGTACAGTATATCAAATGCTTAGAGTTTGGAGGGTCTGATGCGTTTCGATCCTAGATTTTTCTCAAAGGGACTTAGCCTTTGAGAAAGATCCTGCTAGGATCGATACGCATCAGGCCCTCCTACATGTAACTCTAAACATTTACCTTGTACATGTATACACTGTTAGGAAACCAGTGTTAATATTGAAGCTATCCTGTGGCTCTAGTTGTATCTGAATATGGGAAATCATATCATTTCATCTTCTGTATGATTTTTGAAATGAGTATAGAATTGATTTAGAAATTCAAAGGTACAATGTGTTTATTTGAAAGATTTAAATTTAAGTATTATTTCATGTGTCCATTTTGGTTGATGTGTCAAATGCTCAATTTCTGACATTGTGATCCTTGTGGGCAGGGAACTCAGTGTTTTATTTGTTTTGCCACATTGTCCTTGTTTCTTTCAAAAATTAAAGTTGTTCTCATCATAAGTTTTCTCAGCAACATTCATTGCAATTCATTGGGTCCGTATGGATTTTTCTGTGATCCTTTTAATACTCATCAGACACAATTTTTGGAGGAGCTTCAGCACCCCCAGCCCCTCTGTAGAACCATGCCTTTAACATCAACATTAATTAATCCATTCTTATGTTGTCGTTGTTTTTTTCTCTTGTACAGATCAACCCGGGCAGCAAGGCAGCTAGTGCAGACATTAGCATTGGGGACATAGTAGAGAGCCTAAATGGCCAACTAACAACCAACCTCAACCAGAACGATGCTCAGAATCTCATCCGTAGTGCAGACACAAGCCTAGAATTAACACTTTCAAAGTGAGTAGAAACCTTAAGCTGCCATGACCTTCACAAAATGTCTTAGCACAAAATGTCTTGTTCTATAAAACAAACCACCGTTAATTTTTTTTTTAATCATCAAATAACCACAAGGGAAACTGACTGAATTTAAACTCATTGAAAAGTGAACAAAGAAAAACGGACTGGAGCGGGATTCGAACTGCAGCCTTCTGAATACCGTACAGGCTCTTGACCAACTGAGCTATCCAGCCCTACATTGGTGGTGACCCTAATAGTCAATTATCTTTGTTCGTTAGGTAGTCAGAAGCCATGAAACCATGCACGTACTGCTATATCATATCAATGATACATGCAACAATGCTGCAACCTGAGAACGGTACATTGGGATCACTCAAAGAGGATACGGCTTTATTCATGGTCAGCCAAAGCCAAAGAACCAATCACAAGTGAACAATCAAAAGTGAAATTTGGCTGTTAGTCCTGTTTTTATTAAGACAGAAATTTCATGGTTAGTAAATTTACTAACTTTGGAAATACATGTACCATGGAAATAAATGGGAATTTGCATCTTGTCATTGCCTTCTACCTCAGTGCCTCTTGAAACTGCCTCCATCTCTTGCCCCTCTCCCGTATCTGACTGTGAGAAGGTCAAACAAATCCTGGCTCTCTTTGAAGGTTAAAGGTAGTATCATACTTTGGTAGCATACCAAAACCGAAATCTTCACAGATTTACCTATAAATTACAGGGTATAAAGATGGTGATGGTAGAAACATGCCGTTAAAATGTTTCTGCCTGAAATGCTCTACTTATCTAGAAAAGAGTAAAACTAGTGACCAAAATTATTTTTGATCTTTTAAAGATCAAAAATAAAAGAGAAAAAACTTAAGAAATACTGTTGCCATTTTTTACTGTTTTCTCAAAGTGTGGGCACCGTTTGGGACTGCAATTTTCACAGATGACTGTTACTGTATCTTCCTTGATTTTTTTGCCCATGAATCCGTATTTCTTTGATAAAAACCAAAGTATGATATTACCTTTAACGTAATAAACCATAATAATAACCTGATTAGAGATACATGTACTTACTGGTACTTTTAAACCTGGTTTACGTGGTGAACCTGGTTTTAACCATGGTTTAATATGTTTATCTGTTTTTACAGAACACCTTCATTAAATGGTCCAGTGATTATCAACAACAATAGCAACATGTCAGTGCAGACAAGTGCCAGTGTAGCAGGTGAGAATATCAATGTATAATACATGTACTATGGTATTAGGCATTGTTTGCAAGGTCATGTTACATAGTACCTCATTGTCATATGTACTGTACATGTATGTAGCTTGTATTGGGTATTGTGCTTGCATACATGTTTTGTACATGTACATGTAGCATTATTATTTTATACATTCGTGTACATTTGTGTTGTGCAGTTAATTGGCATACTAATTAAAAAAAACCTGAGTTTTTCTTGACAGGTCTGAATGTTGTCGTACGGTCTGCATCTGATGTTGTCATAGCTGTTTATCGTCCCATTGTTTTATTCAAATTTTTGTTTTATTCAAAGCGTGCCAATTTTTTAACCCTCGCTGGCACCTTGCATGTAAAACAACATCATTGCTCATTTCTTTTGTTTTCGATGTATAGTGTACTAACCTATTAGTTCGCGTTACCAGGGCAACAGAGTGTAAGCAACTTCACTGTCGATGACGAGACGGTGTCAGTTGACGGCGTGACCTTTCACGGCTTCTCCCCGAGCAATGTCTCGGTGACCCGCACCACCACGACCAAGGTTACCAAGACGACGCGGAGTCGCTCGCCCTCCCCCATCCGGGGGCGGAGCAGCTCGTCGGAAAATATCAATGTCTATCCTAAGCAAATGGTGCTGAGGTACGACTCGGAGCCCGAGAGTGACGAACCGCCCGTTAAGTTTATGTCGGGGGTCGTGTGGACGCCTCCGGGGAGCAAAGGTCAGTTTGCATGACCTATGACCTATGACCTACATGTATGTATTTTAACAGCATGTTACAAATGTATCAGGTTATGATTGTTGACTTGATGGTTGGATACATAAGGCCATTGATTTTCCATTCAAAAACATGGATGAGGTCTCCTGATGAGGACTAGAGCAGACCAGTCCAAACTTTGAGTCCTTATTTGCGAGAAGTGCGAACAAAATAGAAGAGCGAAAGTATGAACGATTATTACATGGTGTTTCCGCAGATCGATCCACAAAAACATCTATGTTCTTCTTTCATTTCTGTTTTTGAAATCTGAATTCTCTTTACCATGCAGGCATGCAACTTTTCCTTGGATCAGCTGATTTCCTCTTTTTTCACTTCAATCTTATGCCATTGAAAATAGAAAAACACTGTACATGTACAAAGTACATTTGTATGCTAAAGATTTGAATTTCCTCATTTTTTGTTAAGTCTGAGTTGCATGCCTGACCATGAGAGTCATATCTATAAATTTCAAGTAGCTGAACAGGATTCCCCAAGTAACCGTGTTTGATGACGAAATCTTTCCAAAGAATCTCTTCCTTTCTGGCACCTCTTCATTGTTCAATTTTAGGCCAATTTGTTGGGTCAGTGGGATTCAAACTTGCCACTTTCAGAATACCGTACTTTCAGAATAGCTCTACCAACTGAGCTATACAGCCTAAGTTGGTCAGTGTCGTAACATCAAATACAATGTACTTTCATTTAGCTGATAGAACAAAGCCATAAAACAGCACATAAAAAAGTCTCACCACTATTTCCCAAGAATCGGCAAACCTAAAGCCCCTTTCACACCTGCCCTAACGTAAAGTTGCATAATGTTGCATAGTGACTGCGCTGCCCTACGCTCTTCCTACGCTAGTCTACACTGGCTTACGTAACAATACGTACAGGATGCAGAAGAAGTACGCGAGAGTGGACGCAAACAATTAAACATGTTTAATTTTGTTATGCGTATAGCACTGGAACGCATTTGTTACGTAAGTCTACGCAACATGACACTACTGTATGCCATGGCTTCTCAATAGTACGCTACCCTACGCCTGTTATACACAATCCTACGTGCTTGTACGGCACTTATATTATGCCAGTAGGTATGCAGTGCCTATATGCACAGGGTACGCAACCATACACCATCGCACTACACAAATCTACATAGGCCCGGTGTAACCTTGAGCAGGGCTCGAATTTCGTGAAAAAAGGGCACTGGACAGCAGGTCTAGTAACTGAAGCATTTTACTAGACCTGGACTTTTTTCACTAGACCTGTGGCATACATGTACTAACAATGTAGGAAAACCATAATTGTATGCAATACCAGGTATTTTGTCAAAAATCATCAATTTAGGCACCATTTTATCTGTGCAAGGAAAACAAAATCACTAGACACCCGGACTAGTGCAGTACACACTTTACTAGACCGACACTGAAATTACTAGACTCGGTCCATGGTGTAGTGGATATTTCAAGCCCTGTTGAGTATATGCAGCCTTATTGCAACTCTACCGTCGTAGGCCCAGTGTGAAAGGGGCTTTTAATAGATATAGCATATATTGGAGATCATCATAACTGCTTGATAATCGCTGGCCTTATGTAATCTCTTTTTTGGACTCGCCCACTCGTATCAGTTCATGACAATTTTGTTTGTTCATTAATTATTCATCTGAAATCATCGGCTAACATTTCATTTTTAAAATAAGGACAAGTATAAATTGTCAGCTAACACTCAGTTTTCAAAACATGAAGATAAAGCAGAGTGAATTAGTTTAAAATTATTTTATAATGTGTAAACAAACAAGAATCAGTGTCAGTTTTGTTGAATAATTGCAAATATTAACATCCAATGATTAAAGGTATATTACATGATTGGTAAAGATCACAGAACAGCACTCACACTTTGTCTGAACCAAAATTATACATACAATAACACACCTGTGAAAATTTGAGCTCAATTGGACATCTGAGTCACAAGGAAATAGCGAAAAACCCAACTCAATTTCTCTTATAAAACCTAAAGAATAGTTTGATCTTTCCCCGAGATCAAAACTGTTTTCGGTCATTGTTTTACTAATTTCTGGGTAAGTACACCATTTCAGGCTGAAATATTTTAACGGTATGTTTCTACCAGCACCATCTTCATACCCTGAAAGTTCTACGTAAATCTGTGAACATTTCTGTTTGGGTATTTTACCAATCCTGTACTGTACCTTTCATATCTAATTATTAATCATGTTAATATGAGTCCTAAAATGTCATATATTTTGTATTCGCCTTCCATCCTTCACCCACACCCTCATTTGCATATATTTTACAGCAGGGACGCTCAACCCTCATTCTATTGTGATCCCTGCCCGGTCAAATGGTACGGTCCATCACTGAAGGCATGAGGCCCGTTCTAGAATCCAAATTTGAAAAAATAAAATTGCTTTTGACAATTGCTGGTTGGTTTGCAATTATCCCTGTTTTTGAAGTGGCTTGGATTTTGCTTGGATTATGGAATTTTGAAATTTGACATTAATTACAGTATGCAACTTAGACTCATAACATCATTTTCATGATTTATTTTTGCATTTGTTGTCCTCCATCAACCAAATTTTACCTGGTTTTCAGTGAAACGCCACTATAACAAACACACTGGGATGCACAGAAATTTTGTTATAGTAAACATACATTTGTAGTTCAGCATTTTTTTTATACAAGGTACATAAGAAAATTGGGAGCTAAGGACGATGTTCGGTATACATGTACATGCACCATCCGCCATTACTGCGGTGTCCCCACCCGCCTTTTGTCCGGCAACAAAATAATTCACGCTCAGCCCCACTCCATATTGCAGGGTGTACATGTACATCCCCTAATCATGGGATGTACACCCTGCAGTATATAGTGCAGCTTTTGTTGCCGGACAAAAGGCTTGCGGGGACACTGCAGTAATGGCGGGTGTTTCCTACCTCCATGGTCGCACCATCGGATCAGTGTATAGCCATTATGTTCGGTATAGCAGTGTTCGTTAAAGTGGCATTCCACTGTTCTTTATTTCTCTCAGATTTGATTTCAATTTCTTTTCTTTCTTTCTTTGCTCTGTCTTTCATTTTCTTATTGATAATTTTTTTCTCATCCCTCTTCTGTTTTGTTATTTTCCATCATTGTTTTCCTTTTCCTTCATTTTATTTTTCAATTTCATTTGTTTCTTCTCACTTTTGTCTTCATTTTCCCTTTCCCCAATTCGTTCACCTTCCTCACTCCATTGTGGCTACTTATCATCTAATACTCACTCATCTTGTTTATTTTCTGATCACGAGTGATCTTTGACCTGACTAACAACCTTTGACCTCTGACCTCTGCCCCTCCTCTTGGTAGTTGAAGATAGTGACCCAGATAGATACTGTACATGTAACCAAAGACCCCCATCCCCGTCTCTATATACAAACCGTGCTGCCAATGAGTATGATGCGGTGATCATGTCACGGCCGCCAAGACCACGGGAACCGGTGGCACACCGACGGGAACCAGGCAAAGCCAAGACACACCGAAGCAGCTTTCACATACGACCCAGGTCGCGTAGCAGTGACGGTATTTTCTTTCCCCAAGTTTTTTTTTCTGACTACAGAAACAAGAACTAGACTAGATAAGACAACAAGTTTCTTTTGTTTTATTGAAGGGAGAAGGCACTTAAAGGTACAATACATGATTGGTAAAGGTCACAAGACTGCACTTACACTTTGTCTGATCAAACATGTACATGTACATGAAATAATACACCTTTGAAAATTTGAGCTCAATCGGACATCTGAGCCACGAGAAAATAGCAAATTAGCAAAAACCTGACTCAATTTTTCTTATGAAGTGTAAAGAATGGTTTTGATCTTACCCTGAGATCAAAACTGTTTTCCGTTATTGTTTGACTAATTTCTGGAAAATACAGCATTTCAGCCGAAAATATTTTCACGGTATGTTTCTACCACCACTATCTTCATACCCTGAAAGTTATACGTAAATCTGTGAAAATTTTTGTTAAGGTATGTTACCAATCCTGTACGGTACCTCTATTTTTTAAGGGAGGAACAGAATCTTTGAAGTGTTATAAGCACTTTTGAGGTAAATTTAGTTATTTGACTTATTAAAAGGTCAACGACCAACTTAGAGCAGCTGAAGCACAAATATTTGCTATAAACCATGAAAGTTACCAATCCTGAACTGTACCTTTAAGTTAATTAGTCATTGAAAGATGAACAACGAAAATTGTCTGGAGCAGGATTCTAACCTGCGACCTTTTAAATGCTGTACCAGCGCTCTACCAATTGAGCTATCCAGCCCTATGTTGGCAGACCTTGCGTGTCCAAATTTGTCTTAGATCTTTGTTCGATTGCCTGTAAAATTCAGTAGAATTTTGAATTGCGTGGGCAAAGATTGATGTTAAAATAACTTGATGTTAGGGATGGGAAAGATAGCTAGTCAATACACACTGTATAGCACAGACACCCATAGGAATACTAAATTGAAGTTGGATCAGTTTTCATGTTGATGGAAGGATCCCTGGAGAGAAGACTAGTCACACTGGCTTGACCTCTGACCTCCCACCCCCTCAGGAATCTAAATGCAGTGAGGTATTATTAAAGGTAGTATCATACTTTGGTTTTTATCAAAGAAATACAGGTTCATGGGCAAAAATATCAAGACAGATACAGTAACGGGCATCTGTGAAAATTTCAGTTCCATACGGTGCCTAATTTTTGAGAAAACAGTGAAAAACAGCCACAGTATTTATTAAGTCTTTTCTCTTTTATTTTTGATCTTTTAAAAGATCAAAAAAAATGTCGGTCGTTGTTTTACTAATTTCTGGATAAATACAGCATTTTGGGCGGACAAATTTTAACGGTATGTTTCTACCATCACCATCTTCATACCCTGTAAGTTATAGGTAAATCTGTGAATATTTCTGTTTTGGTTTCTTACCAAAGTATGATACTACCTTTAAGCATGTTCATCTGATAATGTGTGGGACGGGATGGCATCACTCTGCATGATGTTTGGGTTGGACATTTTCATTGGCATTTTAGCATGTTCCCGTCACTATAGCAATGCCTAATCCAGTTTGAATTTTTTTTTTTACTTTGGGTCAAATTTTGAACTTTGAGCCAGTTTGCTGTTTCTGAACTCCTTTATAAAAAAAAATTGATTTGAGCATGAATATTCTCATGATAACCTCTGAAAAAATTGAATTTTGTTTTGAAACTTTGTGATTTGCTGAGTGGATTCCCTGCAGTTTTGCGTTTGGAATTTTTGAAATAAATTTCACATTCCATGTTTGCTAATTCCTAATGAGTTACAAGGAAAGTTCACAATTTTATTATCAGAAAGATCTTTTTCAGTATTTCTTTTTCCACATTTTTTGTAACTTTTTTTATTTCAGCAAATTTGTTGAATTGATAGAAATGTGGGATTTACCCACATTGGTGAATTTTAAATTTGACATCAAAATACATTTTTTTATTTTTTTTTTTTACAATGATCTGTGTTTGAGCGGGAAAAACATGATATACCGTGCACTGGGCATGTTGTTGAGTGCACTATATATAGACGTCTGCATTCATTGCATTCAATGCATTACTTCTCGGTATGTAAATACATCATGTGGAACAACTTAAAGGGAGCATACATATACAGTATACTGGATTTGCAAAATCCAGATGTGCGTTTTGGCTGAATTTGGTACTTAAACAGAAGTGAAGGTCTTAAACTTCTTTACAGACGTTGTTTCATGTACCTTTCTACGCTTTGTTTATCTGGATAGCAGAAATATGGCCAAAATAATCTTGCCCCCTCCGAATCCTTCACGGTTACACCACGCTTTCCAAATGCTACTAAAACATTCAGATGAACAATCTTTTTATAAGACACTAAATCTTGAAAAAACAGCATCTGATGAACCAAGGTTTCCCATGGTGACTGTTTGTACTATTTATGTACTGTTGAGTCAATTTTCTGTCTCAAACTCATGAATTTTGTTTGGAGGCCTTGCAGATCCTGTGCACTGCCTTTAAAGGGACAAGCAAGCTCTATAGTCATGATTTCAAAGAGAGGCTGTTCATTGTTGTTATGGGAACTGTTAGTTACCCACAAACAACAACTTCTTTCCCAGGGTTCAAAAGGGGAAGGCACCCAGTGACGCTGTATAGTGTCTGCATGTGATTCAATTGCACTGACTAAACAGGGTTTGTCATGGGATGCCATGGAAATGAGGTTGAAAAGCTGTTTCACAAATTGGATGAAGATAAAATAACAGAACATATTGTTGTGAATGTCAAACAAACAGACCCTTTGGAGTTTGAAAGTTTGGTAGAATTTGACAGGTTTTTTTATTGATACGATATCAGCATTGATTATATTTTGTTGAAGTTATTGAAAGGAATTGGTCATCTTTTTGTACACGTAAATTGCATTTGTTTCGGATATGTGTGACATTATTTTTGAAGGAGATTTTGTGATTTGTTAACGTGTATTGAATTTTTTTGTTTCTGTGAATGATTTGATTAATTGTCGTGTTGTGATTCATTTTCAGGAAGACCAACCGAGTCGGAATTGTAGTTTGATATAAAAATGCTTAATTTATTCACAGCTTCCAGGAAAGCGGCGACGCCATGGAAACCAGTGACCTTTCACCCCCGGTCCAAGGATGACACAGCCAAATATGCCTACTCCTCGCCCCCTGTCCCACCCCCACCACCAGAGTCCGATACGGAGGATATGCCCCCTGTTATACCTCCCAAGCCCAAGGTTGTCAAGCGGAAGTTGTACCTCTCGGCCAATCAGCCCCAGCCCCCTCCCGGTAATTTTGTACATCTCTTCGGAATGGTACTAATATCTCTGCATGATGTTTATTAAAGTTCCACAGGTTTCAGCCTGCTAAAAGGAGTGAGCCAATCGGAGCCCTGGTTTTTTGGCTCATTTGCATGGAGGCACCGTGCTCGTTTGTGATTGGATGCAAGTTTTTTGCAATTAGCCAATCAGGTGTTGAGCATGACTGATGAATATGAATATGCATGCTTGTTTGTTTTGTTTGTTATTTAACTGTTTGTTGGTTGTTTTTTCTTTCCAAGATGTGAAGTACAGATTGTGTCAGCATCATCTATTGCACTTTATAATGCATCATTTGATGATAGTCACAGTTTACAGCATGGTCATCATTTTTGTCATCCGACGTTTCCTGATTGTATCCAGTTTCTAAACAGTCTTCAAAATGAAACATACTGTACCTTATTCCCAGGAGCCAATTTCATACCACTGCTTAATAGTGAGAAAACATTTGTACTTATTACAGCCAAAACATTTGACAAAACTTGGGTATTGTACGTTGCATTGTATGTGCAATCATGCAGTCTAAATCCCTTGCTAACTTGAGAAATACGTTTGTTTAATACTTGTACATCACACTATCCAAAATCTCAGGGCTAGAACGGGATTGAACCCCGAGAATTGTTTTGACCCTTTTCACACTCGAAAAGTTTCAACCCCGAGTGTGATTGTAATTTATCAGCACAAAAGTGACCCTTAAGCAGTAATACATGTATGAAAATGGTTCTTAAATGTACAGTATTGTGTCCCGTCCTTGTACATGTACTCTATAAATATTGTGCAGATGTATGTGTCATGTTTTGTATTCTGTCCTCAAGCGATGGATTCACCAGCTTCAATTGAATCCTGTCACGTTCAGCACTTATGTACCTAAAGGTCACGCAACATTTGCCTGAATGTAGACGAATATAACCCTGAATCCAATGCACTTTTGCATCTGGTGTCTTCCAACGTATCCTAAGTTCTTATATTCTCTCTGCCTGTTTGATAAGAAATACACGTGCTGTAATATTTCACTTTTTTTCCCCTGCCCTTCCCGAAGACTAATTCAGTGTAGTCTTCTTCTGTAAGTAATCGCTGAAGGTCAATTTCGAGAGCCGCATTTCCAAAAGGGCATTGGAGATGTACATGTATACTGGTAATTTATTGGGAAGTGGAATGCGTCCGTTTTATTTTCCTTTTATTTACGCACTCACAAACGACCCTGTCTGTTTTTTCTTTTGTACAAATGAGATTGTCGTTGTTGTTATTACAGCAATTGGATGTAGACAGTAATTTGTTTACATTGATTCATTTGTCCGTGAGTTGGATGGGCATTTTGCCTTGAGATGAAGGCCTATATTTCCGTCAGCATTTTGAGGGATCGCTGGCCATGTTTACCGCATCTGTGGTTCTATGATCTGGGTGCAATTTTTTAGAGCTGCTTAAGCACCAAAATTTGCTTAAGCACCAAAATTTAATTAAGCACCACAATCTGCTAAAACACCAAAAATATTGCTACATGTAAATAAAATCAGTATGCCAGCCAAAACTCATTGTGAATGTTATGCTCAGCAATTTGCTTAAGCACCACAATTTGCTTAAGCACCAAAAACATTGGTACATATAAATAAAATCAGTGTGCCAGCCAAAACTCATTGTGAATGTTATGCTCAGCAAACAATGGCTGAAGATGGGTCAAAAGCAATTTCATCCCATGAAATTTTGGTTGGTCATCCTATTTGATCAAGGAAGACTTTTCCTGTTTAAGCAAATGTTGTGCTTAAGCAGCACTATTCATTGGTCAACCAAAAGATTATCTGTCCAATGGATGCTTCCATCTGGACCATCAAAAGCCTGAGGCTAATTTCATGGAGCTGTTAAGCAAAAAAATTGGCTTAGCGCAGAATGTCTTGCTCTATAAAACAAACTACCATTAAACATATTCCATTTGATATTCCTGATCAGCAAACAACATCTAAAGAACAATCACAAGTGAAACTCAACGCATGAATATTTGGTTGTTAACCCTATTAAGACAGAGAATTCACGCTTAGCATTTCTTGTGTGCTAAGCAGTGCCATGAAATTGGCTTATGATTGTATCAGTGTTAAGTATGTGATGTTAATAATGTACTGTATAAATGTTTAATGTATGCATGTATTGTTTTTCTGCCTGATCATGTTATCCCTTATGATTTGTCTAATTGTTATTTCCTCCCTACCATACCCTTCGGTGCCTGCCCCTGTGTTACATTGCATGCAGAAATCCACTTAAAACAAGTTACCAATGGCCGTGTGCGTAAGACGTCGCGAGGCGCTGAGATGTTCTTTAAACGGCAAGCCGAACAGGGCATAGAGAGGGACCCAGGTATTGCAATAACACACGTACACACACAGTGACACCGTGCACGTCTGCCAATAGTGGATTAATCAACACTCTACTAATACCAACCTGACCTAATTCCATGGTATTCTGCATGTTTGGCTGGCGTACATGTAGGGTGCATACCAATGGCCCTTATGAATAACCTCAGCTTGGTTTCCGGTAAAGATCCTATATAGCTGCGCAAGATAGCCTACTCTTTCCAAATCACGCGCAACTAGATGAAGTACGCACAGACGGCCATTTAAAGGGAGCATATAGGATTTGCAAAGATATGCGTTTTGGCTGAATTTGGTACTTAAACAGAAGTGAAGGTCTTAAACTTCCTTACAGACATTGTTTCATGTACCTTTTATACGCTTTGTTCATCTGGATAGCAGAAATACGGCCAAAATAATCTTGCCCCCACCGAATCCTTCACAGTTACACAACTCTTTCGAAATGCTACTAAATCGTTCAGACAAACAATCTTTTTAAAAGACACTAAATCTTGGTGACTGTTTGCACTGTTTACGAAATATTGAGTCCATTTTCTGTCTCAAACTCAATAATTTCTTTTGGAGGCCTTGCAAATCCTGAACGCTGCCTTTAAGTGTGCCAAATTTACTGTTTTCATTTGGTGTGTGATTCTGGTTGAATAAATAATAATAATAATAGGCCTTAATAATGATAATTGTTCTGGTAAAATGCTTGTCTTACAACAGTTGATTTTGACGTTAATAATATCAGAAATAGCTCCGTTACTTACAAAAATGGCATCCAAATGATACTTCACTTTTTGGGCTGAGTAGGCTATCTTGCGCTGCTTAATACTATCTTTGGTGTCCGGCTAGGGATTGGACTTCATTTCATACATGTATTCATTTGGCAGAAACTAGCGTCAAAATAGAGGCTCTTGTCTAGGAAATGAGCGTCTGCTTCAAAAGAAAAAAAATGTGTTGTAAACTGGATCTTTCCTCAAACGTGCATGAAGAGCAAACATTAGGAATATCATGGAACATGAGAATGACCACATACATATATAGCCGAACCACCTATAATGCATGTACAGTATACTCACCCTAGGCCATTATACATTTAGCCAATACCTTGTTAGTCTACCATGTTTTTGAATTCTGCTTTTTATTCAATTAATCCATGAATTTGTTTTTTTGTTTGTTCTTTTCTTATTAATTAATCACCATCACGTCTTTTCTTAATGGGAAAAGTAAAATCAGAATGTACACATTTTACAAGAAATATCTCTTACTCACATATTAAACATACTTTGATTTTTCTTTTAAAAAAAATATCAACGAATATAGAGTTCTGTGAAGATTTCTGTTTTTGTATGCTACCGAAGTACGATGCTTCTTTTAATTTGTTTAAGATCAAATTCACAACTTGAAGCTTTACAGCTGGAATAATAAGGTGACTGAAGGATTTCGTACTGAACTTCAAAACCAAATGAAATTGCATTGTGCTTCACAATGTAATATTGCTGGCACGGTTAAACGACCAGAAATTTCATTTCGGTTGTATGTGCAAATCGAAATTCTCCTTTTGGTCAACTCTGAACGTCAATACAGTAGAGCTGCTTGAAATCAATAAAGCCTGGCCTCTGTATGGCTTGGCTGGACTTACATGTTGGCTTAAGTCCCACCCAGATTAATTCTGAGATGTGGCTGTTGTTCAGCTCTAAATGGGTGGGCCTACTGTCCACGATCAATGTGGACTCAATCTGTCCATCAGATTAGTTCATCTATAATGAACCAGGGATAATTGAAGCCTAAAGGGCTTTTCACACTATCCAAAATCTTGGGGTTTGTTCAACCCTTTTCACACTTGAACATTTTCAACCCCGAGCCAACAGGGGTAGGACGGCCTAGCCGTATCGAAACCACCCCTGATAGAGAGCAGGGTTGAAAATCTCAACCCGGTTCCAAACTGCATTTTGCAGCGTCATCTGTGTTGTATGAGCCGGTTGATGTTGTATAACATGAGCCCATGTTATACAAGGCAACTTTTACAGGCAACTTGGAGGCAACCAACTACACCGTATGCAAGAGGAAATCCTTGCTGATACAAAAGTCATTTGTCTGGTAGTTTCTCACTATCCCCAAGAAAATTATATGAAATTCCAAAGATGAATGCTATTTACTTCTTGGAGATTGCCTGGAACTGGTTGCCTGTAAATTGCCTCTTGTCACATGGGTCTTAGAGCCCAGGGGCCTTTCTCAAAGCTCAGCTCCGGCTTGGGCTCAGGCTCCGTCTTCGTCTCTGTAATCTATATGCTGAAATTATATGTTGTGGTTTTTCATTGAAGCTGAAGCTCTGTTTTCCTATTCAAACCACAGAATCTTACTTCCGAACCGCAGCCAAAAGTCTCTATTTTGATACCCGTTATTTTAGAATGGATCCACGAGAGATGGTTGTGGTTTTTAAGTGAAGTTGAAGCTCTGTTTTCCTTTTCAAACCAGAGAATCTACTTCCGAACCGCAGCCAAAATTGTCTATTTTGATACCTTCGAATTTAGAATGGATTCAAGATATGGAGCCGGAGCCTGAGCTGGAGCCTAGCCTTTCAAAAGGGGGGGGGGGGGGGGGGGGGGGGTGCCTTAACCAGCATGAAAGTTCCTCTCCTCAGGAACCCTTCATTTTGTAACTCACTCTCTGCAACCCTGACCATACCACTAAGCCGGCCACAGCAAGCTGGCATAAACATCCCTCTACTACATACCTCCACTGACATGAGTGACATATGATATCAGATTCACCAATGCAATAACGCCCACCATTCATTCACCCTGACCTTAAATAGAATTGACAGAACTGACTGCTACATCTGCATGGTCGTATTTTTTAGGTCATTGATATTGTCTTGCTACCGAGCGTAGACCAGAACGAAAAATTACATATGGCTACATTGCTAGGAATTGGTGTCGGGATAAAATCATACACGGCACTCTCATAATTACATTATGTGTTTTTGATTCATTATGTCACACGGAAGTTGAAAAAGAAAGCACTCAGAAAAATTTACCAATATTTGATTGAAAATACATTTGAGAAAATTGAGAGGGACATCTGCACACACTTAAATGTCTGGTCTTTGTAAGTGAAATTTTAAAGGTAGTATCATACTTTGGTTTTTGTCAAATAAATGCAGATTCATTGTCAAAAAAAATTCACAAATATCAAGATAGATACAGTAACAGTCATCTGTGAAATTCCCAATCCCATGCCTACTTTTTGAGAAAACAGTGAAAAACAACCATGATACCTTTAAAAAAAAAAATAATTTTCACCGTCATTTCTAAAGATATAAATTGGTTTTGGTCATTGGTTTGACTCTTTTCTGGATAAATACAGCATTTCAGACAGAGACATGTTAGCAGTATATTTCTACCATCTCCGTCTTTATACCCCGTAAGTTATAGGTAAATCTGTGGAGATTTCTGTTTGGATATGCTACCAAAGTATGATACTTAATACCTTTAATATCTCATGGCTGAATGTGACAATCTTGATAACACAAACAGAAACAAGTCAGAATAAAAATGCTAAAAATGAATGAGATAAGAATACTGTAGGGGGTCAATGATAAGGGTTCTCAAAATATAGGAACTGAAAAAATCAGGAGGGAACCAGTAAGACCAGAAGGACCAGGGATGACCAAATGGAACAATTTTTGCAAAAACTACCCACAAAAATTATTCTTTATATCATTTTCCCCTTAGTAAAATGGTATATATAATTTTTCTACTCTAATCTTACAAAATCTCAACATGTAAATGAAGCCATTACATTCCATCTTCAGATGTTAGAGCTCTGGACACTGCTGGATAATTATTATGTAATATGTACGCTGGGAGTACTAAGGCATGTGTATTTTTGTTCCTAATCCGCTAATAGGATATTAAATCCTCTGTGTAAATTCACACTAGATGATATAATGTCTAATTATATCTTACTGTATTCAGAATTTCCCTATTCTATTCTGTGTAGCATGTATAATGTGTGGTGTTCTCCTTGTAATGATAGATTACCATAGCCTCTGTCATGACTGGAGAATGTTGACATTTTCACCATATACAAGACTAACCAGTGTGATATGCACTGTACATGAACACTATCTGTGATCCAATCTGACAAAATGAGTCATAAGTTGCTGAAGCTGATATTTTAGTTACAGGCTATTTAACTCTTTTTTTTCACAATGCAAATCAATTGTAAATTGTGATGTTATCACCTCAAGTATTTCATTGTCATATATGGGTATGAATCTGAATGATATCCTCAAATGAAAATTTAAAGGTAATATCATACATTCGTGGGCAAAAATATCAAGACAGATACAGTAACAGTCATCTGTGAAAATTTCAGCCCCATACGGTGCCCACTTTTTGAGAAAACAGTGAAAAAACAGCCACAGTATTTCTTAAGTCTTTTCTCTTTTATTTTTCATCTTTTAAATGATCAAAAAGAATTTCGGTTGTTCTACTAATTTCTGGATAAATACAGCATTTCAGGCAGAAAAATGTTAACGGTATGTTTCTACCACCACCATCTTCAAACCCTGTAAGTTTTAGGTAAATCTGTGAACATTTCCGTTTTGGTTTCTTTCCAAAGTATGATACTACTACATGTTTTTTTTTTTTTTTGAAGAAATAATGAAAAGTAAACGGCTGACCTTATGACTCATTTTGCAAGATTTAGTCACATTTGTAACAGCGTGATCATTATTTCCATGTAGAGCCTTACTACATGTAGAGTTTTATTCCAAACATGTTCATTAACCAAAACTTTTTCTAATACTTGTATTTCCAATCCATATGTTTACACCGAAGTTTGATTTAAATCCTGTAACTAACAACATAATTGTGTTAACATATTATTGAGTCTAATCCATTAATGAATTAGCAATTCATATATTAATTCTTTTATTCTTTTAGGACATTGGATTGTTGATAACAATATTTGCACATGTATCACATTTTTCATATTTTGTCTATTTCTTGTATTAAGTATGCCAACCTTGTGTGTTACATTGTACCCTCCAGTATGAAAGAGGAGCTCATGAAGAGAGTCACGACTACTCTAGAATTGGGAAACAAATGGCTGGTTGTAATTTGTGCACTGTTACGAAATGGAGGTTCAGGCTCAGGCTCCAGCTCCATTTCGTGAATCCATTCTAAAATAACGGCATTCAAAATAGAGGTTTTTGGCTCCAGTTCGGAAGTAGATTCTCTGGTTTGGAAAGGAAAACAGAGCTTCAGCTTCAATGAAAAACCACAACCTATATTTTCAGCATAATTATATGGATGACAGAGCTGGAGGCTGAGCCATAGCCTGAGCCTTAGCCATAGCCTGAGCCTGAGCCAGAGCCTGAGCCAGAGCCTGAGCCTTAGCCATAGCCTGAGCCTGAGCCAGAGCTTGAGCCTGAGCCTGAGCTGCCGTTTCGCAAATGCCCATAGTCTGATGGATTTGTCGGCCGATCCTCTACGTACACTGGTTCAAACCAGTCATATTGATTCAAACTTTGAGACAGGTCTCCATATTTCATTGAAGGGACTCTAGAACAATACACGTGTTGGCATACTTTTGTGTTCATGTTTAATGGCAATTGACAATTGTTTTACATATCAGGATACTGTTCTGCATGGCCGTATTTTATGGCTTCTTTCATTATTAACCAACTTTCATTCATTCTGACAGTCACCGAACTTCCTGTCTCAGGAAAAATCACATTTACTCTTTTCCAAACCTCGGCTCCGTCTCAGGCTCCAGCTCTGTCATCCATATGCTGAAAATATAGGTTGTGGGTTTTCATTGAAGCTGAAGCTCTGTTTTCCTTTTCAAACCAGAGAACCTACCTCCATTCCAAAGCCAAATGCCTCTATTTTGATACCCGTTGTTTTACAATGGATTCACAAAATGGAGCTGGAGTCGGAGCCGAAGCCAAGGTTTGCAAAAAAGGCCTATGTCAGCTGTTGTTGAATTTGGAAAACGTGTAGTTCCTTGACTTGATTTGTTTGCAGTTGTGTTCAGTGTTTGAATAGAACCTGACTGGATACCAATGCAGTTTGGAACTTTACAAATTCCAAATTGATCTCGTCTCTTCATCCGGTATTTGATGGAAGAGGCTAACATATGGTTGCCACTTTCCATACATGTATAATCAGCTGAGCGGTAAACCATGCCTAACACTTTTGGATCAGTTTGCAGCAGCAGCATTTTTGGAAATGCATACATTTTGAGTTGATCACTGATGTTATGTGAGAAACTGTTGTTTGGATTGAGATTTTTTGCATCTAGCAAACTGATCCAAGTTTCTTGATTCTAGATATTTACCTGCTTTGCTTGTGGTTTTGTTGGGATAGATTCTCCCGATGAGCCGCCTCCACCAAGGATGCTAGCCAGCAACAACAACAACCAGTACCCGATGTCACCCACGTCCCCGAAGCAGAGCAACAACCCCATCACCCAGTCGATGTCTCCTTACACCCAGTCGTCCCCGTACGCCCAGTCGCCACCCAAACAGGATGGGTACTACCAGCCAGTTCGGCCTCAGAGATCCGATTCAGGACCCCCTGGGCCGCAGAGTCCTGGGTACATCTATGATTCGGCCGGTGATTCGTGGCCCGCTCCTCCGCCGCCGGTGGCCTCTCCTACCCAGGGGCAGCCTCGACGTCTTGATTCAAACCCAGGGATGGGATCGTCACCACCTAAACCAGGTACTGACTTAGCAAGGTCCCAACACCTCTTCCTTACCTTCACAATCCCAAATCCCTTCTCATTGCTCCTGTTATTAAACCAATACCTAGTCCTTTGTCAGCATTTTTGCTGTTTTAGTTAACCAGGGGTCGATTTCACGAAGCCCTACAATCGAACGTAACTCAAGTTAATGAAGGGTAACTCATCATAGGTTGCATATCCTACGTAGGACTTCAATGCATCACAAGTCCTATGATTTCATGGCTTTCATGGCTTCTGATTGCCAAACAAACAAAGATAATTGACTATTTGGGACACCACCAACGTAGGGCTGGATGGCTCAGTTGGTAGAGCGCCTGTACGGTATTCAGGAGGTCGCTGGTTCGAATCCCGCTCCGGTAAATTTTTCTTTGCTCACTTTTCAATGACTTTAATTTCAGTCAGTTTCCTTATGGGGGTTATTTGATGATTAAACTTTGTCCACGATTGATAGTAAGTTACGATGAGTTTGGTGAGAGATCAACCCCTGGGTTTTCTTCTCAACCGTGATCAATCTTATTTGAATCCTTCCTTCGATGTTGTTGTCAGGCACGTGGTCATCTCCTGAGCAGAATCCTTCGTCGCACCAAGGTATAGAGAACAAGACTCCACCTGCTTGGAATCCATCTGCAGCAGCTAGCCAACCCAAGGTATTCAAGCCGGTCAAGCTGGATCTGAATCCAAAGCCCAAGCCATGGAAGTCCTCATCCCCAGCAGGCAGTGTAAGTATGACCAGGGGCCAATATCACTTCGCTGCTTAGCACAAAATATTTGCTTAGCATGACATTTCTGTCTTAAATAAAAACAGGGTTAACAACCAAATTTCCAGCACAAACATTTTCTTAGCACAAAAATTTGCTAAGCATGACATTTCTGTCTTAAATAAAAACAGGGTTAACAACCAAATTTCCAGCACACAAATTTTTGTATCACAAAAATTTGCTAAGCATGATATTTCTGTCTTAAATAAAAACAGGGTTAACAATCAAATTCCCAACACAAACATTTTCTTAGCACAAAAATCTGCTAAGCATGACATTTCTGTCTTGATAAAAACAGGGTTAACAATCAAATTTCCATGTGTTGTGTATCACTTGTGATTGTTTATTGGCTGTTATTTGCTGACCATGAATATCAAATGGAATTTTTAATGGTGGTTTGTTTTATTGAGTCAGACATTTGTGCTAAGCAATTTGTTTGTGCTTAGCAGCTCCATGAAATTGGCCCCAGCATAAGCAGACTTCAATGGGGGCTGCCATTACAGGGGGCCATCCCATGCTCAAACATTTTGCAGGATGTCCATGGAATACTTGACAAAATAAATGTAAAGTGAGCTTTTTAGCCGTGTACGTACCCTTTGCTACTTTGATTCAGTCATGCGTTAACATTCCATGGACAGCATGCAAAATGAATATACCTTAATCAAAATAGGCATAACTCCTCAATTTGTTTCATTCTTTTTTTATAATAAGCAGGAAAGAGTGCTTGTTAAATATATGCTTTACTGAACTTTTGAGTGTCATTTGTTTCTTTTGAAAAATATCACCAATCCCAGTCAAGTTCTTTTTGACTCACCCTGTATCTGAGTAAGACTGCATATAGTCCAAGCTTCAGGATTAGGATTCAGGAATTAAACGGTACTGTTTCTGCTGTTCATTCTATGTTTTTACAGGAGCCTCTTGCAACCTCAGCCAGTCAGCATCCAATATGGCAGCCTCCTCCTCCACAACCGTCCCAGCCTTCCGCACCGGTCACCAACGGTGACCTTCACACGCAGTACCGTCCATCCGAGAGGCAGCAGCCAGACGACGTCCCTACCAGCCCCTACCGGCCTGCCGATGCACGCCAAGACCAACAGCGCTACAACCCGGGCTACCAGCACCAACAACAGCAGCAGCCGCAGCAGTCTGCCCCTGCTGAGCCCCCTCAGATGCACCAGTACGATCAGCCCCTGAGCCCTCAGGATACTAGGAGGCCGGAGCTGAGACCCGTACCCGATGGATACAGCAGTGGTCTTCCACGATCGGTCAGCCCAACGGTCACCTTACTACAGTACCAGAGAGGTAAGTATATCCACAAGATCAAACTAAGAAAGATTTGAGGCTTTGCTGCCTTTGCATGGTGACAATTGGTATGTGGATAGGTTTTTGGAAACACCATGTAAGAATTGTTCGTACCTTCGCACTTCTATTTTGTTCACACTTCTCGTAAGGTCTCAACGTTTCGACTAGCCTGCTCTAGTCCTCATCAGGAGACCCAGGATCAAGCTAGATATGTTTATTTATCCGTTGGAGAGGTTTCGCAAGCGAACAGATACGGTTAGCGTGGCAGATACTTCACTAGTTTTTGTGTACTAATGACGTCACAGTTTTTAATACCACTATCCGTTATCCATTCAGAGGCACGGATATCTTGCTCGCTACGCGTAAATCTTGTTATGTGCATGATTAGATTAAAAAGCATTTAAAAACTTAAGAACAAGACTAAACTAGCCAGTCTCAAAGTCAGGGAGAAAAGTGGTTCTCCATTGTCGGATATAGACTTCACTATTGCAAAACATCGGTTCGGCTGTTGACGTTTACGGATAGCGAAACGTACGTGTACGCGTATCTGTTCGCACGCAAAACCTCCCTATTAACTCGACACATGTATGAAATGAACAATTTATGTGCAATGGAAACGATTTTCTGTTTGTCTCTAGTGAAATGCACCAAATGCTATATTACATGAATTTGCATTTTGCATCTTAGTATTTGTTGACAATATTATTTGCTAGTCTATTTGTCTTGCAATTGACTATTATTTACACGCTATAACAAATTGTTTCCAAATGGTGCCACAGTACACAAGTATGCCCACTATGTTGTAGACTGCATGTAAAATTGCATCATGATAGAAAAGCGCACTCTTGCCTGTTCATGTATGTACACACAATATTCACCAGTATAGCAGAATTAAGTTTATATGTGTACCTCCTGCAGATTATAAAGCAAAAGAAATTTTTTCAATTTCATGAAAATAGCACTCAGGAAAGCAGGTGTAGTAAAAGTGTTTGACTAGACCTGAAGTTTTTTAACTATAGACCTTTGGCATTCATGTACATCAGAAAACCGTCAATCTATGCAATACAAAAAATTATCAATTTAGGAACCATTCTAATTGTGCAAGGAAAACAAAATCACTAGACACCCGGACTAGTGCAGTACACACTTTAGTAGACCAACAATGAAATCACTAGACTCGGTCCTCGGTCTAGTGGATATTTTGAGCCCTGTGAACAATTCACAGCAAATTATTTGCACAAGTTGAATATGCTCAACTGTTTCTGAACTTTCCTTGTATCCAGTTATGATGTCAATTTCAATTTTTTGTTAAAATTATTTCCTCCAAACAAGGGGTATGCATTTTATCAAATGTCAGGTTGGCGTAGCGGATCTTTCCTCGCCTTTCAACTCTATGGACCGGGTTCAAGTCCGGCTCGGTTCACAAGTGGATTGGGTTTTCAGTCCCTACCTGATTCTGTGGGTTTTTACCCAGAATATTACTCTGGGGTTTTCCTCCCACCTATAAAACTGTATCTTCTTCTCATCATCTTTCCATAAAAAGGTTTCATCAGACTTTCGAGCTACAGTGCCTATGGCGTTTTGGAGGAATCCTTGGTGTCGTTACCAGAAATAAATAATAATAATAATAATAATGAAGAAGATTTTCCATGACACTAAAATATCAAAAAATATCTCGTAAGACGATCCCTAAATGATATCCAACCTTAAGGGTGTGCATCTGTTTGCAGTTGATATGCACTGATGCAATGGGACCTGTTCGCTAAAAGCCCAACCTCTGTCCCAACAAAGTACAATACAAGTACATAATACTGGTAGGATTGAAGCAGGTCCTTACTCATTACCTATCCCATCCATCATGGGTTCATGTTCACTCTGGGGTAATTGGATTTTAATGGGTCCCTCGTGGGACGATATGGCTTCTGCATATGTAGGTATAATCCTTCACTGAAGCAAAACATCTATATACCGTATGCTTGGCTTACCATAAAAATATACAATGCATTCAATAAGCTTTCAGTGTTCAATAAATGAGATATGGGAATATATTTTAATTCCCATGACTGGTAATGCATTAATGCTACATCACATGACTAGAGCGGGGTGTTGCACAGTAAAGCGGGACAGCTGTTGCTAAGGTGTCACTAGGCACAGCCTGTTGCCGTAGCAACAGATTACCTGTGAACTATACATGTGAAGCATAAACTGTTATGAAAAGTGAAATGTTTCTGAGCAAATGGAATCAGTGGTCAGTACGCTCTCTCTGTCGTATCAGTGTGACAACACTAGCCTGGGGCCGATTTCACTAACGTTTTCGATCATCGCTAAACCCCAAATCCATCGCTAAACGGAAAATCGATCACTGCTTTGCGTAGCAATTTTCTGTTTAGCGATGGATTTGGGCTTTAGCGCTGATCGCAAACGTTAGTGAAATCGGCCCCAGGGCCCGATTACATGGAATCTGTTAATACCATTAGCAAAAATTCTTCAGATTTTCTTAGCAGATTTTCTTTTGCTTATTAGGTTAGCGTATTTCATGGGAGAGTTTCCTTTTTGGTAACAGTAAGCAAGGAATTTCTGCAGAATGCAAATGACAGCACGTTAGCAGAAAATAATCACGGCTACCCTAGAAATTCTTCGCTAATCGAAAGTCTTGCTCACGGATTGCATGAAATAGATTTCATGCAAAGCAGTGCCCGTAAGCACAAAAATAGGCCGTAACGGATTCCATGAAATTGGGCCCTGGCCTACCTATGCAATGACATACCCCTACAATCATGTGATGTACATGTAGCAACAGTGTCCCCAGTCTGGGCAATCCAAATGCTGGATATGCACATGATATAATCAGTGAAGTCAGGGAATCAGACATTTTGAAAACGTGGAACCTTTTATAGAAACATCTTCTTGAACTTGGTCCCTGTCATCTAAAAAGCTTTAAAAATGTACAGGTTGTGGTTTTTCGTTTGAAGTTGGACATCTCCTATTTCATGTTGGGAAAAAGAGTCACAGCCAGAAGGCTGTATTTGTTACCATGGCTACTTAAACATGGATGTAGCCACAGCCATAGCCTCAATCCAAGGTTTCAAAGAAAGCCTTAGCCTCCTTCTAGGTATTCTCATCTCTTAATGGCTCTTTTTCTCTGTCCTTCTTCCTCTGTATTTCATGGCCACCATTGAGTGATTCTTAGGCAACTTTGGCTTAATCACACTGAATAACTGTCTCATTTGTGAAGTGTGGTGTTTGTCGGTAGTCAAGGTAATGGTTGTTAAATCATTAGTACTTCATTAGGTGGTAACAAAGTTCATCGTAGTTTTAAAAATCAAGGGTGTACATTAGTGGAGCATGGTAGGAGGGCTCTCATTGGACCATTATTCAGTGTGTGCCTTTTTAACTCATTCTATCCACCAATCACGGCTGCTCTTAGAGAGGGACAAGGAACACCGGAGCCAGGCTGATTACCTGCCACCAGATACCTCCCTCATGCCGCCATCTTTAGTGCACAAAGCGCCCTCTGTTGTCAAAAAACAGCCAGCTGCTGTAGTGGCCTATCCTATGCATGCTGGCGCAGTGCCAGTCACTACTGGTGAGCTGAAATCATGAACTAACCCACCCTTTTTACACCCTTTACTTTTTCCCTCATTTATTTCCATCCCATGATTTCCTGTTTCGGTTTTCCCATTGTTCATTCCAACTCATTCCAGTTCTTTTCCGTTATTTGTTTTATTATTCCACTGGATTTTACACCGATCCGATGGTGCGACCATGGATGTAGGAAACACCCACCATAACTGCAGTATCCCCCGCCCGTATTTTGTCCGTCAACAAAAGAATTTATGTGCGCTGCACTCTATATTGCAGGGTGTACATCCCCTAATCATGGAACATACACCCTGCAATGGGAGACTTTGGAGAACTCGTCTTCAAGTCAACAGCGCACACACAACAGAGCAGGCGCAAAACAACGCACGCATGCTCACAATTGCGTGCACGTGGGTTGTTGACTCGAAGACCGGTTCTCCAAAGTCTCCCATTATAGAGTACAGTGGAGCGTAAATTCTTTTGTTACCGGACAAAAGGCAGGCGGGGACACTGCAGTAATGGCGGACAGTATATCGTGCCGTCGGATCGGTCTATACTTGAAATCCTGAAGTATAAATACTTGTATGAAGAATTGTGTTCTTTTATTTTCAAGCATGAATATTATGATTAACTTATTTCTTTCTGAAGTCATGGAAATGTTGTGAAAACTGAAGCTGTATGGCTTTTTAGTTTTTCTCCGCACATATGTTGTTTTCTTTTATGTGGTCTGATATCCATATCCATGCATGTTTCCTCATATTGGGTTACGTGAACCATTGGTGCATGTGTTACATTACATGTAATAGGGCTCCGCGCTCGTGACGTCACATTCAGAAGTTTGGACAAACAAGTCGCATGTGGCCCCATTAACTTACACGTAAACTTTGTGAAGTTTGTCCGAACATCCGGGTAACTATAGCTGTCGATAACAAAGGGCGTATTCTATAAATAGCTTGAGTGCGGAACCCTATTCCCTGTGAAAAAGGACAAAACTCGCACTCCACCATTTCACTTTTACATGTATGTCATCCACTGACTCCATTCATTGATAGTGCACTAAGGTCATTTCATTGAGTTGTGGAATAATTTGTACAGTGTTCATGTACATGTAGCATCATCAGACTTGTACCATCCTAGATTACATGTAATACACTTTATGAGGACGTTTATGGTTGTATTTCTGTTACATTTATATGTACATGGTCTCGGTGTGATCTGGAGGATATTTTTTCAAACCATTATTTGATGCCTGGAGCCGATTTCACTTATGCTTTGCGATCGTTGCTATTAAAGCCCAAATCTATCGCTAAACAGAAATTTGCTACACAAAGTAGCGATTGTTTGTCTGTTAAGCGATGGATTTGGGCTTTAGCGGCGATCGTAAAGCGTCAGTGAAATCGGCACCGGGGTAAATTTCACCAAACTCATCGTGAAATCAATTGTAGGGTTTATGATGCATTGCAGCCCTACGTAGGATACGATGAGTTATCCTTTGTAACTCGTGATACGATCGATCGTAGGGCTTCGTGCAATTGACCCCATGACCAATGTCAAGCAAGATGCGATGTCTTATGTTTCTTTGTGGGAGTGTGGGTCACGCATACGCAAACACCAACAATCCTATTAAACCTTTCTAGGCATTTTTACCATAAACCTTCCCACATTGCTAAAGTCCAACACTGTATCCTTATGTCAAAGTCTTTGGCCTCGTTTAAAGTTACAGTGCCCTGGATATACAGTCCTATACTTCAAAATACCACACTATGCAGTATCCCTTTGGCACATTCTTGGGACTTGACCAGGTTCGGACATCAATCCTTCTATAAAGTTAATTAATATATACACTGCCTGTCCAAACACTGTATTATCCCTATAGCACATTCCTTGAACTTGCATGAAGTCAAGTTTGACCAGCTACTGCCCCCATATAAAGTTACATTGCCCTGTCTACATTCAGGGGCCAATTTTATATAGCTGCTTAAAGGTAGTATCATACTTTGGTAAGAAACCAAAACAGAAATGTTTACAGATTCACATATAACTTACAGGGTATGAAGATGGTGGTGGTAGAAACATATCGTTAACATTTTTCCGCCTGAAATGGTGTATTTATCCATAAATTAGTAAAACAACAACCGAAAATCTTTTTGATTTCTTAAAAGATCAAAAATAAAAGAGAAAAGACTTAAGAAATACTGTGGTTGTTTTTCACTGTTTTCTCAAAAGTGGGCACCGTATGGGACTGAAACTTTCACAGATGACTGTTACTGTATCTGTCTTGATATTTTTGCCCATGAATCTGTATTTCTTTGATAAACACCAAAGTATGATACTACCTTTAATAAGCAAATTTTGTGCTTAAGCAGCTCTATGAAATTGGCCCCTGGACACTATAGAATAGTCTCTAATGGTCAATGAAATATTATTCCCCATCAAAATTCAAGTTGCCATGGAAGCAATATCTTGAATTAAACATTTTTTCACGCATTACAAGTCCCCTTGGTTAGTAATAAACTTCATATCATAAATAATAACCATATGGAATTACAATAACTCCATCCTCATTGGTGCTATTAACGGCAGATTCGGTTCTGCTTTTTAGTACCGTGTTGGTATGCAGTACCACCACCCTTTAAACTGAAAAACCATCTGATAAAAACATCTGTTTTTCTGTATTTTGCATTCCATGTTCCTTCTTAAAAAATACCTGGCACAGTGAGATCAGCCGGACTTGTGCTTATTTGTAGTCTAAGTAGAAAGAGGATGTAAATATATTTCGCAAAAGCTGCTAACTTCGCTGCTAAAATATCACAGTTGGCAGCGCTGCTTAAGTATCACATTTCACTGTTAAGTCGGAGGAAGCAAAGTTAACTTCACAAATTTCTGCTGTTAACTTTTGGACTTAGCAGCGAAGTTAGCAGCGAAGTTAGCAGTGAAGTTAGCAGCGAAGTTAGCAGCGAAGTTAGCAGCTAAGTTAGCAGCGAAGTTAGCAGCTCGTGTGAACATACCCATTTAAGCATTTTGTTGCAACATTAAGATGTTTGTTGATAGAATACATGTTTATGTACATGTAGATAAATAAATACAGCACAAGTACATTATAAGTACATGAAATAAACAAAGTGTCCCAGACAGTTCCCAATATGAATAATGACCTAGAATATAAAAGACTAAGAATTAGGAGGGCCTGTCTTATCACGTCTAGCAGGATCTGTTTTGAAAGCTTAAATTAAAGGTACAGTATAATGATTGATAACATACCCAAACAGAAATCTTCACAGATTTATGTATAACTTTCAGGATATGAAGATGGTGCTGGTAGAAACATACCGTTAAAATATTTCCAACTGAAATGATGTATTTATCCAGAAATTAGTAAAACAACAACTGAAAATGAGTTTTGATATCAGGGTAAGATCAAAACCATTCTTTATGTTTTATAAGAAAAAATGAGTTGAGTTTTCGCTATTTTCTCGTGACTCAGATTGAGCTCAAATTTTCACAGGTTTATTATTTCATGCACATATTGGATCAGACAAAGTTTGAGTGCTGTTCTGTGACCTTTACCAATCATGTATTATACCTTTAAATGAAGACAGAAGGATCCAATAGAAAATAAAATCATCCATTATGATATTCAGAACGATATTCATGAACAATAACAGCCGGCAAGCTTTCAGATTCCGAGCTGAGACGTTCTCGGAATGTAATTTTCTCTAGACTGCCTCCGCTAGCCTGAGGGAATATATTCAAGACATAAGTACAAGAAACAAAATTCCATCTTATTTACGTTTTGAATAGGAAAACATCACATGTGGAGAAACTTTGGCTAAACAAAAAAAATGTTTAGTTTATGGTAATCTGACCTTCCTGGAATTTTTGTTTTTGTAAATTATTGCAGACCTATCACTTTTTGTTTGCCATTTTGCTGTGACGATACAAATCCAGCCTTTTTTCCCCAGTTGTTTACCAAAACCTTTTTACTATTTCCCACACTCTGGAAAGCTTGGAGGTAAACATCACATGAGACAGTTTATAAGCAATCAGTTTCAGGCAATCTTCAAGAAAAATAAGAAATAAATTGTTCTTCTTTCAAATTTCACATGAAATGTTTTTAAAGGTATAATAAAAGATTGGTAAAGGTCACAGAACAGCACTCACACTTGTCTGATCCAACATGTACATGAAATGATTGAAAACATGTGAAAATTTGAGCTTAATCGGATATCTGAGTCAGAATAAAATAGCGAAAACCCGACTCATTTTTTCTTATAAAACATAAAGAATGGTTTTGATCTTACTCCGAGATCAAAACTGTTTGCGATCTTTGTTTGACTAATTTCTGGATAAATACACCATTTCAGGCAGAAATATGTTATCAGTATGTTTCTACCAGAATCATCTTCATATCCTGAAAGTTATATCTGTGAACATTTCTGTTTGGGTATGTAACCAATCCTGTACTTACCTTTAAAGATAGTATCATACTTGGGTAACATACCGAAACAGAAATCTTCACAGATTTACATATAACTTACATGGTATAAAGATGATGATGGTAGAAATATACCGTTAGAATATTTCTGCCTGAAATGGTGTACGTATTTGTCCAGAAAAGAGTAAAACCAATGACCAAAATCATTTTTGATCTTTTAAAGATCAAAAATAAAAGAGAAAATACTCAAGAAATACTGTGGCCGTTTTTCACTGTGTTCTCAAAAAGTGGGCACCGTATGGGACTGAAAATTTCACACATGACTGTTACTGTATCTTCCTTGATATTTTTGCCCATGAATCTGTATTTCTTTGACAAAAACCAAAGCACGATATAAAGTCAGACACCAATATTAAATGTCTTTTGTGCTTCCTTTGTTTTCCTCATGCATGCAGTGTGCTAAATAGTTTCCTCTAAGTTACCTGTGAAAATTGCCCCCTGTCACGCAGCCCATAGATTTTACCACAATAGCGTCTGGAATGGGACATTTTTCAAAGCCTCAGCGTGTATTTAGAGAATAAGATCATTTTTCTATGTATCTTTATAATGGAATTATCAGATGATTTTCCTATTAACAGCTATACATGTGTGTTGGGAGTGTATTGCTGTGTGTTAAATGATGCCAGATGGTGTTTGGCATGGTGAAGTATATGCCAGCCCAAGGGAAGGGTGTGGAATTGGTTTCTCAAGCATTAAGTTTTCTCTTTATTGCATATCCATATCCCCAACCAATACCTACAATGTGCAGTGTAACTTTGATCCATAAAATATCATATGGAGCGCGCTTAAATATGGGTGCATTCGTTTAGCTCCCCTGGGTCGACACCAGTCAACCTCGTCCCCATTCTCTCGCTTGTTTTGTGCAGTATAGCACGACCATTCCCTGTAAGGGCTGACCCGTGTGAGTTAAAGGAATGCACTTTATATGATTAGGGCCAATTTCATAGCGCTGTTTAACAGTAAGCATTCCCTGCTTACTATATACCACACAATCTTGCTTAAATTGAATTTTAAGCATATTTCACATGTACAATCGTTAAGCATACTCTTTCTGCGCTTACTGTTAAGCAGTGTTATGGAAATGACAGTTGATCGTTAAGCTCAAAGTCAGGTGCTTAAACACATACAGTGGAACGCCACTATAGACGAACACTGCTATACTGGACATTTGGCTATACCGAACATCATCCTTGGCTCCCAATTTTTGTGTACAATACATACCCAATATGGTTCTATGACCACTATAATAGACAATATCTGTGCATCCCATCATGTTCGTTATAGTGGCGTTTCACTGTATGTCTACAAAATTGGTCCCCCTTTTGTATGGAGGCTTTGAAGTGCCATTTGGGCCCAATATTGTGGCTTTCATTTACCATGAGCTAAGAAGCAACAGTTACAGAAGCAGAACATTATTTCGTTACGATTTCCTGTATCATGAATTACAGAGAAATTTTCAGTCGCACACATACATGTATGCAGTTTGCGTAACAAACAAAATTTGGCACTAACCAAGTGTCATTGAAGAATAATATCATAAGTGTGAATTCTGCGATCAGCAGAGCTAAGAAATTGGGCCCTGACTTCTTGGGTTCCCAAGGGCCTTTCTCAAAGATCGGCTCCGGCTCAGGCTCCGGCTTCGTCTTTATAATCCATATGCTGCAAATATAGGTTGCGGTCAATTTTCATTGAAGCCAAAGCTCTGTTTTTATTTTCGTACCAGAGAATCTACTTCCATACCGCAGCCTTCGGCTTTATTTTGATAGACGTAATTTTAAAATGGAATGCATGAAATGTAGCCGGAGCTGGAGCCTGAGCCAGAGCCAGAGCTGAGCTTTGAGAAAGGCCACAGGGTGATGACAGCTTGAGAAATTGAATAATTTGATATTGTACATCAGCCACTGCATGATCTGGGGTGGTCAGGGTTGAAAAGCAACTTATTATAGCCTATGTGAGCTTGTAATTAGATGTAAATAGCTTATTTTGCCCATTTGGTATTTATGAACACATTACAAAGCACTGTATTATCACATCATGTCACATGGATCACCTTTTGTTTTCTTGTTGTGCACTTTCTTTCCTTTCCAAATTGTTTGGTGCAAGTAGAGCATGTTTCTATGATCCATTTGGTGTATTATTAAATGGCAAGGGCTAGGTAATGTATACTGGGACACCAAGGCAATGCCCCATGGCTCCAACTTCCTAGGTAATGACCAGGGGCACCATGGCAATGACCAGGGCCACCAAGGCAATGACCAGACACATCAAGGCAATGACCAGGGGCATCAAGGCATTTACCGGGGGCACCAAAGCAATGACCAGGGGCACAAAGGCAATGACAGGGGCACCAAGGCAATTACCAGAGTCAATGACCAGGGGCAATAAGGCTATGACCAGGGGCAACAAGGCAATGACAGGGTCACCACGACAATGACCAGGGACACCAGGGCAATGACCAGGGGCACCAGGGCAATTACCAGAGTCAATGACCAGGGGCAATAAGGCTATGACCAGAGGCAACAAGGCAATGACAAGGGTCACCAAGACAATGACCTTGGGCACCAAGTCACTCACCATTGCTTTCATAAATTTCTTGTCCCGATTCTGCACATTCATCAATATCACAAGAATAAATGCAATCAGCATTTACTGCACAGGTGCACGTAATTAGCTCAACTTTTTATAACTTCAGTTTTAGTTTTCACAGATGAAAGAATTACAATGTACAGGGTACCATTGTTGTAAGATGATACTGCAAAACACTGTACAATATTGAATGATCAATCGCATTTTTTGACAAAATTCTGGTTTTCAGCAGTTAATCTTTTATCTTATCCCCTTCCTCTTGATTCCCAGATGCCAACGATCTTCCGGAAGGAGCCGTGTTCCAGAAGCAAACTATAGATGGTGATGTGATTCACACCGATACGTACTACCCAGTCAAGACGAGGCAAGTGACCAAGAAGACCACCCACAAGGAGGCACCGAAGTACGAGGGAATAGGTCCTAAGGATGAGACGGGACTTCCTATCGGACTCAGAGCGGTAGGTCACTAAAGGCAATACAGGAAGATCCTGGTAGGATTGAAACATCAGGCCCTTCTAACTCTGAGCGGCTTTTCAGAAAGATCTTGCTAGGATTGAAACATCAGGCCCTCCTAACTCAGAGAATCCTTTCTGAAAGATCTTGCTAGAATCGAAACATCAGGCCCTCCTAACACTGAGCAGCCTTTCAGAAAAGAACCGGCTAGGATCAAAACATCAGATCCTCCTAACTCTGAGCAACCTCTGAGAAGATCCTGCTAGGATCAAAACATCAGGCCTTCCTAACTCAGACAAGCCTTTCAGAAAGATTCTGCTAGGATCAAAACAGGCCTTCCTAACTCTGAGCAGCCTTTGAAAAGATCCTGCTAGGATCAAAACATCATGCCCTACTATTAACTCTGAGCAGCATTTGAGAAAGATCCTACTGGAATTGAAAAATCAGTCCCTTCTACCTCTGAGCAGCCTTTCAGAAAAGATCTTGTTAGGATTGAAACATCAGGCCCTTCTATTACTCAGAGCAGCTTTTGAGAAAGATCCTGCTAGGATTGAAACATCAGGCCCTCCTAACTCAGACAAGCCAGTCCCTACTAAATCTGAGCAGCCTTTGAGAAAGATCACGACAGGATCAAAACATCATTCCCTCCTAACTCCTAGCAGCCTTTCAGAAAGATCCTGCTAGGATCAAAACATCAAGCCCTCCTAACTCTGACCTTAATAAGCTGGTTCAAATGTGAAGGTTTGCAATGCAGTTTACTCAAATATGACACCGTCTTGGTTCTACCTTCCCTTCTGCAGCATGTTAAGGAGGAGAATCGGCACGACTGGTACAAAGAGATGTTTAAAACCATCCACAAGCAAGACAGACCAGAGGGTAAGGTTCAAAGGTCACACTGGAGAGGTCAAATGTGATTGCCAAATCTGCTTGTCAAATTGCTCAGCAGAATTATATCTAAAAGTTGCTTTCAGAAAGCATTTTTAGTAGTGTTGGTTGCTTAGTTTTGCCGCAACTGCAAAAACAAGTATTACCTGCAAATTTTGATTGAAAATAACCAAGGCTTTGTTGATGTCAGTTTTTTTAAAGGAATTGTTCCTCAGGCACAGTTTCTTGAAACAGGGCGTTTACAAAACGGAGGCTGAGACTCCGGCTCAGGCTCCGGCTCCGGCTCAGGCTCCGGCTCCATTTCGTGAATCCATTCTGAAATAACTGGTATCAAAAAAGAGGCTTTTGGCTGCGGTTTGGAAGTAGATTCTCTGGTTTGAAAAGGAAAACAGAGCTTCAGTTTCAGTGAAAAACCACAACCTATATTTTCAGCATTTGGATGACAGAGCTGGAGCCTGAGTCTGAGCCTAAGCCTCCATTTTGTAAATGCCCATAGACTCGTTGAGGCTTCTTTTAACAGCTAACCTCAAAGAAAAGCCTGTTTCATTTTCAATTTTCAAGTTACTTAAATGCATTTTAAGCAAATGTTGGTTTCACTTTTCTAGGTTTAAAAGTTTGTAGACTAACATTGTTAAACCAGTTTTGGGTAGCACTATATACCGGTCATGCCATTATTGGATATTATGCTTACCAGTGATGTGATCGCAGCTCAGGGGCAGATCCAGGGGAGGGGCAGGTCCCCCCCCCCCACCTTTTCTTCCAGCCAAAAAAAAAACGGAAAAAAAAGAAAGAGGAAAAAACAATATATAGGGAGGGAGAAAGACTCAAAAAGGGCAGAAAAAGAGGGGGGTGACAAAGTTAGCTAGCTTTGATCGCCCCGAAATGCATCAGTCACTATTGAATTGGCGCATTTTATTCCCAAGCCCCCCTTGTGGAAAATCCTGGATCCGCCCCTGCAGCTTGACAAAATGTGCCCACAACTCAAAAATAAGAGCAGTGATATACTGTATAGACACTATGATGGTATGACATGGTTTCACTAATCACCTCCAAACTCAAAGTTTTAACCTAATTCCCAAATCTCTTTTACCATCATATAGTGATGTAATGTACAATAAAATTGTGTAGGACTTGGAGATGTCTTATTTCCGAACTGTGCAGATTTTATCAAGTGATATTATTCTTGCCATTTGATAAAGGCATAGTGTATTTGTTTGTGTAACTCACTCACAGTTTGCTGTATCTAACCTTTCAAGTTTCAAAGTACATGTAGTATAAAACCAAAGTAAATGCCAGACCCTGGGGAATTCCCCTTACTAATTTCCACGAGGCTTGTCAATTAACAGGTAGTCATGCATTTGGATGTCTGCCAAATGTTTAATGGGCCACCATTGCACTTTGGGCAAATGTCCAAACGTGCAGTAGGTGACCATTGCATGTTGGTGGGTTTCCAACTGTGCAATGGGCAACCCATTACACTTGGGCAGTTGTTCAAACATGCAATGGGCCACCATTGCACTTTGGGCAGATGTCCAAATGTGCAGTAGGTGACCACTGCTCGTTGGCGAGTGTTTAACTGTGCAACGGGCAACCCATTGCATTTGGGCAGTTGTTCAAACATGCAGTGTACCACCATTGCACTTAAGCCAAATGTCTAAATGTGCAGTAGGTGACCATTGCATGTTGGCGGGTGTCCAACTGTGCAACGGGCAACCCACTGCACTTGGGCAGTTGTTCAAACATGCAGTGGGCCATTAATATTGCACTTTGGGCAAATGTCCAAACGTGCAGTAGGTGACCATTGCACTTGGGCAGCTGTTCAAACATGCAATGGGCACATGTCCATACATGCAATGGGTGACCATTATTATCTGACAAACTTTACAAACATCCTTCATAGATGTATAAACAGGCATGCAATGCATGTCTCAGTGCGGGTAGAATCAACTAGCTATCACTGAAGTCATAACATTGGCATGTGCTCAATTCCATAGACTCAGTGTAAACACATTGCTCTATTTTAACACGTACTAACCCTTCCTTTTCCCCCTTTTCCGTCTTTTTGTTTATATTCTCTTTCTCAGAGGACATAGACCCATCCTACATGGAAGCCTTATTGAAAGGTTACCAACTCAGTTTTGCTTGATATTGATAATTACCGTGTTACCCTTGTAACTGGTACCCGACTCCCCCATTGGTTTCATTGACACTGCCGTTACATGGTGTTGCTATTCATTGTGCACTTGAGGTGGCAAAGCCCGAAGGTGTGTCCGAATCTCCCGGCTATGGCTTGATTTGTACACGTGTCTATGGTAATGGCTGTAGCCCCATAGACTCGTGCATAGTTCAAGCCATAGCCAGATGATTCAGACACTGCCTAACCTACAGATTGTATATATACCAAGGCTTCTTAGTGTGGTGCTTTCTGCTGGTTGTAGCAGCTTTGAACCTGTGTTTGTCAGGGTGTCAGACTTCTCATACACCAATGTCATTATCATCTGCTTTAGGAATGTATATAGTTCACTTCGGAGAAGAAACAACACATGCTTATTCAATTCCCAGGGAGTTAAACAAAATGGGTTGCTCACTGGATGATGTTTTGTTCTCCTAGAAGATTCTGCTTTAAATGTCCAGTGAATTTTGTTTTGGAAAGGTTTCATAAAGGTCATAATTTCTTAAGTTATGGACCCACATGCTCGCTCATTCATGCACATGCTTGACCAATCGTTTTCTCCATTCATGCATCTGATTACAACCCATTTCATATTGGCGCTAGGTCTTTGTACTTGTGGCTTCCCAGTAATCTAAGCAAATGCACCATCTATGGCTTTCCTCCCAAACCATTCAGGCTCCGGCTTAGACTTTGTCTCTGTCCTCCAAAAGCCAAAAATACAGGTTCTTGGAAGTTAAAGGTACAGTACAGGATTGGTAGTACACCAAAACAGAAATGTTCACCGATTTACTTTCGGGATATAAAGATGGTGCTGGTAGAAACATACAGTTAGTTGAAATTGTGTATTTATCCAGAAATTAGTCAAACAACTGCTGAAAACAGTTTTGATCTCGGGGTAATATCAAAACTCCCGTGAATAGCGTAGAACTGTGCCTGGTGAACAGATTTGAAAATACTGCAAGCATTTTTCAGTTTTCTACAGTTTCCAATGATGATATGAGCTAAAAATTCCAGAGGTTTATTTATGACAAATCAAATTATGAACAATCTGCAAGCTGTTCTGTCACATTTACCAATCCTGTATTGTGCCTTTCATAATGTTGTTAGAACACATGCAATGCATATAGGTGAAGTACTTTTAACCGGGATAAATATGGCACAATAACCTACATTACTGAGGGAACACACAATGCAAACCTTGCCCTCCAACCTGGTGGAACGACCCAATATAACAACATTTCATAAGCATGTACAGTATAAACAAGTGTTACAGCATGGTGAATGGTATTTTATGTGATTAAACATCTGCATGATCAGAAAGTGGTCTTTATGTTGTAAACTCAACAAAATGAGATTCCTTGCTGAGATCTGAACGGTTGCAAGTCCGTCGGCAAGCACCTTGGGGTGAATTTCATGGAGCTGTTAAGCACACAAACATTTGCTTTAGCACAAAATGTCTTGTTCAATAAAACAAACCAATTAAAAATGCCATTTGATATTCATGGTCAGTGAACAACAGCCCAAGAACAATCACAAGTGATACACAATGCATGGAAGTTTGGCTGTTAATCCAAAGACAGACATTTCATGGTTAGCAAATTTTTTGTGCTAAGCAGGGCCGTGAAATTGGCCCCGGACTTTCATCATAAGGCATTCATTATACACTGGTCCATCCTGGGCAATGCACACCATACCTCATGTATACACATTGTGCTTCACCAAAATGTCCATACAGTCTGATGTATCCTGAGCTAGGATACAGTACAGTCGATTCCCATTATAACGAGCTCGGCAATATCGACAACCCGGATTTAGCGAGCATATTTCCCCAGTCCCAATCAATTTGTGCACATCATTTTTGAGAAATATTTGGTTATTACGAGCACGGACATTACAAGACTCCAGGTATAAAACGACTTTGCCTGACTCAATGCGAGCAAAAGCATTGTTCTCAACCCATTTACAATGACATATTTTCAAAACTATGGGTAATGCAGCTTGTCAATAACGAACCTTTTTCGGTAAGAAATGCGACATGTCAGGCTCAGCAAATCATGAGTGACTCTGGATATTCTGTAAGGGTGCCGGCGCCAAAATATTGCGAGATTCTTGAACACGCACATTAAGATGGAGACCAGAAACTCACGTAATATATAATACGTGGCTGCAACGTTCGTTGTAATATGTTACAAGACGCACGTGTACAAATAGCATGTAACTTGGGTGCAACAAATAGGGAAAACTGTGCTCAGGTTGTAACGAGGTTCATAACAACAAAATTGTGAATGTCCGATAGACCTTGTAATAACGGGAGTCGACTGTATACAGGTTTTTTTTAGCAATTTAAACAAGCCCCTTCTGAAAACATGTCTCTCCGTTTCATGTCCTTTCCCTTACTAACGGATTCTGTTAACCCTTTCTCTCCGCGTATACGCAGAAGCTAACATGTATGAACCCAGCTACACGTTTCCGGCTGATGCGAAAGAAAACGGTAAATAGCTACGGGCATTCATTCCATAGGTTTTAGTTTTCGTTTGGAATCAATTTAGAGGCCTGATTAGACCATCTGGCACCTTTAAGCAATGGACCGTTCCGGCTTTGCTCTTAAGCCACGCCCACATATGTGTTTTACATACCGTATGTGATATCCAATTGGTCAATGCGCACAGTTTGATTGACAGGCCGGAAGGGTCCATTTTCACCCACAGTGAATGATGTTTCACTGCTGGTCTGCTCTTACGTAACTTTGTAGCACTTTGGACTGAATCATGTGACATATAGTCTGGTGCATCAAATCCTAGATGTTGCATGTGCAGTCAGTGAAGTCAGAGCACCAGACATCATTGAAACTGTAACTTAATGAAATACCCAACCCTGCTATTTTAGCATCTAATTCTTCCCCTCTTCTTTGTAACTGTTGTCTTTACTGTTAGCTCTTGCCTCTTGTGTCTGAGATGTGGTATATTTAGCCAAAGTTACTGACCATGTTTTGTCCAAAAATAAAACACTAATACAACCATGTAAATAGTGTAAGGCATCTGGTACCCTGTCACCTTTGTGTGCCTTCGTTCAATTCTGATAGTACCAGTGCCAGACTATTTCTCTTCTTATTATCCAGTTTTGGTCATAGCTTTATCCAAATAAAGGCTATGGCTTAAAGTGACACTTATCTATTGGAAGTGGCTGCAGCAGCTACCATAGATGTGTGTCAGTGTATTAAGCCGTAGCCCAATAATTTGGACACAGACTTATATTAGATTGAATCTGATATGGCTTTATGTTGATAGCATGGTTTGTATTGCTTATGTGTATGAATGAACATAGATGGTTGCTGTACACTGTGGTGATCAGGCTTGTGGCTTTGCATGGTGGTGATGCCATCAGGTTGTAAGGCTTTATATAGTGCACTGTGTGAATGACTCTGGGAAGAGAGGTGGTATAACTGACTCAATGTTTCGGCCAGAATGCTCTGATCATCTTCAGGAAAATAGCGCAACTCCTCTCCCCAGAAATCTTTGACTGGATCTCAGTTAACGGCTAAGGCTACTGCTGTTGCTCAGGCCATTTTCACAAACAGCCTATGCTTCAATGCAGATGGTTGTACTATTGCCCAAAGCAACAGCCAAAGCCATAGCTTGAGCCATTATTTCGGATCCAGCCTGATTCACACAATGCACTATAAGCCTATTACATGTACTTCATTACACTTTGCAGTTGAACAGTTTGCTTTTTGAATGTTGTTTTCATTTGCTTGATTTTCTTTGATGTTTCTTGCATTTTGCATGTTATTTTTTTTTATTCCTCTTGCCACGTTTCCTTCTTTGATTCTTGCACTCCGCCTGCCCACTGCTTGTTTCTGCTGCTACTCAATGATGCTGTCTGCTTTGGCAACTGGCGGCCCCTTGAAATAAACCCTAATTGCACGATGATTAGATGACAGTGTATTTGAAGAGGAGGCAGCGCCCTCTGTTGTCAAACATAGTCCAGTCAAGAAAGCAGGTGAGAAGGCTGGATTGGAGATGTGTCAGTGGTATCCTTGGTATCATGTTATGTGAATATTGCAGTGAACCAGTGAAAATTCACCCTAATCAGTTTGCCAGCTGTTACGAATCAAGTACCCCCTCTAGAGGTGACACATGTCCAAGTCAGATGAGTAGAGCACTTCTCTTAGCGGCCTGTTTGTTCCACATGGATTGAGGCCGTGTCTCAAATCTCTGGCTGCGACTGCAAATAACATCACACCTATGAACCTTATCGAAGATAGCCCGATTTTGGCACTATGCTTGCGCGCGCAAAGGACAGTGGGTAATCTTGTGGATTTGTACATCACTCAGGCCGTGCCCAAGCAACAATTTTACCCAGAATGCTTTGCGCATACCCCGTTTTGGTCTGTCTTGGGCTATCTTCGATAAGGTGCATGGCAGCCACTAGCCATAGCCAAAACTAGCCGTTTCCATACACCTGTGTGTTATTTGCGGTCGCTGCCGAAGATTTGGGACACGGCCTGATTTGGAGCGCTGATCAATCCACCGGTTCCCTCCATCCTACAGTTTGCATTTTATGAGGGAACCAATGCACAGGTCCCTGACCATGGTCAGGGTATTTGCAGGCATTTACAAAACGGAGGCTCAGGCTCAGGCTCCATTTCGTGAATTAATTCTAAAGAAACAGGTATCAAAATAGAGGCTTTTGGCTGTGGTTCGGAAGTAGATTCTCTGGTTTGAAAAGAAAAACAGAGCTTCAGCTTCAATGAAAAACCACAACCTATATTTTCAGCATTCATGGATGACAGAGCTAGAGCTTGAGCCTGAGCCTGAGCCTCTGTTTTTTTAAACCCCCTGTGTGTAATATACAAGTCCTCAATCAAATCAGTTGTGTTTTATTGGACAGGATTCATTTGAATTTACCATGAAGATGAAGACTATATGCAGGTTCATGTTAACGGTGGGAAGGAAATTGACATATTTCTTTGCGTTTCTTCTTCCATTAGATCAATGGAGCCATGACCCTACGTTAGCCTCCTCCCCGCCTACTTCACCTAAAAACAGGTACAGTGCACCCCAAGAGGCAATACACCGATCCACTAGGCCATGCCCACCATAGCAATGTCCGAGCAACAACGCGCACGCACACAGCATGCCCTCAACCACCGAAAGCACTTCTCCCTGTTGGACTTTGGTTTTGCAAAAGGCCAAAAATGTACTTTTCCTCTCAGCCAGGGCACCGAGAGTCAGAATTGCAATGAAAATATAAACACTGCTTGACTATGGTTATAGTTGGAGAGCTAGGTGGGTTTTAATCATAATGTTGAGTACAAAAGGTTTGAGTGCATATTTCTATTGGATTTAATGTACGAATGAGAGAATGGGGCGTCTTAAGTTGCACACCCCTGGGCTTTGGGCCCCCTGGGGCACCAAAGTTGCCCCAAATATCGATTTATTCAAACTTTTGAGTACAACCAAAATTCCTTTTGCAAATGATCATTTAGTGACCTCTGACAACAAATCCACAATTTAAGACATGATTTTTCCTGGGGTTTGTAGATAAGACGGGGGGTGTTTGTAGATAATATGGGGGTTTTGTACATAAGGCATGGGGTGTTTGGACCCATTGGGTCCTTCAAAATTGAACTTATAAAAAGAGTCTGTACATCAATTTTGATAACAGCTATGGATAAAACATTACTCTAGATGAATAAAAATGTAATTTAAGACATACAAATGTCTGGGGTTTCTAATTAAGACCATAACTAATTAACGGCCAATTAGCGATTTATTCACACTTTTGAGTACAACCAAAATTCCTTTTGCAAATGATCATTTAGTGACCTCTGACAACAAATCCACAATTTAAGACATGATTTTTCCTGGGGTTTGTAGATAAGATGGGGGTGTTCGTAGATAATAATGGGGTGTTTGTACATAAGATGGGGTGTTTGGACCCAGGGTATAGGCCTATTAGGACCTTAAAATTGAACTTATAAAAAAAGAGTCCGTACATCCATTTCGATTACAGCTATGGATAAAACATTACTCCACATGAATAAAAATGCAATTTAAGACATACAAATGTTTGGGGTTTCTAATTAAGACCATCACTAATTAATGGCAAATAAGCGATTTATTCACACTTTTGTGTACAACCATAATTCCTTTTGCAAATGTTTATTTAGTGACCTCTGACAACAAATCCACAATTTAAGACATGATTTTTCTTGGGGTTTGTAGATAAGACTTAAAAGTTGCATCACAGCACTGATTTACACGTTAATGTTAATTATGTATGTATACACATGCAACGCATTGAACGCAAACGGTAATTTGATGGTATTTCGGGAAAATGCCGCGAAATGATGAAAAGTGCCACGCAAGAGAAAATGGTCCAGTCTTTACCCCCCCCCCCCCCTCCCCCCAAAAAAGGAGAGTGGAAACTTTCTGAGACTGAAGACGTCTGAGACTGAAGACCGCTGGATAACGATTCTCAAATCTGTGACGCCGCCCTGAAACAAACTATGAAGTATGAAATATCCAAGTACCGTCCCGTGATCGAATATGGAGGTTCAAAAGTGGACATCTACTTTTTTCCTCTCCAAGAAGCATAAAAAACACATCGAACGCTTTTGCAAAAGGCGCTTTTCTATACCTTTCTGTTAACAGAAAAGCAGATGACACGTTTTGGCAAATCCACTTTGTTTTCTTTTCTGTCTTTCAAGAAAGCAGATTGAACGCTTGTGGGCCAGTGGTTTAAAAGTGGCCCTTAGAAGGGGCCCAATTGAGAAGTATCTGCCTTCCAAACAGTAACCTAATATTATAACCTCAAAATACTTCCATTCAAAAACAAACGTCGCTTTTAAAGTCCTGAAGCTTATCTGTATTTCCTGTGTGAGAATGATTAAAAGCTGTGAACGAACCTACATTTTGTCCTGTTGGAAAAAGCAGAAAAGTGGATCTATCCAAAACGTTTATTTCTACGATTCTGCTAGCAGAAAAGCATATGACCACTTTTGAATCACTGCACAATCGTTCAATCTGCTTTATTGGAAAGCAGACAAACAAAAGAGTGGATTTATCAAAAACGTCCAATCTGCTTTACTGGTACTGGTAGTGAGAAAAGTGAAAATGCAGATGTCTACTTTTGTACCGCAAGTTTCGGATAAAAAGTAACACTTACTTTTCTGGTAGCAGGAAGCAGAAAACTGCATTTTACCAAAACGTGTCATCTGCTTGTCTGTTAACAGAAAGGTATAAAAAAGCGCATTTTGCAAAAGCGTTCGATCCGTTTTTTATGCTACTTTTGTTTTTGTTTTTACTTGGATTCTGGGACCTGATGAAAACATCACTAAAGATGAAAAGTGGCCCAAAGCATAATGCTTGAAGGAAGTTGCAATACAAATCTGAAAAGTGGAGCAAAAGAACAGCATAAAAAGAACATGATTCATTTGGTGGTCATGGTGTTGGTAACCCCATCACTATAATGCCCATCAGGAAAAATAAAAAAACGCAACCTGACTAGGCGTGCCGTTCATCCACACTATATGGGCCCGTGCCCCGTAGGCTGTCAAATTCGCAGGTCACCATTTCCTAGCCAGCCATTAAGCTACCCTAACTAAACCATGACCACCAGATAAACAGCTAAAATAGAACTGGAGAGATGTTTTAGAACATCTGACCGATGAGGAAAGCATTCACTTTTGTCTTAAAGGCAGACACATCTGCAGAGGCAGGAAAAGCAGACGTTCCACAGTCGACTTGTCCTTCGTATGTAGGAGTTCAGTTTTTGATCTAGGAATACGTACACAGTATGGAAGTCTAGTCAGTTAAGATCTTGTATATCGCTCTCAGACTAGGTGCACAAGGGGGTAAAATATCAGCTAGCTCAATGGATGGTTTCAGGAAGAAATGACGGTAAAAAACACAAAGTGATGAAACATTTCTCCTGTGACTCAGTGGAACATGTCATGTCAAACTTGAGAGGCTCATCAATCCTGAGTAAGTGAAGTGCTTTGTTCTCAGTGGCGTCGCCAAGGGGGGGGGGGGGTTGGGCAGGGGGCACGTGCCCCCCCCCCCCCCCCCCCCCCCGAAAACCGCGTGCCCCCGCGTGCCCCCGCGTGCCCTCGCCCCCCATTTGAGATTTGGGTTGGTGAAAAAAAAAATATATATATTGGACGGCGACCACGCTCAAACTTGGTGCCCCCAACAATTGCTTGTGCCCCCCCCCCCCCGACTCAAAAGTCTGGTGACGCCACTGTTTGTTCTGCAACCTATCCAGCAGCTTTAAGGATGAAATACCTGCTCCATTCCACATTGGAGAGGAGAAAAGTCCCTCTTGGAGAGGAGAAAAGTAGAATGTCCACTTTTGAACCTCCATATTCGATCACGGGACGGTACTTCATACTTCATAGTTTGTTTCAGGGCAGCATCGCAGATTTGAGAATCGTTATTCAGCGGTCTTCAGTCTCAGACATATTAAATTTCCACTTTTCGTCTTTTTTTTTTTTTGGGGGGGGATAAATATCACAACTTATCAAAGATTTTTTTGTGCGGGTAAAGACTGGACCATTTTCTCTTGCGTGGCATTTTCCCGAAATACCATCAAATTACCGTTTGCGTTCAATGCGTTGCATGTGTATACATACATAATTAACCATAACGTGAGTAAATCAGTGCTGTGATGCAACTTTTATATTGTGTCTTATTTACAAACCCCAGGAAAAATCATGTCTTAAATTATGGATTTGTTGTCAGAGGTCACTAAATAAACATTTGCAAAAGGAATTATGGTTGTACACAAAAGTGTGAATAAATTGCTAATTTGCCATTAATTAGTGATGGTCTTAAATAGAAACCCCAAACATTTGTATGTCTTAAATTGCATTTTTATTCATGTGGAGTAATGTTTTATCCATAGCTGTAATCAAAATTGATGTACAGACTCTTTTTTATAAGTTCAATTTTAAGGTCCTTATATACCCTGGGTCCAAACACCCCATCTTATGTACAAACACCCCATTATTATCTACAAACACCCCCATCTTATCTACAAACCCCAGGAAAAATCATGTCTTAAATTGTGGATTTGTTGTCAGAGGTCACTAAATGATCATTTGCAAAAGGAATTTTAGTTGTACTCAAAAGTGTGAATAAATCGCTAATTGGCCGTTAATTAGTTATGGTCTTAATTAGAAACCCCAGACATTTGTATGTCTTAAATTACTTTTTTATTCATCTAGAGTAATGTTTTATCCATAGCTGTAATCAAAATTGATGTACAGACTCTTTTTATAAGTTCAATTTTGAAGGACCCAATGGGTCCAAACACCCCATGCCTTATGTACAAAACCCCCATATTATCTACAAACACCCCCGTCTTATCTACAAACCCCAGGAAAAATCATGTCTTAAATTGTGGATTTGTTGTCAGAGGTCACTAAATGATCATTTGCAAAAGGAATTTTGGTTGTACTCAAAAGTTTGAATAAATCGATATTTGGGGCAACTTTGGTGCCCCAGGGGGCCCAAAGCCCAGGGGTGTGCAACTTAAGACGCCCCATTCTCTCATTCGTACATTAAATCCAATAGAAATATGCACTCAAACCTTTTGTACTCAACATTATGATTAAAACCCACCTAGCTCTCCAACTATTAAGAACAAAACTGGTTTTTGTAAAAGAATTGCATGGTACATACGAAGCAAAAGTATAACTCAACAAAAAGTGTGTAGTCAAAAAGTACAAAATGTAAAAAACATTTTGTCGGACACAATGGCGGCAATTTGTCGGACCTTAAATAACACGTTGTGATTGGTCAATTTGCCAAGGAGCGTGGCCTACTGGATCAATGTATTATCTCTCTTTCCAAGATGTCTGCTCATTCTGCATTACATGAATCTTGTAGTATTGGATTCTTTAACAATAGATATTAGTTGTATGAGACACGAGGGTTGCGTTCCACTCCAGCTAACTACGCGCACGGCGCACAATGTGCGCCACCGTTTTCAAACCGGAACGCGCTGTTCGCCAAACACGCACACAGCGTTCGCCTAACATAGCAAACGGTGTAGAGGAGGTGTTTGCTGAAGTTGGCTAACTACTTTGAATGAAAGATGGATGCAGTACGCAACACATGTTCGCGGTTTGTTGCGTGTGCGTTCCACTACAAAATCCAAGCGTAACGCAAACGGCGCGAACATGTTCGCGTATGTTCGCGCAAGCGGAACGCACCCCAGGTTTGGTTCTTTAGTTGACTTATCTCAAATACTTCACTGTAATAATTGCCAACCTCCACTGTGAGCTATCCCGTACTTCTACCTATGCAGGAAACATTCACCCAACACGAGTGCCCGTAATACCATTGATCGCTACCATCAGCAGCCACGCAGTATCATTGACTATGAACCTGGGAGATCATCACTGTCTGAGAGAGACAAATCGGTGAGTGGCAGACTCTTCTCACTTAGGGCCTTTTCCAAACCTCGGCTCCGGCTCAGGCTCCGGCTCTATTTCGTGAATCCATTCTAAAATAACGGGTATCAAAATAGAGACTTTTGCATACGGTTTGGAAGTAGATACTCTATTTTGAAAAAGGAAACAGAGATTGAGCTTCAATAAAAAGCAACCACCTATATTTTCAGCATATGGATGACAGAGACGCAGCCAGAGCCTGAGCCGGAGCCGAGGTTTAGAAAAGGGCCTTAACCTACTTATACTGTGGAGAGACCATCAGTCTTGTTTCAGTGTGAGGGACTGGTTTCTCCACACCATAGGAGTGGAGGCATTTATGGCTGCCTTGCTGTGAAGAGACCATCAGTCTTGTTTCAGTGTGAGGGACTGGTTTCTCCACACCATTGAGGTGGAGGCATTCATTGCTGCCTTGCTGTGGACTAGGTACCCCTTCCAGTCCTATTTATACTGTGAAGAGACCATCAGTCTTGTTTCAGTGTGAGGGACTAGTTTCTCCACACCATAGGAGTGGAGGCATTTATGGCTGCCTTGCTGTGAAGAGACCATCAGTCTTGTTTCAGTGTGAGGGACTGGTTTCTCCACACCATAGGGATAGAGGCATTCATTGTTACCCTGCTTTGGACTAATGCTGACAGTGAATTAGCACATTCCCATGGTACACGTTGTGACCATTGACCAGCGATTTTATATCCAGACTCTGAAGTTGTCACAACTTTCACTATACAGGAACTCTCTCTGAAACAAGAAGAAGGCACATTCAGTTAAGCATACCCGTATGCAGTGAGTCATTAACACTTTATGTTGTATGTCTTTTTTTGCAGCCTACGGCGCATTTGTACAACCCGCCAGTGGAACCCATATCTGCAGTGTGAGTAAACATGTTAACTTCATTCTAATAACCGATCTATACCACACATTGTCAGTTTCATAAGTTAGGGTACAAGTCGGATTCTCATCAACTGCAACTGAGGCTGTGTCCCAATTGACTAGCTGTGGCTGCTGACTACAACCGTGGCTGCAACTGTATCTTCAAACTGATTTCAGCAAGTAGAATTGTGATGCGCCTTTTGGCCGCATACCGTCGCCCTAAATAGATGATTTGAATCCATGTTTGCAAGCATACATACACTGATGTCGGCCCACAACCACAATGAAGGCACCTTCCTTTGTGGCTTGATATTTGTGACGTCGCGGCCATAGCCGCGGTCGGAGCCAGATAATTGGGACCCGGCAGCAAGATGGCCGCGCTGTCCATTGCAGCAGCGACGGCCGCAGCCAACCAATTGGGACACGGAATGATGCTGGAACTTCCTGACTGGATGCCATGCCTATCATTCTTCCAACTCTTGGAATGACTTATCAAGAGCATCCTCAAGACTCTCTCTCTCTCTTAAAAACCGACTTATTTGTCTGTCTTTGAACGTTCGCTTTCCAGGCAAAACACTAAGAGGAGTACCACACTGCCGAGAGACTTTGCCCAGTTCAACCAAGTGCCGGTAGAGTCTCCGTCATCCAAGCAGGCACAGTCTACGCAAGGTAGGTGATCATCTCTTCTCATCATGACCCATGCTTTCAGTCTTTAATCAAGCAGGGCTGTATTGCCTGTGTCTCTGACTCGATGCAAAAATGTCCATTCCAGTTAACATTGATCAGCAGGTTACGGCCAATCTACACGGCGGTCTTCTGTAATACCCATCAGTGTGTTGGGGAGAGGTTCTGCATCCCACGACTTCACACAGTTGCATCCAGCTCAGTGCTACAGGATCCAAGCTGTTTGTTCTCTTCCAAGTACCACAAGATCAAGTTCTGCATCTTTGTGATGTTTGCTGCATTTGACATGTTAAGGGTTGATTTGTCCAACAGGTACAGGGATTTGCGTTTTGACAGCTGACATATTCTCATTGGAGCCCTATAGTATAAGGGACAGGTTTTACAGGTGTATGCACACTGATGCATATATCACAGTAACTGTACCTGTAATGTAATGAAGACTCCTCCCTTAAAGGTATAATACATGATTGGTAAAGGTCACAGAACAGCACTCCCACTTTGTCTGATCCAGCATGTACATGAAATAATAAACATGTGACAATTTGAGCTCAATCGGACATCTGAGTCCCGAGAAAATAACGAAAACCTGACCAAATTTTTCTTATAAAACATAACAAAGGGTTTCTGATGGGCCAAGATCAACAATGTTTTTGGTGTTTGGTTTTACTCTTTCTGGATAAATACACCATTGCTGGCGAAAAATATGTTAACAGTATGTTTCTATCAGCACCATCTTCATACCCTGAAAGTGAATATTTCTGTTTGGGTATGTTACCAATCCTGTACTATACCTTTAAAAGGTGGTGCACAGGAGTGTGAAGTCAATTTGGGGTCAAACCTGAAGTTAGTTTAGGGTCAGACTTGAAGTCATTAGAACATCAGCCTGGAGTCGTTCTAGGGTCTACCCTCGAGACCCAACTATTGACGTATTTCACCAGGAAAACACACCAATCATTTCATTATGAAATTTGAAAAAAAAAAAAAAGAGAATCAATAATGCATGTAATTAAAAGAAACAACTTCCTGTTTAGCCGATGATTAACACGTTTGTCTTGAAACTCATTTACACATTGATCTGATTGCAGTGTGTTTGATTGTTCGCTTTGCTTTACTCCACTCATCCTGAAAGGGACTTAACTCATTATTACTATACCTCATAAATATTCATAGCTAGAGCCGAATCCCAATTGGTCAATTTACCATCACGTGCCAGTGGATATATTTGCTGATCACTAACATGTAGGCCCCAGACAATCTCCGAAGGAACTGTTGCACATGGAATATCTCACTGCGCATCCAAGGCAAAGTGTGCAGTGCGCAATGCGTCGACCTACATGAAATTCATGAACACGAACGTTTTGCTGCACTTACTTGTACCGATCTTGGCGAAATTGTGGACAATTAAGAATATTTATGAGGTACAGTATAGTAAAACAAATATCACATGTCCATCCTCAAACCATGTGATATATGTATAATGTTGAATTCTGATTGAGGTATTAACAATTAGAAGCTGCTTTGGTTGATACATTGCCTGTTGAACTAATCACTTTTTCCTTTTCTGTTCTAGTTTACAAATTTGCACATTGAACTTTCCCCATAGGAAACAAAGTTAAACAAACCAAAACTAGAATGAAATCTAAATAGTTTTAAACCGCATATTTGAATACCTAACAAAATAACTCACTTTTTCCTATGAATCCATGATAAAGTATGTTATGGCCATGCATATTAAAGACAGAGGTTTAGCTATGTGTTTTAATAGCATGTCAAATGATTGTAGTAAAGCAGTCTTCCTAATACCGGTACTCAGTGGTAGTAACCTGTACAGCCAATTGCTAAATTCCACACTCCATGCCTTGTGCACCAATGAAGGCAGTGTGTGGCTATTTCTGTATTGAAGGCTACATGATAATTTTTTACAGAAACAATTTAGATATCCCCAAATAAGACAAATTTTGTTGGGATCAGCTAAGGGTGCATCTTTTCATCCGCTGCATATTCTTTGCGTGTGTGCGTCATGTCGCAAATAACGTGCTCATTATAAAGATGCACATGGCCCTTTCCAATGGACACGCTCATATGGAATGGGTCGCTTGCTTTATTATAATTATCGATTTTATTGTGACGCAACGTGCACGCAACGTATACGCAGCGGATGAACAAATTCACATATATGGAAAGGCTTGGTGCACACAAAGAAAAATACATGCTTGAATTTCTCGACAAGTTTCTTGAAAATTTATGTTTGTTCCTTATATCTGTGATGGGATGCAAAGTGCACAAAAAGCAGTGATGTCATCATGAGAGTGCACAGACTTTGTATATGATTTTCAGTTGATAAATACATAGCTAAACCTCTGTAGTTTGATATGAATCCCTCCAGTCCTCTCTCAACTAACTATCATTCTTCATGTTTTTTCATCTTTCCCTCATTCTTTTACAGCAGGCACGCACCCGAGCATTTTCTCTACTACTAACCCTAACCCGTGTTATTGCTTGGTACTAGTTGGTCCTCACGAAGGTTCAGACCTAAAAGATTTACCAACCCATGACACTGTTTCCTCACTTGCAACCCAAAGTCCTTCCAGACCACAGCCCATGCGGGATGTTGTTTACTTAGAAAATGGTATGAAAAACACCCTGTTGAGTGCAGGCTTTGATAAAACAGATTTCACTCCAAGGGATGAAACTGACAAAAGGCCATGTGAATCCCAAAATGGTTATATGCAACGGAACAGCTGTGGAAATGCAGAAGACTTTGCTTGCCGGGTCACCTGTCGACTGTTCGGTTTGCAATGTGATGCGAAAGTGGGAGAGGGTAGGAATACTGAGCTCTCCCATAAACCCCCTCCTGGTGTCTTCAGGAAACCACGACTCGATTTAGGAGGGGCTCCGACCCCTATCCGACCAGTTGGAGTAGCCCAGTCGGAGGCAGCCTCCAGTGGTAATGAATCAGGCTCTGTGGCGTGTCCCCCTGAGGAGCAGGTGGATAATGCTAGCGGAGGAGAGGAGGCGCAGCCATTGCGATATGGCCCCAGAGGAATGGCTGACGGCTGTTCCGGTCTTGACCAAGAAGGTGTTGTGTGTCAGGTGAACAGGAATGGCAGGTTAGTTTTCCATGATAATGACACTGGAGAGACCTATCAACCACGCTTCCTCCCAAGACCCACATCTTTATTTGAGCCATACTCTCTTGAACGAGAGCAGGAGCGGAGCTCTTCTCAGCCTTCCTCGGCTTCACCGAGGAACAGCGGGATGTCCCTTGATGACCTCTCATCAGGACCATCAACCTCAGGCTCTAGCAACAGAGACGGGCCGTCTGTTTCTCGAAGATCAGAGAGGAGTCCAATCTCCATGGACACTCAGAGCGATAAGTCAGGTCCATCTATGGATGAAGACGACGAGATTCAGAGGCAAGGATCTCTGAGTCCTGACCAACTGACAGCTGACGGAGAGCAAAGACTGAAGAGGAGCCGGGTGGGATGCAAGCATCAGAAGCTGAAGCATATCAAGAAGCATCGGTCTGAGAAACATTCCCCAAAGGATGATGAATCCAACATGGTTCCCTACAGCGAGCGGCCCAACGCCAAGAATTTTGCTCCCATGGAGAAACGACGAGCCATCTCGGTTGAGAACCTCTCTCTGGCTGTCAAGTCACCGGCCTTCAATCAAGAGTCTTACCAGAAGTATGCAACGGGTCTGAAAAATGCCAGCCAACAGTCCCAGACCTATGAAGACCTCGTCAGGTTCTACTCACAGATTAGAAGCCACCTTGAAAACGAGGAGCGGAAGAAAGCGGAAACGATGAAAGAGAAATATATGCCCAAGCCAGCCCAGTTGGAGACATTTTACCGAACCCTGAAGTACTTCTCTGAACTAGAGATGGCTGCACGGTGTGGTGAACACATGTTGAGCAAGGTGAAGATGGACGGCATCGTCTGGGATGTGCAAAGCGACACTGGTCTCAGGAGGAAAGACAAGGACATCTTTGAGCTCTACGACTTTTATGAGAAACTAGAACGTGGTGCCATTGGAACACCAACCACAGAGGAGAGATTGGAGCAGATTCGGATGCAGACATACCTACAGAAGGTGAAGGAACTGGAGGCCAGGCAGTTGCGAGTTGGTCAGTTAAATGAGTGGTATGAGAGCATTGACTCAAGGGGAAGCACCACGCCTTCTGTGGCTAACAGTCAAGTGGCATCTCTGCCAGATTTTGACACCAGCGATGACCAGGATGAGAGAGGTATCCACTCCGAGCGCTCAAGCCGAAGAGAAGTTGCAGAGAGCACCGGGAATCAAGCTCCCAAGGTGAATCTTAGCTTTGAAGAACTGGAGTCCCTCATACCAAGGGTCCCCATGGTTGATCCACCTTTGAAAAGATTCCCTAGAAAGCCCAGACCCCTCGGAAAGGCAAGCACTCTACCACGCTCATTCACCAGGAAGGATAACCGCACCTGGTCCCCTGTTCCTATGCCGATGATAGAGAGTAGAAAGGAAGCCCAACTTAAATCGGATGAGGAGACTGATGGCATCAACAGCGACGTCCTGGTGAAGAAGGACAGCATCTCCACTCTCTCGCAACCACCGGGAAAGAGCTCAGATACTGACGGACAACCAGGGAGTGAAACCCCTCCATTCATGGTCACTGGAAGACCCTCATCTGTCATCCGAAGAAGAAGCTTTGATAAAGCTATTTTCAGTTCAAATGAAGCTGGTGGTGATGTGAAAAGCGCAGCTAACACAGGAGGATTAGTGGAGGGTTTGAGCCACGGAAAGAAACTCCCTGAAACTGGGAGTGGCTTGGAAGATCTTCCTGATGGTTCAGGTGTCACTAGAAATCAGCAGGAGCAACAGATGACGCCTCCAGCTTCTCCAAGGGAAGAGATAGTTAGACCAGGTAGACCTGAGTCGAGTGCCCCTCCAAAACTTCCTGAGCGGTCCATGTCCACTGGTGTGTTGGGAATCAGGCGTGTGATTGGTAACGTGTACAACCCAGAGCTTGGACGCCTGCAGCGTTGGAACCGATCAGACTTGTCTGAAATTGCCGATGAAGATGCCATTTTGGCTGAGGATGTCCCACCACCTGCTGAAACCAGAACCAGAGCTCCTCCAATTGGCAGGGTTGGCAAGATGCAGTCGGATTCATCTCTTCCGACAGTGGCCAGGGTTGCTGGCAAGCCGCTGGCCAAGAACAGCATGAATAATCTTACACAGAGTCAGAACATGATTGGATCAGGCCAGGGATGGCAAGACTTTAACTCAAGTCCACGGCCCTTCAAGCCTCAGAGCAGGATGGAATGGCCAATACAGGAAGCCGACCAGGAATCAAGCCTGGCCTCGTTTGACCTGGAGCACCTGGAGAGTACAAGCGTCGATGATGGGATAGACAGCCTCCCTGTCAGCCTGGACACCACCAGTGATGTCCAGCTCAATGACCAGGAAATTACAACTGAAGTCCCAAGGAATGAGTCACAAAGGTTACCAGACCAACAGGGTAATGCTCCAATTTCTGGCGACCTTTCTTCAGAGCTAGATTACAAGTCCAAGCTTCAGTTGTTTGAGGAGAGGATCGTTGAGCACGGCAGCTCACAAAAAGATCAACACCCAGCAGAACCACCTCAGAATGCATCAGAGAAGACAGACCAGAAGCAGTCTGAGACTTCCCCGGCCATTCGTGTTAGGACACCAAGTGGAGACCCTGATGCTAACATGCTTAATAGTGGAAGGCAAGGAGGTTTGGTCATTGGGATTTTCAGTAAGCCCCCACAAGAGGAAGAGATTCCAAACTGGCCTCCAACTCCATCCCCGCTGTTGGAGTCTTACACACCCCCAGGCAATTCCTACCTGACTCAATCCCTGCCTCACAATTTCCACTACTCAGAAGGCGAGGAGAAGCCTGGACTGCATCCCTCTGTGGCGGTGAATCAAATGAAGAGCATCTCAGCCAGTGCTGACTGCGCAGGTGTTGATTGGGGTAAGCGACTCAAAAGCCAGATGAAACCCAAGAATCCTCATCAGGAGGAGAAGGTGGTCACCAGGTATGCCTTCTCCATGGATGAGGTCTACGAGGAGCGGACTCCAGTGCCTTCGAGGAATGCCAGTCCAATGCCACCAAGCTTTGGAAGTTACGGCTCTCTCAGAAATAGTGACGGAATGACTGATGACAGATCCAGGGAGACCTATGGGGATACACATCCCTCTAGATCATCCTCCACATTGGGCTTTTCTCAAGATCAGACTCGGGTTGCATCAAGAGACATCAGTCCAGTACCTTCAGACTTGGATTCTCTCAACAGGAGCTCAACATTTACGGCAGGTGATGCCATGCTGTCCCATTCTAGTGAGCCTGCCCTCTACCACAACCACAACCAGCCCATACAGAGCATAGACCAACCTCGTGACAAACTGCCAAAGAGTGACCAGGATAATGAAGAGGCCACTCAGGCGAGCATCCTCAGTCTTGATCTGAAGGAACTGGAGTCATCCCTCGATGGCAGCCATCCCTACTCGCCACAAGACTCCAACACCGTTTCATTTTCCTACTCCCCAAGTCCGACCCCAAGCCACGAGGATATCTTGCTGAGCCAGGATCAGCGGCGCTCACCTGACTACCTACCATCCAGGCTAGTGACTTCCGACTGGCTAGAACCAGTCGCGGAACCAGAACCGGAGAACATATTCTACTGGGATACCTACATCCCCAATAAATATGCCGGCGAAACCATGTATGGAGGAACCCATGACGAAGAACCTTACGGGAACCCGGGTTTCCCTGAGAAGGAGAATTCTAGTTTCAACGACCGCACTCCGACAAACGATTGGTCAGGATCATACAGTACTCTACAGGCCTTGTCCCCTGAACCAGCTAAATATGAAACACACACAAAAACACACCCTGAGCCAGCACAGACCCATACAGACTATTCCAATACTAGACATTCTAAATATCCAAGACAAAGAGCGGTCCAAAATTCAAGGCAAGAACCAGACTCGCTCTCAAATGTTGCAGTGAATTCAGTTCACAGTTCCTACGTCCCATCCCGATCCAAAATGCACATGGTATCCCCTCCCAAATACCCAAGGGGCCACCCTGTCGATACATGGAATGATCCAAATCCCTTAAACAAGTATCCAAGCCCAAGGCAAACTCCATTAACCAAGGGGGGTGCCTTAATCCCACAAAAGTCATCAACCTTGCCGCAGCAAAGGAAAAGCCCACGAATGAAAGGTTACTGATTTTGATATTTTTCTTTTTCTGGAAAATTAGTCACTTGATAAAACTCAATATGGTGCTATATCTGTCTCTATCTGGTTGTGTATCTGTGCTTCATATATGTAGTTAGAGTACTCTGATTGTTTTTGTCATTAGTTTTGCTGAAATCTGTTGCATTTGTAATAATTATCGGTGTTGTCCATTTCAACTTTGCTTCGGTTTCATTTATGTTCCTCTTCATTTCATATCATATGCACAAATTAATAGAGTGAGGTTTAATGTGCGGACCCATGCGCTGCCCATCTTCCATATGAATTACTGTAAAGGGTGATTCATACTCGGTACGTATTCACTGCGTATGCAGCGGGACGTACCATTTCGAAATTTCTACCCTGCTTGTAAGAATGCGTACTGAAAGTGCACGTCATTGTGTCGAGCATTGAAAACCAATATGACCCGTATTTGAAATAGTTAAAATATTTTTACAATCATTGAAAATTGAACACAGAAAAATTTACTGGAGCGGGATTTGAACCGGCGATCTCCTGAATACCGTACAGGCACTCTCTACTTTAATTGTACAATTGGCGGATGTGCATATACGCAGTGGAGACCTGAAAGATAGCAGAGTATGAACATTGAATGTGACATTTGCGTTGTCGCTGCGTGTGGTGCGTGCGTAAACGCAGAGAGTATGAATCAGCGTTAAGGCAGTCAGACCATTAACTTCGGGCAGTTTCTCAACACTGCTTAAAGGGCCATCGTGTGCTTGCTGTATGACAACCATTTAGTGAAGGACTTTTCAATTGACATTAAACCAAACCAAGGCACTCAAATATTTACCTCACTTATTAATACTCGCCTGTCTTTAGAAGAAATCTTGCGAAGACCATCATGTGGAGCTTTAAGGCCTTTCCACACGGCGCTAAAAAAAACTCAACCATTAAGAAATTCTCTCATGGGTCTGGACCTCGGTCAAAATCCCTCAAGGATTCGCCAGGGACGTCGGTCACTCTCAAGCATCAGTGTCCGTTCACACGATGCCACTTTTGTAAGATTTTGCAACCATGAAAGAATTTCTCAATGGTTGAGAGCTTTTTGTGTAGCATCGTGTGAAAAGGCTTTTTAGTCAGAGTCTCAAGTAAAAAACTCCTGATTCAGAAACACCTCTCTTCTCAGATTCACATTGTGCCGTACATTAAACCTCACTGTATTGTGTCTCCACCATGCTAAAGACTATTACATGTACTTTCATGCATGATTGAATTCCTCTTGGTTGTTTTTGTTCATTTTATTTCATTTTTATCAATTTTTTGTATCGCTCTGCATATTATTCAATAATTTGGCAAAATCTTGTTTGCAAGAAGATAAGGGAACATGGGGATTATTGTTTTCCTCATAATATGGTTTTTACTTTTCTAAGTTGGGATGAAGGCTGAATGTAATATACTGATTAGATTCTGATTTGTATACGTTCAATTGAGTTTGAGGAATCATTGCAGTAGAAAGCCACTGTGACAGTGATCAAACATCCAATCGCTTTGTGCAACAAACTGTTTTGATGCTGCACATGCATGTAGTGAAATAATTTGTGCATTTATAGGGCGTGGAAATGTATTTATTGTTTTGGTTTTTTTAAGTTTGGTGAGTTGGGTTTGTGGTAGTGGGCACCCTGTGCTGTGTGGTTCATCCAACACTCCATTTGCACTCTTAAGCAAACACTGGCAAACAAAAATTGCTAATCCTGAAAATATGTTGCTTTGCAAAAACAGGAGGACTACCTGCCAAATTTTGTGGTGCAAATATTTGTTTAATAAACAACCAAATTCACTTATAGTTTAACAGAATATGGTGTGGGATTTGAACCTGAAGTGGACAAATGCTATATAATAGCGCTCTGCAATTAAACTAAAAATAGCACCGGACCTCAGACAAACATTGCAACCATGCACACGTAAGTGGTTGTGGGCGTGCATGTACACTACGTGTGTGAGTCAATGTTTGTCTGACATCCGGGGATTTTGTGACGTCATTAGTGCGGAGCGCTATTGAGGAGGTCTTTTATCAGTAGGAAAAATCCAAATGTCTGCAGGAACATATTGAGTGGGTTTCCGCCAGTCATGTTCAAGGAACAATCTCAAGTGGTTCATTCGTCATACAGAAGATTAGTTTGAAATTCAATACACACTTGAGTTTAGTCTACAACTAAAGCAATCTTTGTTGTATTAAGCGCTGTATGTTGGGTCATACATGACAGAAGGAAGCATCAAGGCCAAGAACAGGGCAGTAAGGGACAAGGCCTCCCTAGAAATTCCTACCCTGCCATTAGAAGACTAATATGTTTACTTGAAGGGCAGTTAGTATTAACCCGTCCTTGTCTGCTAGCAGCCCTGTAGTTTGAATTTCTTCTCATGATCATATCAGTACATGTATGTCGGTAGACACTGCTGAAATATATGACAACCAGTCATGTTAAGGCATTGACCTGTGATTAATGGCAGTGTATGTACACCAGAGGCCAACTCCTGTCACACTGTATGCCCTTAATCTTGGTATTTGTGCGAGCTTCAAAACTTCCTTCAAAAGACACTTAATGCAGTGCTTTTCTATGTCATTGAAGGGCAATAAATCGTTGGCATAATTCAAAACTTCCTGTCAAAATGATTTTTGATAAATTTGCACACACAATTCACGATACCGGTCCTATAGGACACCTAATTTTCAGAACTTCTCTATTTTGCAATCCTACTTTGTTTCTGTTGTAAATGCACCGTACATTGTTCAAACTTATAGGAACTGCAGCCATTTTGTTGTTTTTTATGTTAATTTGCATGCAGACTGTTTCTTTTCCCCCAGATAGAGGTTGTTTTGTTTGCTGGTGATATCTGTATTCCACATACTGTAGATGCATTGAATGGGAGCCAATTTTCTGTTTTGTACCTCATTTGCATACAAACAGTTTCTTTTCCCCCAGTGAGTTTTTTGTTTGCTGATAGTGTCTGTATTCTATTCAATGCATTGAATGGTAACCATTGTGTTTTGCATCTCATTTGCATGCCAACTGTTTCTTTTCTCCCCAATTAGGTGGTGGTATTGTGACTGTAAAAAAAGATGATATTTGCATGATGTTGAACATTTGATATGTTTCTTTATACTTTTAATACTTTGATTGCTTGTTTCACAAACCATGTGTGTAGACTCATTACGAGCGTAGACACAAAGGATGTCAGACTCACTAAAAAAAGATAGAAACCATGACAACCATTGGTGGCACACAACCTTAAATTGACCTTTTTTCTGGTAAATTCTCTTTTTCTGGTTCTACGGCCATCGACCTTCTGTCAATTACTGACATTCTTACACTGTTTTAAAAAAAATCATTATCAGAAGTAAAAAATTCCAGTAATCCCAATTTTTGCTTATAAATTTCATGTTTTTCATCATTATGCAAAATAATTCAGTGTTACTGGGAATTTATGTGGTTTGCATACATGAAAATTCATTCTATACCAGATGTGGCCAGAATGAGCCAGATTTTTTTCCCTTTTTCCTTCATTTTTGGGGGGTTGAAATTTGTGACATTTTTAGAAAACTTTTTTTCTCCTTTTTTGGGGTTGAAATTTCTGACATTTTTAGAAAAATCTACATTTTTTCTGTCAAAATATAGACATTTGAAAAATTTGAACTTGAACTTGATTTTGTTGTTCATTTTGATAGAATTGAAAAGGTTTTTTTACTCACACAAGCTTCAGTTTCCATGGTTACGACATCATTTTGGGCTACTTTTAGTCACCCTCCCCTCATTGGTGTTAGTATTTGCATCAGTTTTCCATACTTTTTTCTCTCTCCATTTGATCTTCTATTTATTGTAACTCTTTCTCTCTCTGTGAAGTTTCAATAAAAAGGGAAAATATTTAAAAAACCAAGATGAACCATTGAGAGGGCATCTTCCTTTGCTGCTATGCAAATTAGTATTCCTGTCTCTAATTTGATTGGTCAAAAGATGTTGGGGGCGTGGCCTGTATTATCCAATGGGATTGAGCAGAGTCTGGCTTCCTTGTGTCACACAGTATACATGGTTTGTGAATCATACATAAAATGTGAACTTTGAATGATATGATAATTGTTTGATACCTATGTAATGTACACTAAGATTAACCTCAGTCATTAACACATGAACTCTCATAGATCCTGAAAACCATACTGACATTGTATGGTCGTACCGTACACACACGACAGACACATTTGCATGTAGCCAATCACAGTCCACCTTACATCCTCCTCTTCCCAATGTTCTGCATATAACAGAGGAGCCCATTCGTCAAGCCAGCAGGCCGCTGTCTTCAACTTTGCCCCGGGCAAAGAACAAGTCCCGCTCCTTGGAAACGAGCGGGCTATCCGCGGCAGAACGGCTAGGCATCAAAAGTCCACCCCCTCAAAGGACGCCCTCTACAGGTGCATATATTTGCATATTATGATTTACATAAATTTGCATATTTTTTGCTTTTGTTTTTTTTTGCTTTTTAATTGCTTAAAATTATGATCAATCTGGGTTTCATTGCGAATATTCCAGATTAATTTTCCTAATTGCTGCTCAATTTTTTATTTTTTTTCAAAGTCCAGGCAAATCACCCTTACTAAACTGAAATTATTTTTTTGAATATTGCCGCTGAGAAAGTTTTTAATACTTTTTTCCCAAATTCTGCAAATAAATTCAAAATTTTCAATCCAATACCGCTTTGCCTTATTACCCGCTCCTTCTGCCTTCAGCTGTCAATCATCGAATCCTCCAGATCTGTTTTCCTCTATCTTCTCCTCTCTAACTTTTGACCTTTGACCTTCTTGTGACTGTCTTTGACCTTTGACCTTAACCAACTCATATATAGCTTCTAATCTGCCCTGTACTATTATAGCATTAACCACAGTCAGTTGTCATGTTTTGATAGTAGAATCAGATAAGTAGAATCGTACAGCTCAACCAAATACATGTAACTTCATTCATTGCTCAACATCGCACTTGATCTAAATATGAGAATGCAATCTGGGTTCTGAATCATCTTGTAATATTCCTAGTTGATGTCGCATTCTCCTTGCAGGCATAATTCATTATTTTGGCTACCTTTCGTCCCGGTCAGAAACAAACATAAAATGTGTGAAGTGTGAAGTCACACATGTGTATAATAAGCAGGGATTTAAAATTCAGATTTTAATCTCAATTTCATTTTTTTTTTTTTTTTTTTTTTATAGATTTTTACTCAGAATTTCAGGTTTTTTGTACACCTGCTATGTACATGTACACAAGTATAAGAACTTTAAAATTTCAGCTTTTTCCTTGGTGTTTTCAGGGTTTTTTCTGGCCACTCACATCCCTGAATAGAGAGAGACAGCCATGCGTTTCTCATTTGCTATTGCATACAAATGTGAATATCACTCTTTTTGAAAATATAACCTGTCACAGTCTCTGTCCCATGATTGGTCAAAAACTTGTCACATGATGGGTGTAATCCAAGTGTAAACTATGATTTTGATTGATTCAAGTGATGTTTACATGCATTGCTTTTATGATGCTATTCATAGCACATTATGTCATTATAATGCTGTAATATCATGATATCACGCAATAATAGTATTATAAAATGCTATGATACTAGTATTTTACAATGCTATTATGATAATGCTTAAATACAATATATCATACCATGATGCTATTATTTTCCAATGCCGTGATATTATAATGCAAAAATACTACTTTTATAATAACACTCTTAAAGATGCTTTCACCATTGCATTTTCAATTAATATTATCCATATTATATGCCTGAAAATGTTAATGCATTTTTTATTGCTATAGCCATGCAGGTAAGTGTTAATGGTTATTAATAGATTTATTTCATGAAAGTGCATTTCACTGATATGAGGGGTATGTCTTACAAGACTTGGATCCAACTAACTGTACTTCATATAAAAAGAACAATTTGGTATCAGTCATTTTCCTTTTGTCTATCTACAGGGTGAGTCAAAAAGAACTTGACCGGGATTGGTGATGCTTTTCAAAAGAAACAAATGCCACTCAAAAGTTCAGTAAAGCATATATTTAACAAGCATTCTCTCCAGCTTATTAGAAAAAAGACTGAAACAAATTTTTCATTCCTAAGAGGAGTTATGTCTATTTTAATAAAGGTACTCATTTTGCAAGCTGTCCATGGAATGTAAAGTACACATTGTAGCTGCGTATGTAGCTATGACTCTTTAATACCCTTTCAGATGTTTAGATTCTGTCAAGCATTAACATTCTATGGACAGCTTGCAAAATGAGCACCTTTATTACAATAGACATAACTCATCTTAGGAATGATCAATTTGTTCCATTCTTTTTTCTAATAAGCAGAAGAGAATGCTTGTTAAATATATGCTTTACTGAACTTTTGAGTGTCATTTGTTTCTTTTGAAAAGCATCACTAATCTCGGTCAAGTTCTTTTTGACTCACCCTGTATACCAAAATAAAATTAAACAAAATTGATGAAAATTGAGAGGTTCATGTTTTTTTTTTTATTCTTTATGATAATATGCAAATGATTGTTGTCAAATTGCTTCATATGACACAACCCTTACACTTGTTGAATGTCTCAAACACATGTTTGCTTTTTTGTCAAATGAAATTATTGGGTTTTTTTATTCAATATTGATGCATATATCATTGTCAAGAGCTCCACAAGATGAATTTTATACTTTTATGTGAACTTCTTATTTGGTTCTACCGTCTGCCTGAACCTTTTCATGTCGGAAATTACTTTATTAGTAGTTTATGATGTTACATTCCAAACCCTGTGGGGTTTTTAGTCGTCAGGAAAATCTCAAAAGGGCAAAGACATTCTGCTTGTTGTCAAACTGCAAAGAAGCCAGGTTAAATTGAGTCTATGAGTGTATATGGAAATGTCTACAATCATGGGCTATTTCTGTAGTTAACCGTAGGCGTGTGTTATTTTCATACTGCGGTTTCTAAATATGCTACAGTATACGTCATTATTTGATAATGAGTGTAGATCAGAGAAGGTCCTATCCATAGAGATACATAATAATAAACTAATAAACAATACTCCCCTGTACTGTGGCGCTGTGATTGCATGGGCCCGTGCCGCCATTACTATTAAAGGCACGAATTACGTATACGTATGCGTACCAGGGAATGATACGCTGACGGAGCACTTGCATAAATTACAGTACAAAGGCCTACGCCGTACGTACACATCAGGCGCGGTTCTAGAGCCAAAATTTTGGGGGGGCTAGAAGAGCCATTATTTTTTTTTGGGGGGGGGGGGGCTAGAAGACCCAATATTTTAGGTTCTTCTAACACTTGCCTCTGCTATGTCTTATTAGGGGTCGAAAAACATGCACATTATAGCCCACACAACGCGTTTTTATGTAACTGGCGCTTAATAACTGAACAAATCCAGTATTTTCATTGTTGTTGTTTTTTTTCACTTGCATTTTTTTTTGGGGGGGCTAGATAAAATTGGGGGGGGGGGCTACAGCCCCTCCCCCTAGCCCCCCGTAGAACCGCGCCTGGTACACATCAAGGATAGTAAAGCGCCGGCGCAGTGCCTTTTTCAGTAATGCCAGATCGATCCCCATGTTGTCACAGAAATTTCGCCGAGCCCGCCCTCTAGTTTATTAGTATGTATCTCTATGGTCCTATCATACTTTGGAAGCATACCAAACACAATTCTTCACAGACTTACTATAAGTTACAGGGTATAAAGATGGTGATGGTAGAAACATACTGTTAATTTGTTTCTGCCTGAAATGCTGTATTTATCTAGAAAAGAGTAAAACCAATGACCAAAAACAATTCTGATCTCAGGAAGATCAAAACTCCTGTGAATAGGTTTAAAAATACCTTGAGCATTTTTCACTGTTTTCTCAAAAAGTGGGCACCGTATGGGACTGGGAATTTCATAGATGACTGTTACTGTATCTTTCTTGTTATTTTTTTGCCATGAATCTGCATTTCATTGACAAAAACCAAAGTACATGTATGATATTATCTTTAACATCAATTTCTCTGAGAGGTTTTGAGATGATGTGTTGTCTTGAAGATACCTTGTATCAAGAAAGATTTGAGGCTTTGCATGGTGACAATTAGTATGTGGATCGGTTTGCGGAAACACCATGTCAGAATCGTTGGTACTTTCGCACTTCTGTTTCGTTCGCACTTCTCCTAAGGTCTCAACGTTGCGACTAGCCTGCTCTATAGTCCTCATCAGGAGACGATACCTTGTATCATTTGAAAGATTCTGGCCAGGGTTTCAATATTTGGTGAAGACTTATAACCATACCAACCATCTGATGATATCTGAGGGCCTTTACATTTGAGAAAAAGATGGTTGTGTGATTGATTTTTAAGTGATAGCTTAATTTGGTGTAGAAATATGGAAAAATGTTTTGTTCTGTAAATTGAGATTTGGTAAGTGACAATTGTTGTTACGAACGTGGAATGGAATTTTCTCTGATTGTGGCACGTTGAAACTTATCTGCACTAAAAATGGATTTCCAGAATGTGAAGGATTTGATTATCGTTGACCCGGCCCGGTTGACGGTATTAAGAGACCTGATAAAAAACCTGTCAGGAGGATTGGAATTTGTCTCTAATCTGAGCTGCCTCCATCCACTCCTTACCTCATTGCCCTTTGGAGACAGCCAACAACCAACAACGAGCCACAAACGCTGGAAATTATCTTTAAAAAGAAAATTATCGGCAAATTCCTTCCCTACTGGGATGCGGAATCCGACTGCCCCGGCATCAATAGACCACCAGCCTTCTCAATTACCAGTGGCATCACTCAGGGGGGAACGGGAAGGGGGGAGGGGGTTTGCAATGACCCCAGCATTCTTCTCCCCTCACTGTAAAGAATCGGAAGCCCCACTGTGTCCCTTTTTGTAATATTAGAGAGGTTGATTTGATTGCGGGAATCGCTCTGGACGTATTTAGTCGGGGTGATGTCCTTATGTTAGCCAAGCCGGTCCGTACAACAACCGGGCATCATTCGGAGGTCTTGTTATCAAGAGTCGACTCGTGAAGCATCAGCTTAAAAGTTACACGGATGCAACATGATGTTTACCTCATTTTGTGCAGAGATTGACTAGCCCTGCGTTATAGAAAGGCTTCTGTGAAACTTCAGTTTTAATTGGAGCGAATGCCAGCCTGGCAAGAGGCCAATAAGATATCTTGCGGACGAGCAGCGTTGGTGACATGTAAAACTGCATCACTTTGGTATATGGTGTATATCTAGACGAACAACGGGCATAGGTTATGGCCTGGGGAAACGATAAAACCGTGTAGCAGTCGGATCAAGCCTCTCAGTTCGTAGGGACCAGCGACATTTTAATTGCTTTAGCAGCAGCTAGTACCTGGATGTTGATTTAGAACTTTCTGTAGAAATGCTCGGCTTATCTTTATCTTCGTAATCTGTGGGATTCGAACTGGAACCATTTAGTTCTTGTACAGCGTATTGAAGGCGGGACATTTGAGACGCGCGTTATGTAGCAGATGGGATTCGAACTGGAACCATTTGAGTTCTTGCACAGCACATCGGAGGGGGGACAGTTGAGAAGGCATGTCATGTAGCAGATGGGATTCGAACTGGAACCATTTGAATTCTTGTATGTAGCGTAAAAACAACGCAGCAATTGAGGAACTTTCTCTTCTTGATGTTGATGTGATTTGAACCCGAAACCATTTAAGTTCTCAAAGAGCTTCGCAGAGGCAGAACAATTGACTTTTCTATGAATAGCTGATGGGATTCGAACCTGAAACCATTTGAGTTCTTACCCAGCACACCAACGACACAGAAGCTTTCTCAGTGCCTACTCAGTGCAACGTGATCCAAAAGTTAAAGCCTGCTTTAATTAGTGCAAAAGGATTCCTAGGACAAAAGTATCCCATGTTGTTTGCCAACTACTGGTGTACCACAAGGATGTAAAGAGTGGGATATACTGTGCGTGCCTATATCCTCAATCGCAGCATGTGTTTTTTCAGAATTTAGGATTTCTGATTACGCATGACTCAATACCATACTGAGTCCATCAAAACACAGGTCTGGGGTCCAGGTCTCTTTCAGTGAGCCACCAATGCCAGTGAGACAAGGCACCATGTGTTTCTAACTAAAACACACATCCCACCAGCTTGTACACGGCAACCGTTTAAGCCGGGAAAAACTGTGGAATCGAGGACAAGCACGTAGGCTGGAATTCAAAAGATTTTCCAAGTATCCGAATGGATTGTAAACCTGATGTATGGACCAGCCATCGCACCAAAGCACTGTATTTGGAACTAGGAAGATTACGGGATGCTAGTTAGTTACTGGAAAGTTGATTGTGATGTCCGATGGAGGTGACAGCTATTGCACCGAGATAGACACTCCTATATAGTGACACACAGTGAGCTCATATATGGACTTGAATGCAATCCAGCAGTAATGTCTGGTGTCCAGACTGCATTGGTGGATGTACACATGCTAACTCGTGAAATTCACCAGACTCCAACTGTTGTTGCTATGTTGTGCATCATATGATGCCATTGCAAGAACTTGCAAGAACTTGCTTCATAAACAAAAGAATGACAATATTTTCCTCTATAGACGAGTTTCAATTTTGAGCTGTTGTTCACTTGCAACAAAATCATTCTTGACATCTTTGAAACCGTGACATTTTGCCTATAACTGTGCCTTTTTTAAAACCAAACTTCAAGATTTTAACCACATTTCTGCAGTGGTCACAAAAACGTAACTTACAATTCGGCTGCCAGAATTTAATGCTCTTGCAGACCAGAAAACAGACCAGAAAAAAAAACACAGCTTGTTCTTGCCGAGTACAATGATTGCTGTCAATTTATGTTATTGCAAACTTTTTGCCACCTCATTTGTGAATTTAACGACCTGACAATTGGCCCGGACATTTAGCAGTGGTAGTCTTGAAACTGATTCAGTGCCAAGTTATGCTGATGCTGTATTCCCAATCTCTCAGCCAGTAAACATCTTCTCATCTTGATGATTCTGGGGAGGGAATTATCAGCCTAAGCACGCATTACTAAACATCATCACCGTCCTTTGAGCGCTGCTTTTTCGGCCTGCACTTTTATGGTCAGCCGTGATGATTGCCTATGAGCCCTCGTTGAAGGACTGCAAATGACATTATGTGCCATGCCCAGATTGCTAAAATTCTTGAAACAGGGATATAACATCGTTTATACTGGACTGTTTTTGAGAGACTGATCAGCACTGTGGATTGTTACAAGTAATCAAAGTTGAACCTAGAAAATAGTTCATCCGAATATTTGTTGTGCCATAGTCTCAGTATAAGACAGAGTGACTCTGGTGGGATTTGAACCACCCATCTGTACTTTCTTTATACATATTTGATTAATTTCAACTTCTTTGCCAGTCAAGTTCATGAAATCCTTGGCAATAACGACTGCCATCGTGTCTTGAGTACCCTAGATGACGTTCTCTGGTCGGGAATTTATGGTTGTGACCGTTGGGGCCTTGACGAAGCATTTCTCCGGGATTACTAACGGCATGTAGATGAAGCAGAGGCAGGCATCCACTTACAAGGTTCAGGGGAGAGTCTGAGGTCATTCAACTTTGCGGCAGTCCGTCGGCGGCGTCGTCGGTTGGAGGGTTAGTGGGAATTTACAGTCATCTGGTGGATCTTAATCGTCACCTCTTAGACTGTGGTCCCACTCCAGCTGACGTGAGGACAAGTTCAAATCATCCACCCGTGACAGGGAAAAAAAGAATCTCTTTCAAGTTCTGCCGACACTAGCTGCTTGACATTTACACGGTAGAAAGTGTAGCCTCTCCTGTCGAAGGAAAACTAACATCTGTTTACCTGTAATTTTTTCATCATGGAGAAAACCAACGCTGGAATATCAGCTGAAATAGTCATCCCTTGATGTTGTCCATCTACACTTTAGCTTGTTGACAGAACCATTGAACAGAATGATAAGCTGTATTATAATTTCTTCTGGGTGATGACTAATGGTATTTCAACTTATGGGATTGCAATTGGAAGCTTTGTAAAATCAAAGTACAGAATGAAGAGAGTTGTTTTCCAAGCTTGCTTGGGTCACATACAACCTGGCCTTGATCTAAGCAGAGTGAAGTGTACATTATGAGTGTGTCTTGGAGTTCATGGTTTCATGACATCTCGTACTCTCTCTGCCGGGAGCTTGTTCAATTTAGAGATTGAGGAGCAACCCGGAGTTCATTGATACAATTCTAATTCCATCTGTTGTAATCTGAGTTGGTGAGGGGGTTCGCGATTCAATCTCAACTGCATAATTTCCTCTTTGTGCATGCGATACGGCCCTGTCAAATACGGCCCTGCTAGAACAGCTGTTGGTTAACTTCATCTGTCCCAGATGGGATGGCTTAGGTTTCCAGACTAGCTCACCATATACAGAGAGCTGCAAGGAGTATTAAAGAGTAGGGACCCCATCATCAAGATGCTGTTCATTCGGGGTAACCCGTTCAGCAGCAAGCCCAAGCGGGGCCTCTTCTGCAACAATCCCAGCTTCGAGATGGCTCAGTACGCCCCAAAGTACTCCAGTAGCGATGACCTCCGACCTCCCAAACCGCCCAGGGGGAGGACGGAGCATCGCAGGCACTGCACCGACCCGGATGTGCGCGCCTTGGAGACGATGCTCAAGAACTTGGGCGTTGGTAAATTTGAGGAGAAGAATGATGTCTGCTCGCCGTCGGGGCCAGCAGCAGAGGTGACGACGGCATCCTCGCCACCGGAGAAGCCGCAACGATCGTCCTGGACACCTGGTGGAAGTGCAGGGAATTCTGGGAAGGCTGATGTAGTGGATGGTCGCCAGGCAACAGGGCAGTCACACCAGATACCATGGAAGGTTCAGCCAGTAAAGGCCACCATCATTCAACCTGCAGCAAACATACAAATACAACCGGTGAAAGTTACCAAGAAGCTACCCGTGACAAGAACCAACAGCTTACCGGATATACAAGGAAAATACTCAGGATTTGTTCAAACTCAGGGGCAGCCAGTGACCAGTACGTACACACAGCCAGTCAATCAGGGGAAGCCTGTGACAGAACCCCACACACACCATGCGTCAGACACCCAGGGGCGCAGTGCATCCCAAGGGTACAATCAGAATATGACAGCGGCACCCAAGTCACCACCCTCCACAAGACCCCAGGGACCACTGAGGGCAATACCCCACACACAACAGGTGCCAATCGCCCAGGGATTGCAAGTGACAGAACCCAGGAGACAACGGGCGACGTTAACCCACACACACCGTGTGATAACACCCCAAGGGCAAACAGTTGATACGGCGCACAGGACAGTCTCTCTGGCAAACCCAGTGGCAGAGCCACTGACACAACCAGTGACACAACCTGTGACACAGTCCCCTGGGTATACTCATTCTCCTGTGGATCGTGATAGATATGTTGTTGGACACGAAAATATTCTCGCAAAGGATGGAACAGTCTCACACAGCTCACCAGAAAATGTGACTTCTCCAAAACATCCAAGTAAATATAATATGTTATTTTTACAATGTCGACCTTTTTGATATGCTCCGCACTAAAAATAGCAGGCTAAATGCTGTGACATCACACCGTATCTCAAACAAACATTGCGACCATGCAAATTTTTGATCGGTGTGCTTGTGTGCATGCATGGTGTACACTACATGTGGGAGTCAATGTTTGTCTGACATCCGGGGATTTTGTACATTCGCGCGCTGCTCAAATCACTCGTGTGACGTCATTAGTGCGGAGTACTAAATTTGTTTTAATGATAATTTAGCCTGCTTTGAATGCATATTTGATTAACAAACTACCTTACAAGAGCTGTGGTCATTGATTAGAAGCTGCCAAAAGATTCTGAAAATGCTTCCAACTTTTATCAAATCTTGATATCTGGGCTGCGTTCCGCTTGCGTGAACATGTCTCAACGTTAGCGGCAACGTTTGCGTACAACCGGAACCGATTGTGAGCGCGCGGGCAACACAACGTCAAAATGGCGGCGTCCAGTCGTGACACTAGTGACAGTAGTTATGATATTGTATGGCTTGCAGCAACCCAAATAATTGAGGAGATTGCAATATTAAATGTTCAATCTTAACTTTCTAGGCCTACTTCCTTTTTCTTTCGTCAAACAATTCGTCGTCTGCTTACTTTTCTGCCATCTTGGAAGTATCAGCCATTTTTAAATGATCCGCGAACATCTCAGAAATATGTTCGCGGATTGTTGCTAACGCCCGCCAACGTTGGCGGCGCACAACTCGTTCCACCCGAAATTGTTTGCAAACGTTGGCGTACATTGGCAACGTTCGCGTAAGCGGAACGCACCCCAGTTCTGGCTGCTATGTGGGCCATTTTATGTTACCTATTTGCATGGGTCCAAATTTCTCAATTTGGTCAACAGAGGGCAGTGTTTCAATATTTCTGGAATATTTTTCAAAAAGAATTGTGTTCAGGGCTTTTGTGCACTCATAGGAGTTTTACGAAACAGAGGCTAAGACTCAGGCTCTGGCTCCAGCTCTGTCATCCATATACCGGAAATATAGGTTGTGAGTTTTTCATTGAAGCTGAAGCTCTGTTTTCCTTTTCAAACCAGATAATCCACTTCCAAACCCCAGGCAAAGGCCTTTATGTTGATACAATCTATTTTACAATGGATTAACAAAATGGAGCATGAGCCGGAGCCTGAGCCTGAGCCTCAGTTTATTAAACCTTCATAGTAGGGAAGGGGTTTGTGTATTCTGTGAGAAATTAAGATGGGGTCAGAGTTGATCAAGATGTCCTTATGTTGTCCTAATGTTGTCCTAATGCTGTCCTTATGTTGTCCTTGTGTTGTCCTTATGTTGACCTTATGTTGTCCTTAGGTTGTCCTTATGTTGTCCTAATGTTGTCCTAATGCTGTCCTTATGTTGTCCTTGTGTTGTCCTTATGTTGACCTTATGTTGTCCTTAGGTTGTCCTTAGGTTGTCCTTATGTTGTCCTAATGCTGTCCTTATGTTGTCCTTGTGTTGTCCTTATGTTGACCTTATGTTGTCCTTATGCTGTCCTTATGTTGTCCTTATGTTGTCCTTATGCTGTCCTTATGTTGTCCTTGTGTTGTCCTTATGTTGAACTTATGTTGTCCTTATGTTGACCTTATGTTGTCCTTATGCTGTCCTTATGTTGTCCTTATGCTGTCCTTATGTTCTCCTTATGCTCTCCTTGTGTTGTCCTTATGTTGTCAGTCACCAAGGATGAAAGGAATTACTCTTTGTACTTGACCCTTTGGTCTGGGTCATTTGTAACATAAAATGACCACGTATGAACTCCCTATAGGGTTGTAGCAAATGACATATTGACCTCTGACATTTCACTTCCCTAGTTACGACCTTGCTCATTGCACTTATCAGTAATATTTTAAAATAGCATTCCTTCATTTTTGTGCACTGGCAAAGAAATGTTGGCAAATTTGAGATCGGTATGATCTTTTATTAGACTTTGAGGGCGGCCTTAGTGTGAATATGGAACAATGCTATAACGAACATGGTGGGATGCACAGATATTGTCTGTTGTTGTTTTCATTCATTATAGTGATTCAAAGAACCATATTGGGTATGTATTGCACACAGAAATGGGAGTCAAGGATGATGTTCGGTATAGCCACTACGTTCAGTACAGCGGTTTTCATTATAGCTGCATTCGTTTGTACCTCAAAATGAGATTTTTAGCAGTCCTATGTGGGTTTATGAAACGGAGGCTCGGGGTCTGGCTCAGGCTCTAGCTCCGGCTCTAGCTCCATTTTGTGAATCCATTCTAAAATAACTAGATAGATGCCAAAAAAGATGCTTTTGGCTGCGGTTCGGAAGTAGATTCTCTAGTTTGAAAAGGAAAACGGAGCTTCAGCTTCATTGAAAAAACCACAACCTATATTTTCAGCATATTGATGACAGAGCTAGAGCCTGAGCCTAAGCCTCCATTCCGTAAATGCCCTTTATCCCTCTGCATAGCAACCAATGAACTTTGCTAGAAAATCTACTCACATTATTAGTTTATAAGTCATTGTGAAAGATAATACATTGTACAATATTGCAGGCCTTGAATTTGGTTCTGAAAAGGGCAAGCTAGCCACTTTTCCATTGCAAGGGGCACTGCCATTGGAAAATCATAATGTCTTTAAAAAAAACATTTGAAGGGGGCACGAAGGCCAAGAACAAGGGCAATGAAGGCCATGGCCTCCGTGGCCTCTGTTAAATTCAAGGCTTGATATTGTACATACTTAGATAGTTGCCTCATCTGTATATTCTGCCTCATAGTAATCTTATACTTGGCTGTAGACCTTGTGGCCAATAGATATAATGTGCACTGGTAGAGAGAAAATACCAGAGCTTGGGATGTGATCAGAAGGCTAATATTACATACAGCTGGCGTTGGGGATAGTGGAGGCCATAGCCAAATGTCAAAGATGTATAGGGCATGTGCTGGGGTTACTGTCTGACTAGTGTGTGGGCCACAAGGGCAGGGCCCAATTTCATGGAATCCGTTACCGTTTATAGCAAAAATTCTTTGCTTAAGTTAGCAGACTTTTTTTGGTTACGGTTAGCGTTTTTCACGGGACAGTTTTCTTTTTGGTAACGGTAAGCAAGGTTTTTATGCAGAATGCATATGACGGCGGGTTAGCAGAAAATAATCATGGTTACCCTAGAAATTCTTTGCTTACCAACAATTTTGCTGACGGATTCCATGAAATTGGGCCCCCGGCTGTATGTAGGCCAGGGACCAATTTCATAGAGCTGCTTAAACACAAAAGGTCTTCCTTGATCAAACAGGATTACCAACCAAATGTTCATGTGATGTTTACTGCTTTCGACTAGTATTTGGCCATTGTTTAACAAGGAGTTTGGGCTGGCATACTGATTTTATTTACTATGGTTTTTGGTGCTTATTAAGCAAATTTTGATGCTTTAAAGGTAGTATCATACTTTGGTAAGAAACCAAAACAGAAATGTTCACAGATTTACGTATAACTTACAGGGTGTGAAGATGGTGGTGGTAAAAACAAACTGTTAAAATTGTTCCGCCTGAAATGGTTATTTATCCAGAAAACAGTAAAACAGTTTTGATCTCGGGATAAGATCAAAACCATTTTTATGTTTTATAAGAAAAATTTGAGTCAGGTTTTCGCTATTTTCTTGTGACTCAGATCAGTCAGATGTCCGATTGAGCTCAAATTTTCACAGGTTTATTATTTCATGTAGTGCTGGATCAGTCAAAGTGTGAGTGCTGCTCTGTGACCTTTACAATCATGTATTATACCTTTAAAGGTCATGTCACATTCCTTGAATCATAGGCAGCAAGGAATATCTGTTGCATTGAAACCAAACAACAAGAATCCTAATGGTTTTACCAGCAATTAAATGCCTCATCCTCATCGGCAAGTGAACCTCACATGGTTTATATGATGACAGCATGGACCTCATTGAAGAAAGCGCATAACTGGCTGTGCGCAAAGCACACTGGTAAACACAGAGTTGCTAGGGCTGGTGCTTAGTGCATAAAACGAACCGACATTAGAATTCAACTGTGAATAAGTACTCAACTTTACACCGCTGAAACAAACGACTTGACAGTAACATTCCATGGACCATTGTGCAGCATCGTTATGTTTAACAACTCAAAGCAAGGCTTTATAGGAAAAAAGACGAAATTAATTTAAACTTCGTGGGCCGACATTTATATGTGTACGCATGTCAATGCATTTGGTAAAACTTTAAAACTAAAAATTAACCACTGTCCTTTGCGCACGCACTTGCAGCACTGAAAACAGGTTACCGATAAGGTCCATTGGTGATTGTCTTTCCAAAACCAACACACACCAGCCATAAGGCCATAGCCAACGAAAGTTCTGTTTATGGTTACATGACCTTCCTAAAAAAATTCATTTCCAGACCTTACCATTTTTAGTTTTCGTTTGTCACTGACTCAGAAATATAAAAGCAGGATTTATTGGGGGATGGTTTGCTACAGACATAAACATTTTCCATCTGGTAGGGAAAGTTTACGTTTTCATTACATATCTTGGGAAATGATTACCAAGAAGGGTTAATGGTAACTAATTATGAAAAATATACCATTAAAGGTAATATCATACTTTTTATCAAAGAAATGTAGATGTATCTATATCAAGAAAGATACAGTAACAGTCATCTGTGAAAACTTCAGTCCCATACGGTGTTCACTTTTTGAGAAAACAGTGAAAAACGGCCACATTATTTCTTAAGTCTTTTCTCTTTTATTTTTGATCTTTTGAAAGATCAAAAAGATTTTTGGTCATTGGTTTTACTCTTTTTTTCTGGATAAATACACTATTTTAGGCAGAAATATTTTAACGGTTTGTTTCTACCATCACCTTCTTTATACCCTGTAAGTTATAGGTAATCTGTGAAGATTTCTGTTTCTGTATGCTACCAAAGTATGATGCTATGTCTTTAATGGCATTCAGAACGAAGTTCATTGAAACAAATACTTCATCTTCACATTAAGTTTCTTGACATCAGAAATCTGAAAAATTTACATTTTTTCCTCAGCATACAAACATATACCTGATCTCATTTCATTCATTTGAGACATGCTTTTCGATATTTTGCACAATGGCGTGCGATGCGTCTTTAATATTGATAATTATCTGGTATTTGTATCAAGTTACTGATGACGATGTTGATATCTTTATCTATATCGATAGTATAATGATATTTTATTGCTAGGATTGTTGGCATGTTACTCAGCAGTCTAGTGGTAATTGATCCACTTACTTATTGGTTACCAGTGTTAGTGTGTGTCACCATATATGCACAGCACCCATCTCCAACTGATACAGGATCAGCTACAAGGGTCATGCATTCTAAGCATCTTCTTCAATAAAGCTTCCATAGACTAGCCAAGTCCACCCTGCAGTAACCAACAAGCACCCTGAATGCAGACTATAAACTACTAGCTCTAGGTCGGACCAGTCTATTTGAAACATCAGCTTGTAAAAATGCGGCTCTCAAAATACTGCCAATTGATTTAACATGAGGCTGCATTGGTTAATGCGTCATCCTTGTGTTTTACGATCCTAGCTAGTCATGTCTGCTTTGTTTATATCAATCAGCAACGAGGTGTTTGTGAACGGTTTCGTCTGTTAATGTCATTAACAACATATTCAAACTGGTCCCGAACTCACTTAACTTGCGATATGTGGGCATTGTTTATAACATTTCTTGAGAGTTCATGTGACTTACTGTAAGTGACTTCCAAGGGGACTGTATCCAATGATTATGTGAAACAAAAGGATTGCGGATAATTGTTCAGATGCGTAAACCAGCTAGTAGACGAGGAGATGCGTCGCGTCGGTGACCTATGCTTTGAAACAAGTCTGCTTCGTTGTGGGTGATCCCATTCTGCTGGGTTTGATCCAGTTTTTGTTTTCACACCCAGCGGCGCATGATTGTTATCGGACGGCGCTGGCTTCCCGGAGAGATGTCACAGGCTGCTCGTCTCCCGTTACTATCTCACTCCAAACAAGACTGAACTTGAAGCCCTCACCTGGGTCATGGACGCTAAACAAACACAATCATTCCAGTGTAGAAATTAGTCCTGAAGTGAAACACTAATTTAGCTGGATCTTTGATGCTGTTCCGTCTTTCCTGATGAAATTTGTTTTTGTTGAGAAGTCAAGAGGAGTCAACTTGACGAACTGCAGAGGTGCCGTTTAGGAGCTTGCTGTTGTATATTTCCAGGTTGTCTTCGTCTGAGGTCATCTAGTTTCACAGAAACAAAGATGGACAGCCAATTTGGCAGGTTATTACCAAGTATTCATTACCAGAGCTAAGTTTTACATGCGAGACCGCCACAGATACTTGCATATTGGAAGAAGCTTTGTCTTGTGCTTGATGCTGTGGGCGATGCCAATTTTGCACTGACATCAAGGAAGTGCCAAGAGAACAAGGAAGTGTTCATCACAGGAGAGCTTTATCATTGATGCAGTGACAAGATAACATCGACCAACATATCTAGGAAGTAAAAGGATAACTGTTTTAGAAGATCTTCATCTCTGAGCTCTTTTAAAGAGAAGTTGGTGATGATTAAGACGAGTCAATCTTTGGAGTCCTACTGTGGAGCTGCCATTTTCCTGCCACTTTTGCTTGCGAGGGAATCTTTCTAAGATGTTGTTCTTCCTCAAATTTTCCTTGGAACTAGTTTCAGGAAGACTTAGCTGATCCGAACATTGGAGAACAGTCTCATGCGTCAATTCCGAGTTTGACATGAGGCCGATGTGGTTGAAGGATGCTCAAAAAGCGAGCTGTTGATTACCCACTGGAACATTACCTGCTCTTCTGCTTGCAGTTTGACCAACGACAGAGACGTGCATGTATGGCCCTCTTTGAAACCTTGGCAATGGCTCCGGCTCTGGCTCAGACTTTGGCTTTGGCTTTGGCTTTGGCTTTGGCTTTGGCTTCATTTCAACCAGCCATCTAAATAGAGGCTTGCGGCTATGGCTGGGAAGTAGACACTGAGTAACAGAGCTTCAGTTTCATGCAAAAGTACATTTTGTTTTTGCAGCTTTTAGATGACGAAGCCAAAGTTGGAGCCGTAGCCTAGGTTTCAAAGAAGCCTTGTGACTGATCATGAAGCCGTGTCATTCAGGCTTTCTTCTCAATAGGAACTCAGATAAATGAAAGAAAAATCAGAATAGTGCAGTCATAGTAGAGGTTTTTCAAGACTGGCACCCTGAGCAAAGATATCTGATCATACAAGTAGTCTCCATCATATGACTGATTAGCTCAGATGATAGAGCACTGGTACAGTAGTTTATATGATGGGACTTGTCTTCTCAACAGCTACCCTGATAAAAAGAAAAGAAATTCAGAATAGTGTAGTTATAGTACTTTAGTAGAGGTTTTTAAGACTGGCATCCTGAGCAAAGATATCTGATCATACACGCAGTCCTCATCTTAGGACTGGTTAGCTCAGATGGTAGAGCACTGGTATGGTAGTTAATGGGTTATAATGGCTTCTGACTGGCACCCTGAGTAAAGGAAGTTGACTACAGGGAGGCCGTATCATAGGGTTGGTAAGCTCTGATGGTAGAGCACATGTTTTGTAGTCTATGGGTTGTACGGCTTCTGGCTCGCACCCTTCAGGCTCTGGCTCCGGCTCTGGCTCCACTTTGTGAATCCACTCTAAACCAACTGGTATCAAAATAAAGGCTTTTGGCTGTTGTTCGGAAGTAGATTCTCTGGTTTGAAAAAGAGAACAGAGCTTCAGCTGCAATGAAAAACCACAACCTATATTTTCAGCATATGGATGACAGACACGAAGCCAGAGCCAGAGCCGGAGCCAAGGTTTGGAAAAGGCCCTAGCACTTCAGACAGTAAAGTTCTGGTATGGCAGTTAATGGGAGACTTTGAAGAACCGGTCTTCAAGTCAACAGTCTTCTTCAAGTCTTCAAGCGCACGCAATTGTGAGCATGCGCGCTTTGTTTTTGCACATGCGCTGGTGACCGTAGAAGACCAGTCCTCGAAAGTCTCCCATTTTTTTAAGGAAAGGGTTTTGAAATGTTGGATGCCCGTTTTACAGTGGAAGTCCAATTAGTGCACCTTGTACAGAAATCCAAGCTAAACTGGAGGTACTGGTAATAATCATCTGGCAGATATCAAAGCTAAACTATCCCAACGTCTCCTAAATAAACACAGTAACAATTTATGACATACACTGCAATGTGTTTACCTCTTGCTCTTCTCTTGTGGTTGATTTTGCAGGGTCCAAGCCCAGTAGGCATTCATCAGGAAGTGATAAGATTTACAACTACCGTGACCCTCCTCCGACGTTAGACAAGACAAAGGCCGAGGTTTGAACCAATTTCAAATTCTTTTTTGCAGATCTTTTCATTAATGGGGCATGTACAACATTGGTAACCAATCAAAACAGAAATGTTCACAGATTTATGTATAACTTTCAGGGTATGGAGATGGTGATGGTAGAAACATACTATTAAAATATTTCCGCCTGAAATGTTGTATTTATCCAGATGTCCAGAAAGAGTAAAACCAAACACCAAAAACATTTGTTGATCTTGGCAAGATCAAAAATCCTTCTTTATGCTTTAATAAGAAAAATTGAGTTGTGTTTTTCGCTATTTTCTCGGGACTCGGATGTCCGATTGAGCTCAAATTTTGGTTTATCATTTCATGTACATGCTGGATAAGACAAAGTGTGAGTGCTGTTCTGTGACCTTTACCAACGTTGTACACGCCCTTTAAGACATAGAGGGGGTAGAGTGAACTCAAGAATAAATGACTTGTGTCAGAGCTTTATAGTTGTTGTTCAGAGAATGCAGTAAGCTTGTTATTTCTCTGTATTGTCATTGACATAAGCATGTTACATCACTAAATCAGTGAATTCACAGCAATAGTATTTTAGAAATAAAGTCAACTTTTTGTGAAGTCCACAAACATGAATAAACTTGGTTTATAATCTGCTGTTGTCAATCCAGTATGAGAAAATTTGGTTTATAATCTGTTGTTGTCAATCCAGTATGAGTAAATTTGGTTTATAATCTGCTGTTGTCAATCCAGTATGAGTAAACTTGGTTTATACCGGTAATCTGCTGTTGTCAATCCAGTATGAGTTAACTTGGTTTATAATCTGCTGTTGTCAATCCAGTATGAGTTAACTTGGTTTATAATCTGCTGTTGTCAATCCAGTATGGGTAAACTTGGTTTATAATCTGCTGTTGTCAATCCAGTATGAGTAAACTTGGTTTATAATCTGCTGTTGTCAATCCAGTATGAGTAAAACTTGGTTTATAATCTGCTGTTGTCAATCCAGTTTGAGTAAACTTGGTTTATAATAATCTACTGTTGTTAATCCAGATTATTAAACTTGGTTTATAATCTGCTATTGTCAATCTAGTATGAGTAAACTTGGTTTATAATCTGCTGTTGTCAATCCAGTATGAGTAAACTTGGTTTATAATCTGCTGTTGTCAATCCAGTATGAGTAAACTTGGTTTATAATCTGCTGTTGTCAATCCAGTATGAGTAAACTTGGTTTATAATCTGCTGTTGTCAATCCAGTATGAGTAAACTTGGTTTATAATCTGCTGTTGTCAATCCAGTATGGGTAAACTTGGTTTATAATCTGCTGTTGTCAATCCAGTATAAGTAAATTTGGTTTACAATCTGCTGTTGTCAATCCAGTATGAGTAAACTTGGTTTATAATCTGCTGTTGTCAATCCAGTATGGGTAAACTTGGTTTATAATCTGCTGTTGTCAATCCTGTATGAGTAAACTTGGTTTATAATCTGCTGTTGTCAATCCAGTATGAGTAAACTTGGTTTATAATCTGCTGTTGTCCATCCAGTATGGGTAAACTTGGTTTATAGTCTGCTGTTGTCAATCCTGTATGAGTAAACTTGGTTTATAATCTGCTGTTGTCAATCCAGCTTGAGTAAACTTGGTTTTTTAATCTGCTGTTGTCAATCCAGTATGAGTAAACTTGGTTTATGATATGATGTTGTTAATCCAGATTATTAAGCTTGGTTTATAATCTGCTGTTGTTAATCCAGATTATTAAACTTGGTTTATAATCTGCTGTTGTTAATCCAGATTATTAAACTTGGTTTATAATCTGCTGTTGTCAATCCAGTATGGGTGAATTTGGTTTATAATCTGCTGTTGTCAATCCAGTATGGGTGAATTTGGTTTATAATCTGCTGTTGTCAATCCAGTATAAGTAAACTTGGTTTATAATCTGCTGTTGTCAATCCAGTATGACTAAACTTGGTTTATAATCTGCTATTGTCAATCCAGTATGACTAAACTTGGTTTATAATCTGCTGTTGTCAATCCAGATTATTATTAACTTGGTTTATAATCTGCTGTTGTCAATCCAGTATGAGTAAACTTGGTTTATAATCTGCTGTTGTCAATCCAGTATGAATCAACGTGGTTTTATAATCTGCTGTTGTTAATCCAGAGGGTGATTGAGGAGGAGAGGAAGAAGAGAGAACGTCTTCAGGCCGAGGAGCAGAAGCAGAGACGGCACTCAGACTACGCTCCCATCAAGTCACCCATCATCACCAACGATAGATTCAGGGATCCGGTCATCAGCAGCAGCAATGTCAAGGATGACAGCAAGAAGCAAGAGGTAAATGGAGGGGTTCTGATCATGGGCCAATTTAACGGCCCTGCTTAGCATACAAATTTGCTAAGCATGAAATTGCTGTCTTAATGAAAACAGTACAAGTAATAAACTGCTGCAAAGTTCTCATCAGCCGAAAACGACCTCAAACATATCAAATGCTTGGAGTTAGGAGGGCCTGAAGCATTTCGATCCTAGCAGAATCTTTCTGCTAGCCTTTGAGAAAGATCCTGCTAGGATTGAAACATGTCAGGCCCTCTTAACTCCAAGCATTTTAATAAAAACATGATTAACAACCAAATTGCCATGTGTTGTGTATCACTTGTGATTGGTCTTTGGCTGTTGTTCGCTGTTCTTTGGCTGTTGTTCGCTGACCATGAATATCAAATGGAATTTGTAATGGTGGTTCGTTTGATTGAGCAATGAATTTTGTGCTAAGCACATTTTTTGTGCTTAACGCGTCCATGAAATTGGCCCCAGGGCAGAGGTTTGTTAGTTGGAGATGAAGTTTCTAAGGGTATGTTCAGATGAGCTTCGGGAGTAGGTTGCGGTTAATGGGAGACTTTTGGAGAGTCGGTCTTGAGTCAACAGTGTACGCGCAAACCATGCTTGCGCAATTGTGAGCATGCGCGCGTTGTGTTGCGCGTGCGTGCGCGTGCGCTGTTGACTCTTGACCGACTCTCCAAAAGTCTCCCATTGATGCCCACAGCAGGGTTTTGAGTACCCGACCACAAACTCCGAAATCGTTTATAAGATATCGGTAACTCCAGGACTGGGTGCCACAGGAGGGCTAGAAGGGTTGGACATGCATTACGTAATTCAGTCCAGGGGTCCATTTCACCAAACCCATCGTAACTTGTGATACATTGCAGCCCTACATAGGATACGATGGGTTGTCCTTCGTAACTCGAGTTACGATCGATCATAGGGCTTCATGAAATCGACCACAGGTCACTTAGCACTACATGCATTCCCACTTGTTCCACAGGCTTGTCCGTGTCTGCGGGATCAGGGCTAGGTCAGTTGTGTCCAATGGGAGACTTTGGAGAACCGGTCTTCAAGTCAACAGCGCACGCACGCGCAAAACAACGTGCGCATACTCACAATTGCGTGCGCTGTTGACTTGAAGTCCGGTTTTCCAAAGTCTCCCATTGATAAAAGTACCGGTAGATGGTGTTAAGTCATAAAAGAACACCCATGGGAAATGGTAGTGGGGTTAGTCCCACACATTTTTTAGACTAACCTAGAATCGGAAGTTAGTCCCTAAGTGCTGAAAAGTTGTGTCCCAACAACGACTTTTGTCAGCCCCTCGTATGAACTTAGGTTTAGCAGGTAACAGATTGCAGCCACTTCCATAGACGTATGTTGTGACATGATGATGTTATTGTATGATTGTTTTCAGGTCAAGGCATGTGCTATTGCATTGTACCCCTTCAATGCACAGACACACAAGTGAGTATACACGCCACCTACCAGCATCAATGCTGGCTATCTTTGCTTCAAAACTTGATTCCTTTGAACACCAGTGATGTGATATGGGTTCATTGTATACACCGATCCGACGGCGCGACCATGGAGGTGAAAAACACCCGCCATTACTGGTGTGTCCCCGCCCGTATTTTGCCCGGCAACAAAATAATTTACCTCCGCCACACTCTATACTGTCGTACACCTTGTAATTAGTACGGCGGAGAGTAAATTCTTTTGTTGCCGGGCAAAATACAGGCGGGGACACACCAGTAATGGCGGGTGTTTTTTACCTCCATGTTTGCGTCGTCGGATCGGTGTAAAGATGGCTTTTAATGGACGTCATCTTAACTACATTTGTTCATTGCTGCTACATCACACACTGTAAGGGGGGTTATGAAACGGAGGCTAAGGCTCAGGCTCAGACTCAGGCTCATTTCGTGAATCCATTCTAAAAATAACAGGTATCAAAATAGAGGCTTTTGGCTGCGGTTCGGAAGTACATTCTCTGGTTTGAAAAGACAAACTTCAGCTTCAGCTTCAATGAAAAACCTCAACCTAATTGTTTAGCCTTTATGGATGACAGAGCCTTAGCCTGAGCCTCCGTTTCATATACCCCCTATGAATGGAGTCTGTGTGTTCCGTCATGGGGAGGGCGCCCTCTATGTCCAGTATGAACATTCAACTGCATTTTCCTATCGATGATATTTAATTCTTTTGTATTCACCGTTGTAGGGAGTTGAGTTTCAACAAAGGAGACATCATCTACCTTCTGCGGAAAATTGACAATAATTGGTTCGAGGGAGAGCACCACGGACACGCAGGGATCTTCCCTTCTAGCTATGTGGAGGTAAGAAATGAACAAATAGACCTCCATGGAGGCTGCCATGGCTGGGGGCCACTGCATAGATATTTATACCAGGTGCATTCCATAGAGCTATATTACTATAGCGCTAGCACCGTGTACAGAGTGATGCCTGCTGGCCGCATCCATGTTTGCGCACAAACCTGTGGCAAGCACAAAGTCTTGTACGTCTTTTGTACGTCTATTTGCATATCTGCATTTGTGTTTTGTGCGTTATTGAAGCCCAATACGCCCATATGACCATGCCCAGAATGGCTTCAAAGCATGTACGCACGGAGAACGCGGAGCTAGCACTCTAGTTTATTGTAATATAGCTCTATGGTTCATTCAAATAGTTAACCATTTCATGTGCACAAAATGTTTGTTGTTATTTGGCACAGTACACAGATAGACCAAGTTGAACACCAAGTAGTGTATGGTGGCCCCCAGCTATGGCTGCCGCTTAGAGGCATCATTGAATTCATGAACATTTTGTTGGCAGTCCTGTTTGATCAAGGAAGACTTTTCATGCTTAAACATATTTTGTGCTTAAGCAGCTCTATGAAATTGGCCCCTGATCTTGTGAAGTGCTGATGTAGTCTTGTACAGATAGTATTCAGTATTTTTCATTTCATTATGTTTTCACCAGGTTGTTACATCACTCGATGATGCTAAGAAGGCTCAGGTGCATGGTCCAGGTGGCGGCCTGGAGGGCAAGGCCAGGGCCAAGTATACATTCTCTGGAGAGACGCCCATGGAGCTGAACTTTTCTAAGGTAGGTCGAGGAATCCTCAGGTTAGCAGTCAGTGTGTTGACATTACAGTTAGTAGTAGGTAGAAGGCTGTAGAACGATGTAGAAACTCACAGACACTTTCAGAAATTTGCAGAAGTCTGCTGAAGGTTGCAAAAGGCTGTAGAATGTATCAACCTATACAAGCTTGCAGAAGGCTGCAGAAGATTGTGGAAACTCACAGATACTTGCAGAAGTCTGCTGAAGGTTACAGAAAGCTGTAGAAGGCTGTAGTGTAGAACCTATCAACCTGCAGAAGGATCTGTGCAACCTTGCAGAAGGATGTAGAATGCTGTAGAAAACCACAGATACTTGCAGAAATCTGCAGAAGGTCGCAGAAAGCTGTAGAACTTATCAACGTACATAAGCTTGCCAGAGGACATAGAACACCACAGATACTTGCAGAAATCTGCAGAAGGCTGTAGAACTTATCAACGTACATGTGTTTGCAGAAGGCTGCAGAAGAATGTAGAAACTCACAGATACTTGCAGAAACTTGCAGGGTTCTGCAGAAGTCTGCTGAAGGTTGCAGAAGGCTATAGAACTTATCAACCTACAGGTGTTTGCAGAAGGCTGCAGAAGAATGTAGAAACTCACAGATACTTGCAGAAACTTGCAGGGTTCTGCAGAAGTCTGCTGAAGGTTGCAGAAGGCTATAGAACTTATCAACCTACAGGTGCTTGCAGAAGGCTGCAGAAGAATGTAGAAACCGACAGATAATACTGAATCTTGCAGAAGATTGCACAAGCTTTCAACTCTGTAACAGCCTTCACAAAAGATGCAGGAGTCTGTATAAGCTGTACAAGTCTACAGAAGGCGGTAGAACAACCACAGAAGTCTGCAGTAGTCTGCAGAAGGCTCTGGAAGTCCATAAAATCTTTGAAAACCTAAACAGAGAAACAGTCCATTCTATTATTCTTGGAATTCTCATCGTTTGCCAAGAATTTGGAGAGTAATTTGCAATCTGTCTGATGTTGTTGCTGTTCACTCTGTCACAATTGCAAAATTAATTTGATTGTTTTGTTTTCCAGGGAGATTACATATCGCTGCTCAAGCAGATTGATGCCAACTGGTGGGACGGCTCCATCGGAGATAAGAAAGGAATCTTCCCCGCTGCGTACGTGGAAGTGCTGAGAGAACCTACATGTAAGAATGGGGGCTGGGACTGAACCATTTTGTTGCTGGGGATGTGTTTTAGATGTGGTGTCCATATCCTTGTGTCGGTCATTTCCTTGGTGCCCCTGATCATTGGCTTGGTGCCCCTGGTCATTGCATTGGTACTCTTGGTTATCGCCTTTTTGCCCCTGGTCATTGCCTCGGTGCCCCTGGTCATTGCCTCGGTGCCCCTGGTCATTGGCTTGGTGCCCCTGGTCATTGCATTGGTACTCTTGGTTATCGCCTTTTTGCCCCTGGTCATTGCCTCGGTGCCCCTTGTCATTGCCTTGGTGCCCCTAGTCATTGTCTTGATGCCCCTGGTCATTGCCTTGGTGCACCTGCAGTCGATTTCACGAAACTTTACGCAGTTGCGTAAGTCTACTTACGCCACAAATTTCGTGCCGTAAGTGGACTTACGCAACTGCGTAAAGTTTCGTGAAATCGGGCACTGGGGTGCGTTCCGCTTGCGCGAACGTTGCCACCGTTTGCCAACGTTTGCAAACAATTTCGGGTGGAACGACTTGTGCGCCGCTAACGTTGGCGGGTGTTAGCAACAGTCGGCGAACATATTTCTGAGATGTTCGCGAATGTTCGCGTGTCATTTAAAAATGGTCGATATTTCCAAGATGGCAGAACGGTAAGCAGACGACGTAATTTTTTTTGTGACGAAAGTAAAAACTGCAGTTTTTAAGATTGAAAATTTATCAAGTACTTCACAAATTGCACCATAGATAATTGGTACTTAATGATATGCTGCAGTACAAGTACTATCAGAAATTTCATCAATTATTTTGGACGCTGCAGGCATTCGACGCCATCTTGGTTACGACTGGACACCGCCATTTTACGGTTGTGTTCCACGCGCGCTCACAATCGGTTCCGGTTGTACGCAAACGTTGCCGCAAACGTTGAGACATGTTCGCGCAAGCGGAACGCACCCCTGGGGTGCGTTCCGCTTGCGCGAACGCTGCCACCGTTTGCCAACGTTTGCAAACAATTTCGGGTGGAACGACTTGTGCGCCGCTAACGTTGGCGGGTGTTAGCAACAGTCGGCGAACATATTTCTGAGATGTTCGCGAATGTTCGCGTGTCATTTAAAAATGGTCGATATTTCCAAGATGGCAGAACGGTAAGCAGACGACGTAATTTTTTTTTGTGACGAAAGTAAAAAGTGCAGTTTTTAAGATTGAAAATGTATCAAGTACTTCACAAATTGCACCATAGATAATTGGTACTTAATGATATGCTGCAGTACAAGTACTATCAGAAATTTCATCAATTATTTTGGACGCTGCAGGCATTCGACGCCATCTTGGTTACGACTGGACACCGCCATTTTACGGTTGTGTTCCACGCGCGCTCACAATCGGTTCCGGTTGTACGCAAACGTTGCCGCAAACGTTGAGACATGTTCGCGCAAGCGGAACGCACCCCTGGTCATTACGTTGCTGCCCCTGGTCATTGCCTCAGTGCCCTTGGTCATTACCTTGCTGTCCCTGGTCATTGCCTCAGTGCCCCTGGTCATTGCCTTGATGCCCCTGGTCATTGCCTCGGTGCCCCTGGTCATTGCCTCGCTGCCCTTGGTCATTGCCTTGATGCCCCTGGTCATTACCTTGCTGTCCCTGGTCATTGCCTCAGTGCCCCTGATCATTGCATTGATGCCTTTTTCCTAAGAAAAAATTGCCTTTTTCCTTCCATTTCAAAGTTCCTGTCTTGTAGAAGTCACACACACATGGTAACTTTAAACAACAAGTTGTCACCAGAGATGGATGTCGGCATCGTGTGGCACATGACATTCCTACATTCATTCTGTGGATTTAGACATTTCCAAGAGTGATTATATCATTAGGGGTTGTATGCAATGTGATGCTACGTATGTGGGTCATGTCACAAGGGCCTAGTTGCATGTCTCTATGTGCATGTACTGTACAATCCCTCCTCTTGTCATGTTCATTATATGCTTTCATTGACACATGTACTCTGTGTACGACCCATCTGTACATTATTGATATCATTCCTTGAGAATTGTTCATCAATAGTTGATATATGATATATGTCTGGTAATATTTCACATCTTGGTAATTACTCTAGGTACAATGTGTGAGAATGATTCGACCTATTTGTACATGGGGTCGATTCCACTAACACTTTACGATCATCGCTGAAGCCCAAATCCATCGCTTTACAGAAAATCGATTGCTACTTTGCGTAGCAATTTGCTGTTTAGCGATGGATTTAGGCTTTAGCGATATCGCAAAGCGTTAGTGAAATCGACCCCAGGACAGTTGTGTTTATAATCTGACATTGCATTGATAGATTTCATGAAGCCCTACGATCAATCCTAACTCAAGATACAAAGGATAACCCATCGTATCCTTTGTCTTCTACATGAGGGGCTGTATTAAGTCTTATGATTAATAGTAAGTTGCGATGAGTTACAATTTCACGAAGCCCTACGATTGATCCTAACTCAAGATACAAAGGATAACCCATCGTATCCTTTGTCTTCTACATGAGGGGCTGTATTAAGTCTTATGATTAATAGTAAGTTGCGATGAGTTACAATTTCACGAAGACCTACGATCTATCGTAACTCAAGATACAAAGGATAACCCATCGTATCCTTTGTCTTCTACATGAGGGGCTGTATTAAGTCTTATGATTAATAGTAAGTTGCGATGAGTTACAATTTCACGAAGCCCTACGATCTATCGTAATTTAAGATACAAAGGATAACCAATCATATCCTTTGTCTTCTACATGAGGGGCTGTATTAAGTCTTATGATTAATAGTAAGTTGCGATGAGGTACAATTTCACGAAGACCTACGATTGATCGTAATTTAAGATACAAAGGATAACCAATCATATCCTTTGTCTTCTACATGAGGGGCTGTATTAAGTCTTATGATTAATAGTAAGTTGCGATGAGTTACAATTTCACGAAGACCTACGATCAATCGTAACTCAAGATACAAAGGATAACCCATCGTATCCTTTGTCTTCTACATGAGGGGCTGTATTAAGTCTTATGATTAATAGTAAGTTGCGATGAGGTACAATTTCACGAAGACCTACGATCAATCGTAACTCAAGATACAAAGGATAACCCATCGTATCCTTTGTCTTCTACATGAGGGGCTGTATTAAGTCTTATGATTAATAGTAAGTTGCGATGAGTTACAATTTCACGAAGCCCTACGATCTATCGTAACTCAAGATACAAAGGATAACCCATCGTATCCTTTGTCTTCTACATGAGGGGCTGTATTAAGTCTTATGATTAATAGTAAGTTGTGATGAGTTAAAATTTCACGAAGACCTACGATTGATCGTAACTCAAGATACAAAGGATAGCCCATCGTATCCTTTGTCTTCTACATGAGGGGCTGTATTATAAAGTCTTATGATTAATAGTAAGTTGTGATGAGTTAAAATTTCACGAAGACCTACGATTGATCGTAACTCAAGATACAAAGGATAGCCCATCGTATCCTTTGTCTTCTACATGAGGGGCTGTATTATAAAGTCTTATGATTAATAGTAAGTTGCGATGAGTTACAATTTCATGAAGACCTACGATTGATCGTAATTCAAGATACAAAGGATAACCCGTCATATCCTTTGTCTTCTACATGAGGGGCTGTATTATAAAGTCTTATGATTAATAGCAGGTTGCGATGAGTTACAATTTCACAAAGACCTACGATCAATTGTAACTCAAGATACAAAGGATAACCCATCGTATCCTACATAGGGCTGCAATACATTATAAGTCCTATACGATGGATAGTAAGCAAAAGGCACTTAAAGGTAATTTGACTTATTTCATACTTTGGTTTTTGTCAAAGAAATGCAGATTCATGGGCAAAAATATCACGGAATACAGTAACAGTCATCTGTTAAAATTCCCAGTCCCATACGGTGCCTTTTTGCGAAAACAGTGAAAAATGCCCACTGTTTTTAATACTCTTATCTTGATAAATACACCTTTTCAGGCAACAACAAATGTAACTGTATGTTTCTACCAGCACCATCTTTATACCCTGTAAGTTATAGGTAAATCTGTGGAGATTTTTGTTTTGGTTTCTTACCAAAGTATGATACTACCTTTAACACAAGTCAAAAAGCAGTGAATGATTACTTGGTAATTGTCTTTGATCTAGAAAGACTTTTCAAGATAAGCAAATTGTATTGAACCTTTTATGAAATTGTTCCATATTCTTGAATTTTTCAAGTTGGCCAACTTTGTGTGTGACTGCCATGTTGGGTCCGACATAATGGCTCTTCATGTTGCAACACAGTTTACTGTTCATGGACCTTATTGAAGATAGCCCAAACGGGGTATTCAAAAAGCATTCTGGGTAACATTGTTGCTAGAGCTAGCACTGAGTGATGTACGAAGTACGTTTGCGAGAAGATTACCCCCTGTTTGATCTTCAGGGGCCAATTTCATGGAGCTGCTTAGCACAAAAATTCGCTAAGCATGACATTTCTGTCTAATAGTAAAAACAGCATTAACAACCAAATTTCCCCGTGTTGTGTATCACTTGCAATTGTTCTCTGGCTGTTGTTCGCTGACCATGAATATCAAATGGAATTTTCAATGGTGGTTTGTTTGATTGGGCAAGCTATTTTTGTGCTAAGCAATTTTTTGTGCTAAGCAGCTCTATGAAATTTGCCCTTAGGTACACATGTGTTGTGCCGTATCTTGGATAAGGTCCATAGCCACGGGCCTCATTAAATGTGCATAGCCCCCTCTTGTGCCGGCTTTCTGCCAAGCTAGCAGCATACCCAGCAGTCTTGAGCTGTTTGGAATTCCTTAGCACACAGGGAATGCAGCAGCGGCCGATGTTTGTTGCCATAAACAGCTGCAGTGACTGCAGTATCAGTCTGATTACTTAATTAGCTTACAACGGGCTGCCTGCCTAGTCCTTACGTCCTAGCAACTATTCAAGGGCAATATTCACAACCAGCTAAGGCGCCTGTCCCCCTCAAATGTTTGCCGGCCCAAGATGTATGTGCTGCCTGATGGAAGAAATCTCTTCAAGAAATTGGTGCTTTACTCAGTCATGTCTAATTGCTCATAATAGAAACAATAGACCTTTCTGTTGCAACGTCACAACTTAATTTTTTCCAACCAACATGGCAGACACAATGGCGAGCCGTCAAAGCCAGGCATACAAAATAACCACAATTTGAACACGACGTTTCATAAACATTGCAAGATATTGCTGAATGTAATGGAAATAACACAAGCAATGATGGTATGTATTTTGTACATGCTCTATGGAAAGTGTAAAAATGTTGAATTTGGTCACGGCGTTTGTCAAGAACATGAAATGATTTGCAACATTTGGCCGCCCATAGAAGTGCGAAAGTACAAACTATTCTAGGTGCTTCCACAAACCGATCCACATACCAATTGTCACCATTCAAAGCCTCAAAAAAAAAGATTTCAGAAACAAAATCACAAATGAAAATAGAGTTTTCTCTCCCGGCCATAAAAATATGTGTATGTGAATTCCTCGATGTTTTTGGCAGAAGGGACGAGTATTGGAACAGAGATTATGTCTGGGATGGATAATGACAAAATGAAATCAGGTTTAAATGTAATATCATACTTTGGTTTTTGTTATTAAAGAAATACAGATTCATGGGCAAAGATATCAAGACAGATATAGCAATAATCATCTGCGAAAATTTCAGTCCCATACGGTGCCCAATTTTTGTGAAAACAGTGAAAAACAGCCACAGTATTTCTTAAGTCTTTTCTCAATTTTTTTTGATCTTTAAAAGATCAAATATTATTTTGGTCACTGGTTTTACTCTTTCCTGGATAAATACAGCATTTCGGGCAGAAACATTTTAACAGTACAGAAAAAAGGCAGAAAAACTAAAAAAATATGTTTCTACCATCACCATCTTCATACCCTGCAAGTTTTAGGTAAATCTGTGAAGATTTCTGTTTCGGTATGTGACCAAAAGTATGATAGTACCTTTAACTGTAATCTTGTTTTCGGCAAATGTCATCATCTAAAGCTAAAGTTGGCTAATCCATTTTGCACAAATTTCTGCCAAGGTGAAATAAAATGGCCAGATTTCAATCAATGTTTCTGATGCTTCGTGCAGATCTATGCCAACGTCTGTATACATAAATGGATCCGACATAAACCTACCACATAAAGTTCACTTCACTTGCACATAATGTATGTAATGCACTTGATAGCTTCTTATGCTGCATAGAAAAGTACATTGCAGGAGTAATTGACACCTCTTAAAGGTATACTGTATAATACATGATTGGTAAAGGTCACAGAACAGCACTCACACTTTGTCTGATTCAGCATGTACATGAAATATTAAACCTGTGAAAATTTGAGCTCAATCAGACATCTGAGTCACAAGAAAATAGCGAAAACCCGACTCAATTTCTCTTATAAATAAAACATAAAGAATGGTTTTGATCTTACCCCGAGATCAAAACTTCTGGATAAATACACCATTTTAGGTGGAAATATTTTAACGGTATGTTTCTACCAGCACCATCTTCATACCCTGAAAGTTATACGTAAATCTGTGAATATTTCTGTTTGGGTGTGTTACCAATACTGTACCGCTAATATGGTGGCCATTTGTATCATTTAGAAATTCATTTCATCTAGAGTTTATTTTCACTTGGTTCATATTCTCACAAATTGTGAGCCGTGTTGCATAAATAAATAGCTACTAGAAAATGTCATAAATGTTCAGATGGCAGCATTGAGCTCTGCAGACATACCTTTGGCATTTTGCTTGATATATGTCTCCTTCAGATGCATAAACTGATATCGGATGTTCTTCACTGGCTCAGTCCCAGGTCTGAGGCCTGTTCAGTCGTTCATGTTCATCAGATAAGTTTCTAGAAAATTGCAAGATGTTTCTAACATGCTTGACAATTGTCAGTCTCCCTCAAACCAAAAGACAGTCATTTTACATGAAGATTCTGAAGTGAAAAACTGTAATTACAGTATCGGTTAAAATTTCACTCAACGTCTAAATTTCTCCCTTTTGGCTGTGACATTTAAATTGGATGAACAAACCTGGAAAGCATGATTGATCGTTGTGCTTACACCTTTGCATACATCCAATAATACAGTCTGTAAGGGCATTGCTGGGATGATAAGTCTAGTAGCTCAGGCTCAGGATCTGTCATGCTGAAAATATAGGTAGTGGTTTTTCATTGAAGCTGAAGCTCTGTATTCCTTTTTAAACCAGAGAATCTACTTGTGGACCGCAGCTAAAAGCTTCTATTTTGATACCCGTTACTTTACAACGGATTCACAAAATGGAGCTGGAGCCTGAGCTTGAGCCTGCTTTTTAATAAATTGACCAAGGAGTCGCTTTCACCAAACTCATCGTAACTTACGATCAATCGTAGGACTTATGATGCATTGCAGCCTTTTGTAGGACATGATTGGTTATCCTTTGTAACTCAAGTTACAATTGATTGTAGAGCTTTGTGAAATCAACCCTTAAATTCTGTGCAGATATCAGTTCCTAGTCAAGCTCCTATGCAGGAAAGATAACATACATCTTGTGAAGTTGATCAAGGGTCGATTTCACCAAACTCATCGTAACTTACTATCACTCATGGGAGTTATATGATGCATTGCAGCCCCATGTAGAAGTTGAAGGATACGATGGGTTATCCTTCATATCTGGAGTTACGATCGATCGTAGGGCTTCGTGTAATCGACCCCTGATTGCACTGAAAGATATGACACATATGTATGCCTAGAATCCTCTGAGCATCCATGGAGTGTTTGTCCGCTGATGATAGCTCTCTCTCATATACCAATAATTAAGCAGTTGTCAAGGGATTGATGTGACAGCTGGTTGATCCAGAAATCCAGCAGTGACAAGCTGCAAGTGTAGCCAATATGTAATTTGCAGCTTGTCCCCAAATGTATTCAAATGAGACTAGAAAACGATTACGATTACAAACATGAATATGAGGAGGAGTTTGAATGTGCATGTATTGTGATGAATCCTGATATTACAGAAACTTGCATTTGAATGGCCGTCACGGTGGATAATATTGGGTATAAATATTAAATGATTTTTGGTCGGGAAATAGATAATATGCAATTTAGGCTTGCCTTTCATTATTTGGTATGTTCACACGAGCTGCTAACTTAGCAGTGAAAATTTGTGGTCGTTGGAACGCAATTTTAGCTAACTTTGCTGTCAACTTTGCTGCTAAGTTCGAAAGTTAACATCAGAAATTTGTGCTGTTACCTTAACTTCCTCCAACTTAACAGTGAAATGTGATGGTTTTTGTGACCTCTGCACACACTGATTGTGCAGTTAGCAGTCCTGAATGCAGCGTGTGGATGCTTGGTGAATTTTAGCCAAAGTTTCTTTCCCAATCGAACTCCCGCTGTGATATTTTAGCAGCGAAGTTAGAAGCGAAGTTATAGCAACTCGTGTGAACATACCCATAGCGGGGAATGTGTGATCAGTCACAGTTGAATGAGTTTGACATTAATTTGTCTCTTTCCAGAGCAGTTTCCCTATAATTGAATCCACACTCTCTTCAAGATTCATTGCCCATGCTTGGCTGAATAGTTCAAGAAATAACTTCAACCTCATGAGTCAACGACTTCAGACACATGTCAGAAAGGCTACAAAACTGAATGAAAAATACTTAAGACTCTAAAGCCATGTCCGCACTGGACTTTTTTGGGCCAAGTTACCGAGACGTTGGGTACTTTACCCATTTTAAGTCCAGTGCGGACGTCTCAGGAAGTCTACCTCTCAGTTACTTTTCTCGACCCGTGCGGGTATTTCTACCGGCCAACTTCTGCCCAGGAAGAATTCCCGAGCAAAAAAGTCCAGTGCGGACAGTGCAACTCGGGTACCCTATTGAGCCTAGTATCGACAGCTATTGACAGAATTAAGGGTCGGCTGTATTTTTAGGGACGGTCGGGTTACGCCAACATAACAATTTTTTTTTTAGGCCTAACTGTAAGATAAAAAGTCTGCTACCGTAAGCAAGGAATTTTTGCTAACGGTAACGGATTCAATGAAATTGCGGCCAGGATGAACAGATCCCTCTATATCACATCTTAAATGTCACATATGAGTTAACATGCCCCGGCCCGTGTCCTTGGTCCAGATTCCATGTACAGTTTAGATCCCTAAAGCTGGAGTTATTTCATCTGGGTGTCTCTCCGAGTTTGACCCAGTGTGACTTCCATGCCGTGTCAGACACGCACACTGTGTGACAGCGTGGGGAGCCGCCATGATTAAGGAGTCCCTAGTAATAACGCATCATCAGAAGGACACGGCCTGCCTTCTGCTAGTGGCAATCCGGATTCTTGCCATTCATTCTTTTACTTCCTTACGAACCCGTCTGACATTTTGCTGTGAACTCTTTAAGATGCTAAGTCACTACTCAAGATGCAATGCCTTGTCTGTACTTATTAAACCAGAAACGCCTCTACCGAATTAAGAAAGATGATATTTGAGGGATTGCATGGTGAGGGTACAATGGGATGGAGATATAGGTATTCACTTTGTAAATTTACTCTTTTGTGAGAAGAACTGGGGCCAATTTCATAAAACTGTTAAGCACAAAAATTTGCTAAGCATGATATTTCAGTCTTTAAACAGGGTTATCAACCAAATATCCATGTTTTTTGTATCACTTGTGATTCTTACCTGTGGTTGGATTTATTGGGCAAGACATTTTTGTGCTCAGCAGCGCCGTGAAATTGGCCCCTGGTGCTGTACTTAATTAAGAATGGCTATTTATTTGTTGGAGGTATAATACATGATTGATAAAGGTCACATGAATAGCACTCGTACTTTGTCTGATCCAGCATGTACATGAAATAATAAACCTGCTAAAATCTCAGCTCAATCGGACATCTGAGTCAAGAGAATATAGCAAAAACCCGACTCAATTTTTCTTATAAAACGTAAAGAATGGTTTTGATCTTACCCCGAGATCAAAACTGTTTTCGGTCTTTGTTTGACTAATTTCTGGATAAATACACCATTTCAAGTGGAAATATTTTAACGGTATGTTTCTAACAGCACCGTCTTCATATCCTGAACGTTATACGTAAATCTGTGAACATTTCTGTTTGGGTATGTTACCAATCCTGTACTGTACCTTTACGAACAGTTATATATTTGTTTTAAGGGAGGAACAGGATCTTTGAAAAGTTGTAAGCACTTTTGAGCTATTAAACTGGACCCAATTGGCTCATTGAAAGGTCAGGGGCCAGCTTAGAGCAGCTTAAGCACAAACATTTGCTAAGCATGAGAGTTCTTCCTTAATCTCAAATGAATGTACAAAATTGAGCCGATGCCAGAGCTGGATTCCAAGATTTTCTATTAAAATAATCACATTTTGTTTCTGTTTTTTTCTAAAGTTGCCATAAGTCCACCAATCAAAGCACAACCAACCATGAGCCAGGCACCGTACCAACCCTACAAACAGGACGTGGTACAGCCCATCCCAAGACAACAACAAAGACCACAGGCAGCATCCAATAACCCAGCGGGGAGGTCATCTTTGGGCTCTGCTGGGAGTCAGGGATCGTATGGGAGCAGCCAGAGGGAGCCTGAACGGTACATGGAAGAGCCAGCCCATAAGGTAAATTGAAAATAATGAACTACATGTACATTGATATAACTCAGCCTGTTTATATGAAATAATTTAACAAAATAAAAGGTTGTAGCTTAATGAGCTCAACTTTTTGTTAACCAGAAATCCTCTCCACACTATTCACTCATAGTTTATTTCAGTGTCAAAAGTCCCTTTATGTACAAAATCTGCATGCAATTTGCTGAGACTTGCTACTTCTTGACATCCGATTAATTTCTATTTTTTGACCATCTCTTGCAGCCAAGCAGAACGCTGGAAGCTGGGCAGGATTTGTAAGTGCATTTTAGTTTGTTCAACTTAATGCTCATCTTCATTATGGTTATTCACCTAACATTCCTGTCTGCAGAGTTGTTAAAGATCTCTGCAGAGATCAAGGAAGATACAGTCATCTGCGAAATTCAAGTCCCATACGGTTCCCACTTTTTTAGAAAACTGTGAAAAATGGCCAAAGTATTTTTTTAAGCTTTTCACCAATGTTTTTAATCTTTAAAAGATCAAAATTGTTTTTGGTCATTGGTTTTACTCTTTTCTGGGAAAAATATACAGCATTTCAGGCAGAAAAAAATTACCGGTTTGTTTCTACCATCACCATCTTTATACCCTGTAAGTTATAGGTAAATCTGTGCAGATTTCTGTTTCGGTATGCTACCAAAGTATGATAATACCCTTTAAGCATGGAGCTAGCAAAGGCCGAGGTTTGAACCAATTTCAAATTCTTTCTGGCAGATCTTTTCATTAAAGGTAGTATCATACTTTGGTAAGAAACCAAAACAGACATTTTCACAGATTTACGTATAACTTACAGGGTATGAAGATGGTGGTGGTAGAAACATACCGTTAAAATGTTTCTGCCTGAAATGGTGTATTTATCCAGAAATTAGTAAAACAACAACCGAAAATCTTTCTGATCTTTGATCAAAAATAAAAGAGAAAAGACTTAAGAAATACTGTGGTCGTTTTTCACTGTTTTCTCAAAAAGTGGGCACTGTATGGGACTGAAATTTTCACAGATGACTGTTAATGTATCTTCCTTGATATTTTTGCCCATGAATCTGTATTTCTTTGAAAAAAACCAAAGTATGATATTACCTTAAGGAGCAGTTTGCAGCAGTTTATTTACTTCTACTAACATTACCAATTGCAAGCATTTGATTGCCGATCTGTATAGTTTCTGAATCCTGTCTATTTGTTGGTATTACCTTCTCCTAGGTTTGTTGCCTCCTACGCCTACGCACCACAGAATGAGGATGAGATTGAGTTACTGGAAGGAGACTTGGTCAATGTCTTAGAGAAATGTGATGACGGCTGGTTCGTGGGGATGTCCGAACGCACCGGCATGTTTGGAACCTTCCCTGGAAATTACGTCTCTAAATGTGTAAGTTCCTTTGCCTCATTCACACAGTAACAGCATTACTGATAGTTGGTAGTATATTTATTGACCTTTTAGTGGCAGACAAACAAATCAAAGGGCATTTAAGAAACGGAGGCTCAGGCTCAGGCTCAGGCTCCAGATCTGACATCCAGCTGACATAAGTTGTGGTTTTTCATTGAAGCTGAAGCTCTGTTTTCCTTTTCAAACCAGAGAATCTACTTCAAGATCTTGTGGTCAATCTTCTGACTGTGGGTTCAAATCCAGCCATGGGCTAGTGGTGCTTGCATCCTTGAGCAAGACGCTTTGTCACATAATGCTCCTCTTCACCCAGGTGTTAATGGGTACCTGCGAGTGTAGAGAAGGCTTTGTGGTTTGATTAGCCTCTGTGCGCTTTAAAGTAGCCAGGGCTATATACTCCCAAGGGAGTTGAGATGGTTTTAAGGAATGTAAATTATGGCCGGATGGCCAGGGGTATAATGTAAAGTGCATAGCGAATCTTTGATTATTATGGGCTATATAAGTAAATATGATTATTTATAGGTTGTTGTATGTAGTCTATGATTCTAATTAGCATTTTGTGTCCATTCATCTTCTTGCCCTCTGTAGGAATCATAAACTGTCTACCACGTCTTCCCAAGTTTAAGTAACGGCATGATATTCAACCAGTCACAAGGGGGAGAAATATACACCAGCGAACTTCAGGCCGGCAATCAAGACGCCATCTCAACGTGAGTTTCATCAGTGAGTAGACCGTGGAACTTTCAGGCTTAAAGGGGGACTCTCGCTGCGTTACTTTGTTTCTGTTGTCATGTCATGCCGTCAATGATTATTATTGGGGGCGACGTAATTCTTAACGATAGAAGTGATTGAATGTCATGATTTGGTTGGCCAGGTATGAGCAGGTAGTGTAGTCAAGAATGAACCCACAAGATGGCGTCTTCAGCACACTCATCCATAGCCCTTATTCACAGGGCATCCATCTTCTTGTCAACTTCCTTGTATACCCGTTGTGAAATATAACACCAATTCTTAAAAGAAAACGGGTACCAGACTATTTTGAATCCAAGCCTCGGTTTGATTGCACTGCTTTGAATGCAGGTGCCAAATTGATGGAGCTGCTAAGCACAAAAAAATGCTTAGCACAAAAATGTCTTGCCCAATAAAACAAAACCACCATTAAAAATTCCATATCATGTTCATGTTCAGTGAACAACAGTCAAAGAACAATCACAAGTGATACACAACACATGGACATTTGGTTGTTAATCCTGTTTTTATCAAGACAGAAATTTCATGGTTAGCAAATTTTTGTGCTAAGCAGGGCTGTGAAATTGCCTCCAGGATGGATGCACCGTGAATAAGGCCTATGGTGAATGATTTGCAGAATGAAGGCCAAATATTTGAAGATTGAATGGTAGAACTAAATCCGCCTTCGCATCGGACATTATCACTCGATTGGATTTGGCCGCATTAAATTCTGCAATACAGGACATAAAAGCATTTATACTGAAATAAGAATGGTGATTTGTGCAACCTTGAACATTACAAATAATACATCTTGCTAGTTAGTGAAAGCATAAGAGCTACAGTGAAATCTCGTTAACTCAAACCTTTTGGGAATAGACACAAATTTTGAGGTATCAAAATGTTGAGCAAACCAAATTCGCCGACTTGCTTACAGTAACATCGTTATTACACAATTTACACCTCTACATACACACACCTGGAGGTGGTTTCTTTTTGATGAGCCTCATGAAAACTTTGAGGTAAGCGGATGTAGGCGCCTCGGTATTTCAAATTACATAGATATTTTTGTACATAAAAGCCTATTCTTTCGGCGGGGATGAGGTGTCTTCAAGATAAGCGAAGTTTCAACGTAAGCGACTTTGAGTTAATGAGATTTCACTGTATATCCTTGAAAAGACTTGTATATGATGGCGTTATTGTACTTCCTCAGTTTGTACACTGAATGAATTTAAATAGCCTTATCGTGGTAGCTTTAATAGTTTGATCACATTTGAGGACACTTCCAGAAAGCCAGCTGTTATCTGACCTATTGACTTTTGCTGACGTTTATGCAAAGTTTACTTGCAACCTCAGCAAAACAAGACTTCTCTTTCAGCTGCAAAAAAAAAAATGGGAAAAATTAAAACAAAGAGAGAGAGATAAACGATGACTTTGAAAAAAAAAAGGAAAAAATTATTGAATATACAAGATAAAAATGAGTATGAAAACTGCACCTTTTTAGTATTCAAGAAGTAACCAGGGGTCGATTTCATAAAACTCATCGTAACTTACTATCAAGCGTAGGACTTATGATGCATTACAGCCCCACGTAGATTTCAAAGGATACGATGGGTTATCCTTTGTATTTCGAGTTACAATCGATCATAGGGCTTTGTGAAATCGACCCCATTACTGATAATTAATTTATCTATAAAAAGAGTTCTATCGGGATGATAAATATACATTATTTTTCCTTCCAGTTGTAGTGTTTGTTTGAAGATATTTCCGTAGGCAATTTGAAATGTTTGAATTCCCTGTATGTATCAACCTGCATGAGTTTTAACACCCTATGCAAGTGCCTTAATGTAAGTGTGTGCTATAATACGAAAAGAAAAAACGAAACGAAAAAAAAACTAGATATTCAAAATGAAATACAACCATCTATTGGCACTTGAGACTTAAGGGATTTCATTTTGAGCGACGAATTTTTCAATTTTTGACTGAACTTTTGTTTATAAAGTTCGGAAAGGGTTGACATTAAAAAGGTTAACAATATTGCTTTCAAAAACATGCAAATAGTGCTCAAGAACAGCAAAAATGTAGTAAATAAAAAAATATTAAAAAAGAGAAGCATATTTAATGTAAATACTAATAAGAAAAAGAAAGTTTACCAAAAAAATAGAACAAAAGTTATGTATTTTGATTCTTCTTGTATTCACAGACATGAAATATATTAATTTGTTATAGAGCTAACAGGGAGTGATTGTCCACAATGTCCAGTACTAAACAAAAAAGAAAGGAGGAAGAGCAGAAATTAATAGTTTAACAAAAATTGTTGCGCAAAGGCGGCAAACGTGGACTTATTTGTGCTGTAGAAGTGTGGCTGATGCTGCTTTTCCGTTGTTATTGAATTGAATTGAATTGAATTGTTATGAACATTTGTCATAATTATAAGTAATGTTGCATTGCTTTTTTTTTTTTTTTCCCTCGTGGATGAGAATTATTCAACATATGATATGTCCTGGGACCTTTACGAAACCAGGCTTGAGGCTAGGCTTGGGACATATTTCCCTTCCGCAATTTTAGACCAAAAAACTCAAATGAAGGGATTGGGCCACATGACAAAACGGAATAAAGGCCTCAGCTTCGCCATGTATCTCATAGCCCTTCATTTCACCTCGGACACAAAATTGCTGAAGCAAAATAAATTCCAAGCCTAGCCTCAAGCCTCATTTCATAAAGGCCCCTAGACTGAGTATTACCAGTACGTCATACAGGGGACATTTATCATGAGGGTCAGATTAAGGATAAAGGCAGTTGCATTGGAAGGCTGACTGTATCGTATTCAGGGTGGTTCTGGAGAACACAACATATGTCATGAGTTCAGGTTCAAGCCTTGGCAGAAGCTTAGTGCATTTACGAAACGGAGGCTCAGGCTCCGTCTCAGGCTCCGGCTCCATTACATGCATACTTGAATCCATTCTGAAATAACAGGTATCAAAATAGAGGCTTTTGGCTGCGATTCTGAAGTAATTTCTCTCGTTTGAAAACGAAAACAGAGCTTCAGCTTCAATGAAAAACCACAAGCTATATTTTCAGCATATGGATGACAGAACTGGAGCCTTAGCCTGAGCCTCTGTTTCGTAAATGCCCTATGTGTATTCTGTGGCGTGACTGCATCCAATACAAGACATTGAGGCTGAGAGTAAAAGGTCACAGGTTTACTTGGAGAGACCTCAGCTGAAAGATAGCAACACACTGTTGTTATTCATAGGGAAGAACTCTCGTCAGTTGTGTTTATTTGCACAGATGAATCAAGCTGCGAGATATGCATATGCATGCTATCATGGTCTGATACCAATCTGACACGAAAGATGTGACATTTGAAACAATACTTCCAAGGGTAGTTCAAGCAAGGATGCTCAGTGGTATCTCAGTCTGGGTCTAGCTGCCAAGCTTCATATTACACCCTGACCTTTCCCACGTACTGCGACACAACCTGACAAAATGAGTCATAAGTCACCTAGGCTGCTTTTGCATAACAGGCCATGAGGGATTAGTTTCATAATGCAAATCAGTATGAATTGCAGATGTTTTCACCGCAAAGATGTTCCTCGTGACTGATATCCCTGAATGAATAATGTGCCCCTATAAGCAAGATGGACAACTTAACCCTTGACCTTTGTTACTTATCTTGTAGCATCTAGCCACATATTTTTGACTTCCATTTTGAACTGTAATGCAACCTTTAGCTTTGATACTGTTAAAGAAGCAGTAGACTGAGATACGATCTAGCTTGTTTGAATTCCAATGGAGTCAGCTACATATGATATTATGTACTTGATTGCTCCATGGTATAGTACTATATCTCTGGATGTAGGCATGGGATAGTATCATATGCACTGGTGAATAGTACCTATAATACTATCTAGGGATATAGTAACACTCGCACGGTTTGTGCTTAGTTTGTTTTTCTGTCAAAATCTGGGTCCAATTTTTAGAGAGCTTCTTTAAAGAGTTGGAAAGATTGCTTAGGGATCTTTCATGCTAAGCACGAATCGGCCGGGAACCGGTCACAAGCAGCATGCAAATACATGGGATTTTGTTTGGTAACCTGCTTAGCAAATTTTTCTGTGCTTAGCAGGTCTCAGTTCCATGTTTGCTTACTGTAAGATTTGAACCTGAGAAAATAGATTTGTGATATGGATCTGCACTGCTTTTGTGGTTCTTTTTTTGTGGAAGATATATGGAATTTGTGTACAATTTGTTTAGCAGCCACATTGTTGTTTCATGTTTTTTGTCAAAATGTACTGTTTTGGTTGTTTTTAAGCTTAAATTTGAGAAATTTGTATATACCTGTTAAGAATTATATCCTTTCATCTGTGTAGGATTGAGAGATACAGTCAGAAAGGTGGAACTTTGCTTGGAATCTTTTTTTTTATCATTGTTTGATGAAAAAATTTTGTGCTAGAATTTGGTTGCAATTTTTTTTGTGATGGAAGATATTTACTGCATAAGTACGCTAGGTTGAACGGAAAGATAAAATGACAAAATTTTCCCAAGTATACCAGCCAAAACTTCTTGTGAATGTTATGCTCAACAAACAATGACTGAAAACAAGTCGAAAGCAGTAAACATCACATGAAAATTTGGTTGGTGACCTTGTTTGATCAAGGCAGACTTTTCATGCTTAAGCAAATTTTGTGCTTAAGCTGCTCTATGAAAATGGCCCCAGGACTTGAAGTCGAACCTTACACACTAGTCATGATAGCATTGGTTGTATACTTACCTTTGTATGAGTCAAAGTTCTTTAAGTTCACTCTGTCCTGATTAATGCAAACTTTCATGTAATATATTCAAATTGAGTATTGATATCACACAATATTAATTTGATAGTTTGGTGTTACAGCTTTAATTACAAGAAGTATCTATTAGACAAGTAGTACTTGTAGGGCATTTTAAAATGGCCGACTCTATGTATTCAGGAATTTCTGTGCTACACCAAAGTGCACTATATTAAATGTTTGGGTTTTTTTCTTTTTGAGACATAGTTTCTAAATGCCCTTTAAAAAATATTGTATTCACATTTGTTATACGCAAAAGCATATTTCAGTACATTGCATGTCATAGTTTGCAAATATAAGATGAATTATCAATTTGTAAACTTAAAAAAATTATAATTGCGGTTAAAAGGTACCAATGAAATGTTTTATTTATCAATAATTTATGCTTGTACATAATGTTGTGTTTTCTTGATATAGTGTGCATATTTGGCTTAATACGTTTCTCAATCTGCTCAGTGTAAGTCATGTTGGGGATCATGTTGGCAAACTTCTGAGTTCTCTTTGAAGAAGCAGATCTTAATTCTGTGGACATTCACAGAACATGCTCTATCTTGAAGCAACGTTGTGGAAATGTGGCAATTACATCACTTATTTGCTATAGCGTTGCTGTGCTGTTAAAGAAATGTAGAGCGGATTTTAATTCGATTTTGTCGTGGAATAATTAAAAAAAGAGTACAGATTGTTTAGTTTTATCATTTGAAGTTGGAATCATTAGCCCGCTTATAGTTTAAAGCGAATGCAATTTTCTCTTCTTCTTTAGAAAATATTTTGCTACTAAGAATCAAGTGGTTTTTGAGTTTAGATCTTGTATTTGAAGTCAGTAAACATAGTTTGTGTTTAACCTCATTTGAATGTCCTCCCTGATTGGTTGAAATACGATCAGCCGGTGATGATTGATTTGCATGTGTTGAATATTCAAACATTTATATAACGTTTTTTTGTACACTGTATGTATTGATGATTAATGAATTAACCATGAGTTTACTGAGTGTATTGTTGATTCGTGGGCGTAATGGATATTTGTATTAAAGATGTTTTCTTGGGAGAAAAATTAGGAAACTTATAATACCGGTTGCCAAGGCATTGCAACACAAAAACCAGTGAAATAATGCAAAATATTTCTAATCAACTTTTATAATTGGTTCTTGATTGAAAATTGAGGGATTGCGGTTGTATTTTTGTTGAACAGTCCAGAAATACTGATACAATCAGAACATTGCAAACGGTATTATGTGAACATATTTTTTCAGTTCACTGTTTGCTGGAATCAAATCTTTGTAGCTTTTTCTTTCTATGAGAATATCCGTTTCACGTATCTGTATGTGTAAGAATATATTAACAAAATGTCAAGAATTGAAATAACCTCTTTAATTCAGTTTTGATTTTTTTTTCAGGGTTTGCATGTCAGAAATCATTGCGTTTGAGCATCATTAACTGATATTTTAATTTGTGGAGGTTTAAGTATTAATTAATCACAGTGTATTCACTATTCAGCGAAACTGATCCTATGTTATGTGTGATGAATCTAGATCATTATTATACTGCCTTGCAGCCCGTAGCATTATTATTGTAGCATTTGAGAAAAACAAGTGTGATGCTTGAACTATTTCAGTTTAATCGGACTGTTCAGAGCTGTGTAACATCAGCATAGGTGTTGAGTGTGGCAGATTCAACACAGAGTTAGCCATTTTGCAATAAAGATTTGAACTAATACCACTATTTGTCTAGAATGTGACTATTCTTTCCTCCTTGACACAGCAACAGCTCACAGCAGCAGCAGCAACATCTCATATCAGCAGCAGCAGCGCTCATAGCAGCAGCAACAGCTCTTAGCAGCAGCAGCAGCCAGAGGTCGTATAGCATCAGCAACAGCTGCAGCTTATAACAGCAGCAACAGCTCATAGCAGCAGCAGCAACAGCTCATAGCAGCAGCAACAGCTGCAGCTTATAACAGCAGCAACAGCTCATAGCAGCAGCAACAGCTGCTGCAGCTCATAGCAGCAACAGCTCATAGCAGCAGCAGCTGCTGCAGCTCATAGCAGCAGCAGCTGCTGCAGCTCAAGGCAGCAGCAGCAGCAGTAGCTCATGGCAGCAGCAACAGCAGCAGCAAAAATATAAACAGAGTGTTGGGTTTTTTTTTAATCAAAATTCGAATTAAAGTCCCTACATGCATATTTCTTGAATATACCACCGAGAATTGAAGGAAAAAAAATTTCCCTTTGGCGGTATGAAAACTGACGGATTTCTTCGGGGAAAAAACCAAAACAATGATTTTCCCACAAAATGTACTCGTTACCTGTAGAGGGCGCCATTTGCTTCTTTTTATCACAATTTATCGTGCCGCCATCTTTGCACCGCTTATCGTTCGGATTTGCGAGCGTTTCAGCTCGGGATTTCTGATAAAGAAGACTGCAGACGATTTCATTGGACTTTCTGGTTGAGTAAAACTTGTAGCCAATGAGAACACATTATACAACGCAGGATTTTACGCTTGGAATTATGGGATGTCCCTGCGGTCTTAATTCTCTGCGTGAAGTACATGTTATGGGAGAAAAACACTGAAGAATTGTAGCAAGTGGGTGCAAACTTTTACTGGAATTGCAGTGGAGATGAGCCGAAGAATTTCACCAGTGGAAACAAATTTACTTGCAGGGTACTTCGAACAATTTGTAGACTTGTAGTTTGTAGCTGAATTGTGGAATTTACGTTGCGAATGTCTATTTTTCGGAATCGTGATTCGATGTTAGCACCACAACGGCACAGCGAGTATGCCAGAAGGTAAGCCAGTTTAATTTGTGACATTTTGTATACAGGTTGACAATAACAACCTATTAATTTCCTGTATCAAAAAGATCCAAAATTGTTTCGCAACATGCCAACAATAACTTCAACAATCCAGCACTCCTCCTTTCAGTTGAAATATCACAGTTTCTGGAATTTGGAACCTCTTTTTAACTGGAAAATAGACTCTACGCACGTCTGAAATTTCGCAGCGAGTCGGTTCAATGCGTGTGTGCCGTTGAAAGCTTTCCACTGCAGGCGTTTTGAGTGTCGGTCTCTCACGCCTGCTGAATCTTTACCCGTAGTTTAAAAGGTGAGCTCGGATGGATTGCTGTTGTGAACCAATGGTCCAATAGTTCTAGGCCTAACTGTTAGTTCCCATTGTGAAAGTAGAACTTGGTAGGCCTAATAATGTCGCTATGACACAATGCTTCAACATGTTCAATGCAGATAGGGACTCTAGGGAAGATACCTGCCGTGAAACAACGATGCATGCAAAATCCATCTGCCTATTTTTTGTTTTATATACATGGTATATGCGGAAATTATGCATCCGTTTTGAGGCACGTAAATTCATGTAAGCTTTCACAGTTAGTAGGCCTACTGCGATACGAAATAAGAGTAGTAAACCTTCTCGTCGATAAAATGGCCAATTTCACCATATCAAACGAACACTGGAAGCGAGGGATAAGCAGAGTGGACACTATTAACATTTTCATTACCGTAACATTCTCGGTAGCATGTTGGTCAGGTGGGGTAATAGTATTACCGTAATACACCCTGGGCAACATGACGTTGGGCCCTGAGTTCACTTGTAACATTTGGCCAACATGATTGTTACCAGGATATTGCTGAGATGTAGATGAAACAATGTTTGGGAATGAGCATTTGGATGGCTACTTTTCCAATTTAGTAGCAATATCTTGCACTGCAACTTTCTTTTTGGTTTTGTGTATAATGTTTGCATTTGACATCCCACAGAGGGGTACATACTACCCATGACACAATTAGCTTTTTCTCATTGTCTTTGGCCCACTCCATGGTAGCTGCCATTTTGTCCAAATCTACTCCTGATTGGTCAATGGCGGCAACATGTCGGCGACATGTTGCCCATCTCGTGTTGCTGTGTTTACATTGACAACATTTTCAGCAACAAGCTACCTGGTCATTATGATATACCGAGAATGTTGCCAAAAGTGTTGACAGTGTACACTCTGCTTTAGAAATTTGCTTGTGATAAATAAAATAATGTAGGCCAAGTTGAATGTGCGCTGTCCGCGTTCCATTGATCAAAAGGGTCATAGACTAATAACTATTGTTGAAAGTTCCTTCAAATTAAGAACCATAATTACTTAGAGGATTATGGTCGCCTTTTGACACCAAAGATAACTCATGAGATCGTAAAATGTAAATTGTCCAGTTCCTTTATTGTATCTTTCATCTGAGTCCGTGCAAGCGGACTTCAATACACACCTTTTCTTTGTACAATTTATATCGATTCAAAGGGAGTACTTCATTCATTGTGCATCAGGTGTTTCTGTCACGATTTCTCAAGCGACAGTGCATTAATTCTATAAAATCTCCAAAATGACTGCCCCGCATTGGCTGGTTCGGGATGTGAAGGCGGTGAAAATGATGCTGCCAACCACCACTGTTTACCAGCTGTTTTCTTTAATTCTAATTTGGCCAATATTCCATGATATCATCAAAGATAGGCTCGGTTATACCTATGTCTCAATGTCAGTTCATAATCTACAACAGTATAGTGCAGATTTACCTGCCTTACAGGTGCATGATGTTGCATTAAATCCTTATACTTAGGCATAGTGCAAGCCAAATAACTCTGATCATGTATTGGACACTATACTTGCAGTCATTAAAAGTCTCTTCCATAAGCAGTTTTCTGCAAATGAAATACCGTAGCACGTAAAATTTCACACTCCACTTTCACTCCACTTGTTAAAAACATATCTGTTTAATGACTTGCCAACACTTTTCCTGTCCTAAGTATTTATGAGAATGATCAACATTACATCACAATTATACATTGTCTTGTGTTGTATACTAAAGACATTAAAAGTGATTGATGAACTTCAGAAGATGGTCGATTTCACCAAACTCATCGCAACTTACTATTAATACTTATGATGCATTGAAAGTTGAAACCCTACGTTGGATAAGTAGGATACGATGGTTATCCTTCGTAACTCGAGTTACGATCGATCGCAGGGCTTCACGTCACGCTATGTAGCATTATTTTCTTCCCAAAGGTACAACCGACGGTGCAAGTCATACTGGAGATTTTTCGAATTCAATGCATGCCCTTTATCCCTAAACTGAGAAGTTAGAATCAGTTTTTCCGTTCACTTCTCATTTTTCTTCACTTCTAATCCTCCAATCCCTACCTTCTTTGGGACTATTTTAAGCCCAATTTCCATTATTCACATTATTTATTTAAATCATTTTTGTTTTTGTTTTTTTTGCTGTAAAAACAAACCGATCTACATTTATTGTCTACAATGTTTAAACACTATTATTCTAACTAGATAATTTGATTATAGACTAGCATTGTAAACTCTATAGGGTCCAATTTCATGAAGAGATTGTTATTCAGAAAACATATACGTGTAGTATTTACGAATTACGAGTGCGGTTTGTTGGAAAATTCTAACTTTGTTTTGCCAATTTTCACCACGATGTTTGCACTTTTAGGCTGACATCTCAGTGAAACTAGCGTTATTGGGAGGCTATTTGTTATTTATTTATTTTTGTTTGTTCAGTGTCAACACTTCTTTCCAAACATAAATCAATCTCTTTAAAAATAATGAAGTTGGAAATACTTTGCATAGTCACACAGTGAATTTGGAAAAAAAGAAAAGAAAATGATATACAATAATAACATTTATCCAATGCAATACATATTGATAAATTGGTATAAAATAAACTTAGTTATAGGTGATGTACATATTGAATAGGAACGTATACATTTGCACAAAATGTCCACTTGAGCTAAATTAGGCGAAGATTACAATATGATACTGCAAGGCAACCCTTAAACCACGGCTTCTAAATTCAGTCTCTTTAATTCATGATTGGTAGTAAAAAAAAATGGCGCAAACATCTGTTCTTATCTCCGTTAGAGGGCGCAAATTATCGAGAAATAACTTGAAAAGTACATCTTTTAAACGTCATCAAATAGTGAGAGTTACTGTCACATTTGCAAAATGAATGGTAAATTTTTTCGAAGCGTTTTTTTTTTACACACAACTCGGGATTTTTTTTAACACACAGTCGGATTGCATGTGATGCCTCCTTCGATGTCACTGCAGACCAAGTTCTGTGTTCGTTGCAATATTGGGATGCATTTACCAATGGGAGAGTTTCAAGTTCCATACTATCCAAAGTAATGTAAAATGTGGTGTTATGCTATTCCGTGTTTCCCCTTATTAATTATAATGCCGAATAGGAAATTGAAACACAAAAGTCAACATTACAGTTTCAAAGACGATAAGGAGTATGTTTTTGTAAAATTCAAACGGGTTTCTAACAGCAAAAGTGTCATAAGTCGTCGCTTTCTCCGCCCCAGGCAGAGGCACCAAGGGCATGGCTCACTACTTGTCTAGAACGAGCTACATCTTTACCCCTTGGTCGAGCTTGGGAGTATCCATCCTCCTGCATCCAGGATTTCGGCCGTGCGTCGGAGTCATCGTATCCTCTGCCGCGGGCTTGACCGGACCCCTGGGACCCTGATTGCAGGTTCCAGCTCCAGCCTTTCGCCTTCAGGTTGTAATCCATCTCGTAAGGCCGGACTCCGCTGTGGAACCGCGTGGACGAGGTCTCACCCTTCCATGAGCAGCCGATCTGCGGCGCCTTGCCCGGTCGCTGGTGCTGACGAATGGAGTCTACTTCGCTGTACACCGGTGGCCCCCTCTTCTGGTGGATCTGGACCGGCGCCGGGTTCTGCAGTTTGGGCCTCGGTTTGGGCTTGGGTGTCGGGTGCTCGAAGGCCTTGTCGGGTAGGCCCAGGGCGTTCTCGGCCGCTGCGTCCCACGGGCTCTGCTGCCAGGCTCGATGCCCTTGCCCCTGCCCGTATGGGTCCTGTTGGTGATGTGCAGGCATCGTGGTGTCCTCCACTACGTACTGATCCGATCTGTCTTTCATCCTCTGGAAGAGTGCCGCCGCTCGGCCATCCCTCCTTCCCGTCATCAGCTCTCGGCTCGACATGGGTGTGGTGAATCGGTATCCCGGACTCCTAGGGGGTCCGCCTATCTCTCTCGATCTCAGCCGTAGATCTGTGCCGACCGGTGGATGAACTTCGGCGTGTCTCTTGACCGGACCGGTGTAGAAATCGTGTTCGATGGCGTGGACGACTTTCTGCAGGTGTCCCCTCTGTGGGCCTGGGTTTTGAAACTGTATGCTGCCTTCTGGGATGCCTTTTTGCTTGAGGTACATCAACGTTCCCTTGTGGGTTGGGCGGGTGCCTGTCAGTTCCTCTAAGCTCAGCTCGTGCAGCTCGACCGGGTGGATATCTGGTTGAGAATATTGCGACCACATGCAGCTTGTGTGGCAGGTGGCTTACGGTGTGACGGTTGATTCAATTAATTACGTCTCGATGTGAGAATGTACCACAGCAGGTGTATCTTAGTCCATCTTGAATCTGTACAAATACAAGAAACAAAACAAGAAGAAAGAATCTTTTTAAAGGTGCGTTTTTCATTTGGATAAAAACAAGCTGTACCTGTAAAACAACACCCTTAAGCCCTTTTTGTTTTTCAAAGTCTGTGAAGGATGATACCTTTAAATGAAGCAGTTATGAAACACTAGACGTCAACCTGTCTTTCTCATGTTTCAATTTCACTTGTCCCCATATTTGCTTTTTAATAAACCGTTAATTAGTTCAGGGCTGAAAATGGCCCGCAGGTTTGAGATAACTGTTTTCGGTTTCATACTTCTATAAGCTTGTGCCGCGAACTAAGGTAGAATGTGTGTCTGGCGTTTTTCTGACGTTTTGGAATAATTGTCAAATAATTTGATATTTCGTAAGATTATTAATTGTAGTTTTCTTTCCGGATAGTATATTGTGCCAAATAATTTCAATCAATTTTAACAGGCAACTTGAAGGCAACTAACTACACCGCATGCAAGAGGAAAATCCTGCTGGTACAAACTATTTTTCTCGGGTAGTTTTTCACTATCCCCAAGGAAATTATATCAAGATTTAAAGATAACTTTTAGTATTTATTTATTATTTATTCTTGGACATTGCCTGGAACTGGTTGCCTGTAAAATGCCTCGTGTGACATGGGCCATATGCTCTGTGTCCATTGCAAAGATGCGTTTTGTGTTGCTCGTTCGTTCGTTTGTTAATGGTTGACCCAACAATTGCAGAGAGATAGCTGCATATTTCTTCCGTAGCCGGTCAGTTATTTTGGGACCACGTTGAGAAAAAAAAGCATTCAATTTAGAAATACCTTCTCAGCAGGCAAGATTTGTTTTCCTTTCGTTCATCGTCAGTTAAATTTAAAGCCGTGGAATGCACACAAAATAGCTAACAATAATGCGTGGTAATTGAGAACCATGCGAACAATTTTTATTCAGTTGTTTTTTTCATTATTATTATTCATTATTATAGTGCTTAGAGTTATGAGGGCCTGACGCGTTTCGATCGTAGCAGGATCTTTATAGAAGTCTAAGTGACAAGACAAATAGGTGAAACGTAAAAGTCAAGATACAATTATTTGTAGTATTCTTTATCATGATGCTCCGCATCGTGCATATTGGAGGAAAATACTGCCAAAGGGAGGAGATTATCAAGAGCTTGATAATGAAATCGTCAAATAACCAAAAGGGAAACTGAATTTAAAGTCACTGAAAAGTGAACAAAGAAACATTGACTGGAGCGGGATTCGAACCGTCGTCCTCCAGCTAGATAATGAGATAACATAAGGAGCTGCGTTGGGTTTCGATGAAAAGTGGGAAGAAATTTCAATACAACAAATCTATATTAATGTAATCGACATTTTTCCACGTCTCGCGATAGTATTGGTGATGATGGGAGTTTTTATAACAGCAGCTTGGGAGCCAGTCTATGTTTCAGAGCACCAATCCGATATTAGACTATACGTCAATTGGTAATGCAATTAACTACGAGCCAATTCCAACTGTGTCTGATATTAAACAAATTTCGTTTATCCACACAAACACACGAACTCTCACGGACCCACAAATTAACTAATTTTGTCGAATGATTTCCAATGTTTTCTTTGTCCATTTACAAGAATTATAGGTACTATCATACTTTGGTAGCACACCGAAACAGAAATCTTGACAGATTTACCTATAAGTAATACAGGGTATAAAGATGGTGATGGTAGAAACATACCGTTAAAGTTGAAATGATCTATTTATCAAGAAAAGAGATAAACCAATAATAACCAAAAACAATTTTGATCTTAATTTTAAAAAATACCATTGGCGTTTTCACTGTTTCCTCTAAAAGTGGGCACCGTATGGGAGTATGGGACTGGAAATTTCAAAGATGACTGTTATTGTATCTTTCTTGATATTTTTGCTCATGAATCTGAATTTCGTTGACAAAAAAAACAAAATAACCTTTATTGCAATCCATCTTTAAAATTAACATAACTTTCATTTCTTCCTGTAATGATAATAGTTATTGTGACGTGATATGAATTCCCTTGAAATACATTCCACATATTTTACGAACAAAGATAATTGACTATTGGGGTCACCACCAACATAGGGCTGGATGGCTCAGTTGGTAGAGCGCCTGTACGGTATTCAGGAGGTCGCCGTTTCGAATCCCGCTCCAGTCAATTTTTCTTTGTTCACTTTTTAATGACCACATATTTTGTGACAGTCCTTGCCTTCTTCCTCTGAGCTGAGTTCAGTTGATGGGTGCATGGTTCACTGGATCAAAGTTTAACGTCCTTCCCGACAAAATGTGTAAGCTCATAGCAGTGGCAGGGGCAATAACATCCGTAATGTAGGCGGTACGGTGCGGTGTTTATTATAAGCCAAACCACACGCGAGATTTAATTAAATGTAACCATCGGAAATGACACGACAAGTTGTCCATATTATCATCCCACGAGAGCCATTGACATATTTTCTGTTTTTATTAACCATTGAAACTGGAAAGGGTAATTTGACGACGGACGTAAAAAGGCGCTTGTGCAGTTTCTGAAATTCAGGGCCCATAAATATGTTGACAAGCGAAGCAAAAAAGATATAGGCCGATTTTATTGTAAGTGTTGAATGTTATTGTTTCAATCCAATTGTTGCGGGTTTTTTTTAAGTATCGACGTCAATTGTTTCAATCAATAATAATTTTACGCAAAAATGACATGGCCTATATAGTGTCTATCTCATAAGTCAGATCAGGTTGGCGTAGCTGTTCTTTCCTCGCCACTCACTTATGACAGCCCGCGGGTTCGAGTCCGGCTCGGTTCACAAGTGGATTGGGTTTTCAGTCCCTATACTTGATTCTGTGGGTTTTTACCCAGAATATTAATTTGGGTTTTTCCCACCTCTAAATCTGTATCTTCTTCTCATCATCCTTCATTAAAAGGTTTCTTCAGGCTTTCGAGGTATAGTGCATAGTGCGCTTTTGATGAATCCTTGGTTTACCAGAAATAACTAATAATAATAATATCTAACTGAAAATCGACAAAAATAACTGACAACTTCAAAAGTACTGTTGTCTTATTTTACCGTAAAGCTTGGATGTAGGATTCGTACAAATTACCCTTTTTCAAACTCAGTCTGAGCAAGTTCTGTCACTGCCTCGACCACATACCACAAGCATTACTAAGACCACTCTACCTACGCTAACCCTCTCAAGACCTTCGAAGATACCCCGGGGATTTACTGAACATCAACCTCTGATCTTTCCATAAACTAACACCTTAACCTTCAACTGGGGGCCACATACTTTCGCGGTGACGATCTTCTTCTTTTACAAATGTCACCAACTGCTCAGTCAGTCGCACAGTTGACTCAGACTATAACATTTTATATTGACCTAGTTGCAGACAAAACATCCTTTGTATGTGCATAACTCAAAACATAAAGTCCCATTGCAATGACTCACTGTTTATAAGTACTTTCCAGTCAGAAACCACCCACAAATTAGCCTAACTGACCCAAATAGTAAACTTTCTCTCTCTTTATCTGAGAAGAACGTGATGTTATCATTCCAAATGGATAAGAATTATGCGCTACATCCCTGTAGGCTGTATGACGTAATTGCTAAGCCTTCATGGCGTAGCCAACCAAATATACTCGATTTTAATATCAAATAATGATATTTCGTTTTGTAATTGAATCATGCTAGCTTATTGATGTGCATGTTCATGTACTGTAATTGTCGACTTGTTATTGCCAGAAGAGGTGGAGGTATACCTATATCTTACATGGCCAATTGTGTTGTCGTTAAAATGGCCTCGTGTGAATGATAATTTATGATGGAAACTATTCTTGACTGAAAGAAGGTTACTGAATTATCACATTGGGCTCTTGTCTATTATGAAAGATCGTGCGGTAAAATCAAACGACTTTGAAGCTTGACATAAATTTCGCTTCCAGTTGAAATTAAGTAATCGCCGAGGCGACTGGTTCTCAGATTTGATTCACTTGTCATCAGATTATCCCGAGGCATTTCATAATAATCCCCAGAGCATGAAGTACAGACACCTATCAGGCTTTTCGTAATCTTGAAATTAATATACTCCAATGTTGTCATGTTGGCACTGCATGTGGCAAATGTACTTTCCCTGCCCTTTGCCGAATTCGTGCGTGTGGGCCCAAGGTCTCAGGGCACATGTGCAAATCAGATAGTGGTATAAAAGTGTCAAGACGTGTCTGCAATATGCATCTCGTTAATAATTCTCGCAGCAAATTACTTTTGGTTTGGTCTTCCGAGCGAGAGCCGTGCGTTTGGGACGGTATACGCTTCACAACATTGGCATAAAGCTTGAATTATAGGCAACCGTCTGCTGTGAGCTGAGCGGTGAATGAGAAACGCAGCTGCCGTCTCTTAGTTAGGCCCTGAAGTTCCAAAGATTTTCCTTATAGTTATACTGATGCTGTTGTCGTTCTATCTTAGGGTAGGATCTTGTCATCTTGATGTGCTTTTTATACCGGGGTGTGTATCATTAATACATTATAATTGCTTACATGTATATCATTAATAACATAGAACTATATCATAGATCTGGGGCCAATTTCATAGAGATGCCTAGCACAAAAAAATGCTTAGCACCAAAATGGCTTGCCCAATAAAACAAACTGCCATTGACAATTCGATTTGATATTCATGGTCAGCGAACAACAGCCAAAGAACAATCACAAGTGATACACAACAAATGGATATTTGGTTGTTAACCCTGTTTTTATTGAGACAGAAATGTGATGCTTAGCGATTTTTTGTGCTAAGCAGCTCTATGAAATTCGCCCCTGGTTGGGTAATTTGAATCGATGTATGGCGTTTGGTGACATGACTGGAACGTCACGATGGCAATGAAGATTATTAATGTCTGTGGCCTGGGCATTGCCTTGGTAAGTTAGTGCCCCTTGCTATTGCCTCGATGCCCCTGAACGCGGCCTCGGTGCGTCTAGTCATTGCATTGTTGCCCCTCGTTATGACCTTTGTGTCTCTTCAAAATGTCCCTAATGGTAATTCAGTTTCTCTCAAGTATGTGCCTCTGACATTGACAAGGGGAAGACTGGCTTCCCCATGAGAGCCAAGGGTAGTTCCTGGTTTTGCTCGCCCTTTGTTGGCTTCTGTGAGTGTCATCTTCATTTTCTCCAAAGTTCTCACCACGGTCATTCACCAAAGGACAATACACCACAAACACGGTGTTCGTTTAGGTGTATGCCCAAGCCATCATAAACCCACCACCCATAGCCACACCTACATCACACCACTAACTCACTCATCACACCACCAACCCCATGCCATTACATATTCCCATCTTAGTCTATATCTGGCACATCGCTGTCACTGTCATCTCTGATATGAATATAATTACTTTATTCTCCTCCCCGCTGTGTCTGCCTAGCCTGTACTCTAGCCTAAACTGCATGATGCTCGGAATCTACGCGTGAAACGTTGTCATCATTAATCGATTCAAGCCGGTAGTTTGTGTTTAAAATGTCTGTTTGTAGCTCTATGGTTATACCATGGAGCAAGGAAGCAAGGTTATACAAATTACAATGATCAAAACAATCTCTAGATTATGTGTTCATATTTTCATATTTGATTCATAGTATTTTATAGTGTACCTTGCCATGTCTGATATTGTATAATAGCTAGATTTGGCTGTACTATATTCAGTCCTTAAAACTTTCTTGTAACTAGCTATATAATTACAAATTGGGTATTAGGGAGACACATAAGTGTCTAAAAGTGGGCATTTGGGAGACATCGGGACTTATGGAGACTTTTCGATGTTTCCCTAAGGTACCAGCTACCTTTTAAAGACATCTTTTTTACTGTCCATATTTCAATAGAAGACAGTGAATGCTTTCAATATGAGCATACAGTATGTCAATTTCAAGTTCACTGGTCCCATCCTTGGTCAATTTCAAGTTCACTGGTCCCATTCTTGGTTGTCATTATAGCTACTTAGTATATAATTCATTACCCAGTGTAGGCCTACTTAGCAAACCCAGTTTGTTCATATATAATTTTCCTTCCTTCGAGTCGCATTCTATTTTAAAGGCAAAGTTGGCGATTGAGCGTAGTTATCTCAACGGTATTCTAATGCACGGGAAAAATGCAATAAGACCAGACTTCTTCTGTCGGTTTCCTTGTCTGCCCACTGAATATTGCATTTCATGCTCAGGGCTATTGCAAACCGTAGCGTCATTTTATGAAATATTCTTTCCCCACTGGGAAATAAAAAGCGGGTAATTTGAGCGAATATGTTACAATGTGTCAGAGTGGGGTAAACCAAACCAAGCTTATTGGCGTAATGGTATGTGATTGAAGTGGTTAAATATCTGATTTTCCCTAGTCTTTGTTTGTCTAGCAATCGTCAGGCACAGCCTTCTTGAAATGCGAAAATGATACCGACATCCGGAATGAGAAATACCTGGGAAATTCCAGTGCTGATCTGAGATTTCTCTTTTTATGTTTGACTTAAATTGTCACACCATGCAGCAAAAAAGCAACATCTTTCTTAACGAATTTTGAACTTGGCTTACCTTTGTTATGATCTTGATGTTATTGTCCAAGTATGATGTTCGTTTTCGTCCGTTTGAGTAAGGAATGCAGACGCCCAGAAATCGTAGTCCGACCCCGGGAACTAGGTCCGGTCACAGACCGTTCGAGGGACGGACTGAGATTCTGACCGTCACGATCAGAGAAGAGACCCTGGGAAGAATTTACTGCCGTAGCGCTCCTTGCTCCACTGGTTTACTATACCACTGCGTCTTGGTACGGTGTATAGTTGGCTTATCGTAGCATCAAGTATTGCAGGAGAATGCTGGGCATGTTGGGAGCGAGCGATGCTCGCTGGTTGGCGCCTGGTAAATATATGCAAGCTCGGCTGCCAAATTTGGGCATGGGTTGGTTTTAAGAGTTGGTGACCGTGCTTTATGGCGGTACTGGTACTAAGGCGATGGATGGGATGCGGTACCGGTGTCCGTCACGATCTGCCGCTTGCTTATGATCAGTTCCACGGTAAAATATCAAGATTCTACCACATCCTTTTCAGACTTCGTTACCTCTTTTCAAACCGTATAAATAACAACATTTCCAGGTATAAAATTCACCACATATTCCAAAGGGTCAGACGATGAAACGTGACTAAGATGACAACGGACATAAACGGTAATAGTGGATATGTAATCTCGGGCTTCAGAGGGCATGTACACTCAACATTCCAAGTCGTTGTCAAGGTGATTTGATATCGGTTTCTCGCTGTGTGCCTACGCACAGGAATTACACCGATATGGCATAAATAAAAACGGTTTATATGACTGGTTCACGTCTGGTCAATTCGGGCTCTTTAATGGAGGTTGCGTAATTGTGTCCTGCCCCGCCCACCCAAATATCGCAAACCCACAACTTGCCTCCCCAACAAAACCGCGAATTGTTTCGTAAAGTCGTATTATATACATGTACCCGTTCCTGTGAACTGCATTAACCTCAGGACATATCGGCTCTTTAATGATTAGTTACTTGTGAACAGTTTCTTACAAAACTGGATGTTTTTTCAACAGGACATTTCCTCCATGAGAGAGAATGTGAACCGGATGATAATGTCGTAACACCCACGTTTCCTTTGACACGGGTTCACATCCCAGTATATAGTGCATGGTTTGGTGTCATCTGTGTTACAGAATTCCTGCAAGGTCAGAGGTCATAGTGTTGCCCGAGTTCAACATCCGATCAGTCAAGTGCCGATCGGAAGAAGTCGTTGTGTTATCGGAATTGTTCAATTTTTGTCCTGCATTGTTAAAATAATAGGCTATGGCGTGATGGGTCATTGTCTTTGTCATTGATACACTAACCTCTTGTGTCATTTTCTAAATGGATTATGATATTCATCTAGTTTCTTTGGTCATTTTATATTCAAGCATTCCTTAGTGCATTCATTGACGATCATTACTAGGGGGGGTCGACGTCATAGAGACCATAACGTCATTTGAGTAGGGCGCCCTCTGCTAGTGGTCAAACGAAGGTCAGTGACTTACCTCATGGGCCGTACTTTTCACACAGTCACATCAATTAGGGGGGCCTATGCCCATTAATTATTTTGACGTCAATGAATATAGAGGCTACGTCATTTCATTAGATAGGCTTAAAGGTATAATACATGATTGGTAAAGGTCACAGTACAGCACTCACACTTTGTCTGATCCATTATGTGCATGAAATAACAAACCTGTGACAATTTGAGCTCAATCGGACATCTGAGTCACAAGAAAATGGCAGAAACCCGACTCAATTGTTCTTATAAAACATAAAGAAAGGTTTTGATCTTACCCCGAGATCAAAGCCGTTTTCGGTCGTTGTTTTACTAATTTCTGGATAAGTACACAATTTCAGGCGGAAATATTTTAACGGCATATTGCTATACCAGCACCATCTTCATACTTTGAAAGTTATCTGTGAACGTTTCTGTTTGGGTATGTTACCAATCATGCACTTTACCTTTAACTCTACCGGAGTCGTAAACAACCTGCACTGATATTTACTGATTTACTCTCATGTTTTGTGATTATTATTCTCATTTTCTTTGTATTTTATAACACTTCACGCCCCTTCTCATCACATTTGCAAAGGCACAGATGAGACAATGAATATTTAAGTGACTGCACTCTGTTTTGAAACACATCGAAAATGAGGATAGGCTTATAAGTGAGAAGTCATCCTATCACGAGGCGAGAAAGAAAATGATCGTTTTTTTTACACGTTTTGATTCCGGGTGTGAATAGTAATCAAACGTATCTATTTGGTATTGAATTGACAGATAGTGATTGGTGATGTATGTTGTTGTTGCCATTCGGGATGGTATGTGAGTGAGACACAGGTGGGATGTGAGGGGGATGCAATGTGAACCAACCCTTTTCAGTTCGGCTGTTCTCTATAATTAGAGGCCATTCCCTGTACTTTTCTGTGGCAAAGATATGTCGATCAAAATGTATTCTTTACTCTTGTAAAATAATGTTGAATAGGTAAATTATGATCGGTAAGTCGGTTGGTTAGTTGGTCAATTGATCGGATTGTCGGTTTGGGTCTGTAGGTTGGTCAGTGGGTCGGTTGGTTGGCTCTTTGATGGTCTGTTGATCGGTTGACCAGTCGGTCAGTTGACCGGATGATCAGTCTTAATGGTAATATCATACTTTGGTTTTTGTCAAAGATGCAGATTCATGGGCAATACAGTTACCGTCATCGTGGATTGTTCAGTCCCATACGGTACCAACTTTTTGACAGAACAGCGAAATACGCCCACAGTATTTTTAAAATCTGTTCACGGTTATTTCATCTTTGAAAGATCAAAATTGCTTTTGGTCATTTGTTTACGCTTTTTCTGGACAAATAAGACATTCCAGGCAGACAAATTTGGTATGTTTCTACCATCACCATCTTTATACCCTTTATAGGAAATCGGTGAAGATTTTCTGTTTCGGTATGATACCAAAGTATGATATTACCTTTAAAGCCAATTAAATGTTTCACCTTGTCCAAAATGAAAGTCATTGTTTGTGACTGTTAGCCTCATTATAAACACGAATAACTGTTAGGATGAGCCTGCCATAGACTTTATTTGAGCAACAGAAGAAACCTGCTAAGCATAAACACCTAATCTGCTTGTATTACTTTCACTCTCACGTTATTTTCGTGTGTTTTTATTAATCTCTGAACATCACGTGAATTCTGTTAGCAGAATTACAACCAACTTAAACCTAGATAACTATACACGTCTCATCGACTCTGTAGGTAGGTACACACCTAAATTCATAATTATTGTAATTATACTTTACACGACTAAGAATTGCAACGAAATCAGTTACACAACCTTTACAAAACACTCTTTCAATTTAAAAAGCCATGCGTCTTACTTAAGATGAAAAAGGCACTGTTTCAGCCTTAAACGCTGTTGTTAAAAAGCCGTACATTTGCGGTCATTAATATTTAATAGATAATTACCCAGCAGCACTATGGGGACTATTTTACAAACTTTCACCAATGGCTATAGGAAATTAATTTCAACTTTTCGCATTATTTTGAATCTGTCGTATTCATAATCAATTTTCCCGTTTTGTATACCATGGGTTATTTACATATGTCATACATTATCTATTTACACTGATTCATTCATAACTTAAGACGGCATTTATTTGCCTGTCTGTTGTTGGTTTAACCACAGTATCAGAGTGAAATTGCTTTTCGCATCTGAGTCCTGTGTAAAACATTTTTCGGCATGCTCTCATTCTGAACTTGAGTCGTCCACAATTAGGACGGTAAGTTCCACTTTAGTTAGTCCTCCACCAAGTACAAGGAAACGTTCACATGCCTGGTAGCTCTGGCTTGAGAGCCACGCATTTATTTGTGACTTAATATGTGACATTGCCGCTGTGACTTATTCAGAATTTCGTGTAATGTATTATTATCATTTTGTATAATGTGCAAGTACCGGTATACATAATTCACCTCTGGCCTCGAATTTCATTTTGGCTGGCCATAATTATGATGGCCCTTTTTTGCATTCAATACAAATTCCACTGGTCGGATTCATGGTTTTAAGTTTTAATTTCACATCAATCAAAATTGCTTATTAAAGGCCTTTTCACACGACGCCCAAAAATTCTCAATCACTGAGAAATTCTCTCATGGGTCTAGACCTCGGTCAAAATCTCTCAAGGATTCACCAGGGACGTCGGTCACTCTCAAGCATTGGTGTCCTTTCACACGATTACACTTTTGTAAGTTTTCGCAAATTATGCGAGAATTTCTCAGTGGTTGAGAGTTTTTTTTAGCGTCGTGTGAAAAGGCCTCTAGCCATTTGGGACGACAAAGCACACGTTGTTGTGGCGATGTCGACAACTCATATATTGAATCGCTGTGAAATCCGACTTTGGACCTGTTAATGATGGGGGTATTTTCAAGATTTGAAAGAAGATTTTCCGTTGATGCTCTCTGAATATGACTCAGTTTTGGTTGTTATCGTTGTTGTTGTTTATTAGGGGCGGGGTCACCCGGTGGGTGGAGTTTCTAAGCCGCCCATGCATACAGTTGGATCCGTCACGTGGGGTCAGATAGCTATGGCAGTGTTCAGTGTGAACAGAAACCCTGTACCCGCCACGTGGGTCGGAGCTATGTCAATGTTCAGTGTGAACAGAAACCCTGTCCTCATCATGTGGGTAGGACAGCTATGGCAATATTCAGTGTGAACAGAAACCCTGTCCCCGCCACGTGGGTCGGAGCTATGTCAATGTTCAGTGTGAACAGAAACCCTGTCCTCATCATGTGGGTAGGACAGCTATGGCAATATTCAGTGTGAACAGAAACCCTGTACCCGCCACGTGGGTCGGAGCTATGTCAATGTTCAGTGTGAACAGAAACCCTGTCCTCATCATGTGGGTAGGACAGCTATGGCAATATTCAGTGTGAACAGAAACCCTGTACCCGCCACGTGGGTCGGAGCTATGTCAATGTTCAGTGTGAACAGAAACCCTGTCCTCATCATGTGGGTAGGACAGCTATGGCAATATTCAGTGTGAACAGAAACCCTGTCCCCGCCACGTGGGTCGGAGCTATGTCAATGTTCAGTGTGAACAGAAACCCTGTCTTGGTGGGATTAGAGTCCATAATAATGACGTCATTTTCGACATTATAATCTGGTGTGCTTTTCAACAAATTGCGCCAAACTACAGAATCACGTTTAGGGTTGCAGAATGTGAACCCCAAGACGTCCGATAGCTGCACGGGCTTCAACTCTCTTGATCATACCTAAACTGAACTGGCTCATTATAATATGGTGAGATTGAGATCCACACCTATGAGCTGAACAACATTCACGGCTGAAAGTTTTACAATCACATTCCTTATACCTGACGGCGTAGTCTATTCACATTATCCTTTACCGTTTATTCCATCATATCATTTAAAACAAGCTGACCGGTACCGCTTAGCCTTCTCATGGAGCCAGTTTAACGTGATGGGATTGGCCATGTGTTAACTTCAGGCTGTGTCGCGGATGTGGCTGTGGCTTCAAGTGCACACCAATGGCAGCCATTAGGCGGTGGCTTCAGTCTTTCCAATAGACTGTATGATTAATGAAAATACCACGTGAATCTTTCAAATTCACATCCACGCATGCGCAGTTTCATTTAAACAAATTCATCACGGTTGCAACCCCATCACGCTTATACTCCCTGATTTACTAAACTAAACACCTCATCGTGGCTTATTGCCGAAAATGGTCAGGTACCCGTGACGTATATGTCTTTCCTCTCAATATTCCTCGTCTCGTCGTCAGGGATTGTGACAAAAATGGTCGCGGTTTGGAAGTTCTTCATCACTGAGGCCCTTTTCCAAACCTCGGCTCCGGCTCAGGCTCCGGCTCCAGCTCCATTTCTTGAGTCAATTTTAAAATAACGGGTATCAAAAAAGAGACTTTTGGCTGTGGTTCGGAGGTAGATTCTCTGGTTTGAAAGGGAAAATGGAGCTTCAGCTTCAATGAAAACCCACAACCTATATTTTCAGCATATGGATGATGGAGCCGGAGCCGGAGCCTGAGCCGGAGCCGAGGTTTGGAAAAGGGCCTGCGTCTCCTTATGTAAGCTTAGTACTCCAGTGTAATTATCGGTCAATGGTCACTGTTTAACAGTAGACAGTAGCACAGAATGGTGAGATCAAATCACCACCATAGGTCGCCTGCCTCACCATCTGAAGGAAGTGAAGATCCAAAATCTTCTCAAATTTGCCTCTCTGCACAGCAATATCCTTAAAATGCCATCTATTCTTTGTACAACTGATGTACTGTATAGCATTTTTGTAACAATCCTTAACTCGGAATTTTCCAACAATCTGGACCAGCAATGGATCTACCCAAACTCCGTGCAGCTGTCGAAATGTGTGACGTAGAAAGGCAGGTTACTAGTATCTGTTTCTGTATGGGTATGGCAGTGATAGCTCATTCGATCTAAGCTTCATTGTAATAATCATCAAATAGCTCATTGTAACAGTTTGACATTGGGATTGATACGTGTGTGATAATATAAGATACTCTATAATCGATTCCCAAATGAAATATACAAAAGAATAATGATTACACTATCAAAAGATGCATGTGGAAGAAAACAATCCATTAGTGTATAATTTATTATCATTTTAAATTTTTTTTATAAGTTTTTCATGTTTAAAGATTACGCGGGTATATACCTTCCATATCATGTCAACATTTAAACTAATGAGATCAAAAGAAACGAAAGGAAAAATCATTTGGTTGCATCATGCATTATTTGCCATTTACATGCACTTGTACAATCCACAACAACAAAAAATTCTAATTCTATAACTTTGGATATTTTTTTTGTCCTTTTCAGTGAAATTTAAAGTTGGAAGAAATGAATATCACGCGCAAAACACAATAGGTATAAACAATACATATTTTGTACATTGGCTATATATTGGTGCAATAAGATAATATCAGCAATCGATCTGTTAGTAATATGATCAATCGGATATTAGGCTAATCACAGAATCTGTACATGCCTCACAAGTGCTTTTTTTAATAACTCTAGAATATAACTTGTTTTAAAATTTAAACTTATATTTTTGACGAAAATCTTGACATTTATAATGTCACATTACGAATCAGAGAAACGAGGGTATGGATGTTTGTAGTAAATGGTTTGGGGTATTCTATATTCAAAATCACAGCAATAATACCAGGGTTCATGGTTGACAGGAGTTCGATTTGTCTTTAAGGATTGCAGGCTGAGAAGATCATAGGTCACTAGTCTCTGTCATAGGACGGACACTGAACTGTGCGGGCTTCGATCCGTAGTGATAGCTCGCAGGTCTGCCATTGGTAGCGGTGACAATCTTGGCCGAGGGTTCTTTAGTGCTCCCCCAGCCACGCGGCTTGCGGTTGAAATTGTTAAAGTCACTGCCGTACCTGGCCGGCTTCGTCGGGAAGATGGAGCCCGGTGCGACGCCGTCCCGATCCTCGGCCGAATTCATGGACGTCTGGGAGGTTGGGGAGGTCTCACCCGAGTGGATGGGGGAGTTCCAGCCCCGAGGCTTGGGGTTGAAGTCATGGGCCTTGTCTGACGACACTCTCCGGGCGTTGAACTTGGGCTTGAAGATCGGTGAGCTGGTGTCCTGCTGAGGGGCGGACATAGGGTCGCCGGCGTTGAACTTTGGCCTGATTTTGGGCGGCTCAGACAGAGCCCTGGAAGGCGTCTCGGGAAGGATTTTGGACGTGGACATCCACGCCGCTGGCGGTTTGGGTTTAGTTTGTGGGGGCAGTTTGGGACCTTTCCCTGGACTGTCAACCTGTGTAAGGGACGGCCGCTTTGCAGGCTGTATGTGCGAAAAGGCCGCGTCGCAGCTTCCTATGGGCGATTCCATGGCCGCTTCCCAGGGGGTTTTCTTACCGAGTTGCATTTGGTTGTCCTGCTGCCTCATCGTGATGTTCGCCGATGAAATCCCCTTCGGTTTAGTGGGCTTCTTCATCACCGGCACCACCGGCGCTGGTTTGATGTTGGATTCATCGATGACGTACTGATCCGACCGCTGGCGGCGCCTCTCAAACATATTAGCTCCCCGGCCGCTGGCCGCTTTCAAGTCCACCACAAGCCGGCCCATCTGCTCAGGGCTGACGATATTGTGCTCACAAATGTCCTTCTTCTTCAGGTTCACCTTGAAGTTTGTCGGCTCCACCTTCAATCTGTACTTGGTGCCAGGCGGCGGTGGTGGAGGGGCCTGTGGGATGAAGGGTTTGCCCGGTTCTGGGGGAGGTGGTGGCGGTGGCAGAGGCATGCCGATGGGAACTGCTCCTGGAGGCAGTGGCCTCCGTCCAGACGCCACCAAGGTGATCTCCACGCCCTTTTCTTTGGCTTCTTCCTCCTCTTCCGCCGGATCCTCTTCCTGCTTCTGGCCCATGCCTTCCACCGCCCAACGTTCGCTGCGCTTACGGCGTTTGGCAAACATCCTGGCGCCCTTGGCGTGCTTGTCCGCTGGGAACATGAGCAGGTCTGCGATGGTCTTACACGCCTTCATCCTCATCTCAGTAGAAATGTCTGGGTCATCCTCGGAGTGTTTCCCTGGATACGAGTAAGGCCGCTTGTGAGCTGAAACAAAGAGGAATGTATTCAACACTTTAGTTTGAGCTTTAGTACACCGTTGGTCTTGTCGTTTTTGCATTGGGGAGATAGGCCTGGTTGCGTGGTTAAGGTAACCACTGCACTTGGTGGAATTGAGCAAAGATTTGCCCGGCTCTTTACACTTTTGAATGGTTTGAGTTACTATTGTTTCAATGAGTGTTAGCCTGTGAAATCCTGTTCAAACGGATCTAAACGTTATAGGGCATCATTGGTCGTGTCATTTTCTTGAGAGAGGGATTTCATTTCAGCTATCTAGTTTACCGAATAAATATCATAATACCAACACCTGTGAATTTCTCATCAAAGTCGGTGGCCACGTTTTAAAAATAGGAAAACGACTTAAAATATTATTGCTTTTGACGTAAATGCAGCTATTTCCTACTGCAAGTATAATTTCAGGCTGGCATTGTGACTTTATATCTGACAAGATATCCGTTTCTGCTTGATCAAACTATCTTGGTGCCTAATCAGAAATTGAGGCCCTGTTCAGGCACGGGAGATTGTTAACTTACAATCAGGTTCATCTAGTGTGCTCTTGTCTTCGGGTGGAGGTGCAGCACGCCTCAAAATGACCGTCGGCTCCTCCTTGTAGGTGGGTTGCCTGTCTACATCCACTCTAGCTGACACACGGGCAGGCTCCTCCACGACCGGTGTGATGGTAGTCGACGGCACGCCGCTATCAGTGGAGGTTCTCTTGCCGAGGAGACCTCCTTGTGGGGCGAAGGTGATGGTGACTTCCTTCCCGATCGACGTCCGTCTCGGTCCGCTGACAGAGCCGCTCCAGGTCGTGGTAGCGGAGGTGTCGGTCTCGGGGGCCGGTGTGGTGGAGTAGTGGATCTGCGGCTCCCATCGCATTGGCTTCGGGGCCTGCTGGCTCTCCGTGAACGTCGCCCTGGTCTTCATCGGTCCGTCTTGGGCGCCGATGCCCCCACCGTAGCTCACCTGTGTCGTGGTGGTGTGGCCTGCCGGGGCGCTCGTGGTATACCCCAACGGGGCCTTCTTGGCGGGCTGTGCTTTGCTGGGCGGTGTCCAGACGGCCGGCTTGGTGGCCACGTTGATCTTGGGTGGATGAAATGTGACACCGCCTGCTCTAGTCTTCCCAATCCCTGGAAATAAGTGTGAAAATCATTTACATTAATTACCCTGGCACAGCTGTTGTTCAATATCTAAATGAACCTATTATCTAAGTGTAAAATCTTGGTCAAAGGTAATTGATATTATCCTGAAATAACATTGAAGTAATCCTTTGAAGTATATTTTATTTTCCTTTATCGGAATCAGTGTAATTCCACGAAGCCACATGGTAACAAAATTCAAGTTCACCTGGTGCCGTGATGCTTCATTGGTAATTATGTATTAATATTTAATTGCATAATTTATTACTACCAGTGACGCAAAGGTACGGGTGTAAGAATTCTCAGGTTTGTTTATATTCCGAGCGTACCTTTTCCAGTCGCCAAAGCAATTTATTGTGATTAGAATGACGTTTAAAGGCACAATGTTCAATTTTTTTCGGAAAGATAGTTCGTTCTGGAATGGCCGGATATTAACAGCGGGAAACTCCGTCCAGTTTGCGCGGGGCGTGGTCATAGTCATTGAATCAGAATCAACATAAAGGTCATGTACATAATTGGTAAAGGTGACAGAGCAGCTGCAGGCTGCTCATAATTTGATTTGTCATGGAATAAAAACAAACCTGTGAAATTTTCAGCTCTATTGATCATTGGAAACAGTAGAAAACGACGTAAAACCGTTGCAATTGTTACGTCAAATTGTGTCTCATTTTTCGTATCTTGCCAAGATCAAAAATGTTGTGGTGTATTATAGAAAGATACAGTAACAGTCATCTGTAAAACAAAAATTCAGTCCCATACGGTGCCCACTTTTTGACGGAAAATCAGTGAAAAACGGCCACAGTATTTCTTAAGTCTTTTCTCTTTTTGTGATCTTTTAAAACATCGAAATGTTGGTCACCGTTTTTACTCTTTTCTTGATAAATACAGTATTTCAGGCAGAAAGCTTTTCACAGTATGTTTCTACCATTATTCTTTTTACCCTGTAGCGGTAAGTAATGCGTAAATTTGTGAACATTTCTTTTTTGTTTGTTACCAATGTTGTACATGCCCTTTAAGGCCTGAGATTGGGCTCAACTTGACAAGAACGAGGTTCCTGTCCTGTATGAGTGCAATAATAATGACAAGTGATTTGTCACCTGTATCAGTCGCATCCTGAGATCCTCCGAAGTGCTTGATGTCCCTCGTGGTCGTGGTTTTCTCCTCCTCTCCAATACGTTCCGTCACTGTCTTGGTTACTGTTTCCGCGGTAACGCCTCCGTCTGTTCTGGTCTCTACGTGGGTTGTCGTGGAGATCTGTTTGTTGTGTCCAGCACCTACACAAAGTTTATAGATATACGACCACAATGAGTTAAACGTTGTAGATGGGTCAAAGGTCACACTAAGGAACCAGTTTCTGTTTGTTCACTTAATTACTTCGTTATAAAAAGCCGCATCCTTGGTGAGTGATCGATCCGTACTGTTTCTCAGGTTGCAGCATGGCTATGCTGGGCGCATCGATAATAATCCTTAGGATATGGCGGTATGTGCGTGGTTTCATGGCTTCTGACTGCCAACAAACAAAGATGATTGACTATTAGGGACACCTCCAACGTAGGGCTGGGTAGCTCATTTGGTAGAGCGCCGGTACGGAATTCAGGAGATCGCCGGTTCGAATTCCGTCCCAGTCAATTGTTCTTTGTTCACTTGTCAATGACTTTGAATTCAGTCAGTTTCCCTTGTGGTTATTTGATGATTATATTAATTATATTAATTAAAAAGCCGTATCCTTGTGGTTATTTGATGATTATATTAATTAAAAAGCCGTATCCTCTTTGAGTGATCCCCCATGTACAGTTCCCAGGTTGCAGCATTGCTGCGTGTATCATTGATACGATCCCTGGGATATGGCGGTGTGTGCGTGGTTTCATGGCTTCTGACTGCCAAATGAACCAAGATGATTGACTATTAGGGACACCACCAACATGGGCTGGATGGCTCAGTTGAGGTGCCGGTACGGTATTCTAGAGATCGCTGGTTCGAATTCAGCAATCAGCTGTAGGAAGCTGTAAAATATAAATTTCATGAGATTTCTGGCTTCGATCATAATTATTATAGCTAATACTAATACCCGGTTTCCTTGGTGATTGTGCAGACGATATCTGGTATGTTGGTACCCGTCGTATCTCCGTGTTGCCATTCATGTGCTGTGTTGACGAGGCGTTGATTGGGATGGCCGGGGCACCAGTGCCACGTCTATGAGAAAAAAAACGGTGAGGGCAAAGAAAAAAAAAGTTAGTGCGGAGGCTTCGTCTTGAAATCAGTCCAAATTTATTGATGGAAATCACGTGCGACATTTGAAGACATAGAAATGTGGCCAACATTTGGCTGTTAATTTGTTGTATACCATAATGTGGTTGCCGTGTCAGCGACCCATGTAGTTGTATCTTTACGTACTAATAAAATGCTCAGGGGAAATGAAGTTTCACTTTCCCGTGTAACATCACTGGTAAAAACAAATGACCCGACAGCCCACGATTCGCTTTTTTCGCAGCATGACACCACCACGAGAGGGCCTATTGAGGTGCCAACTTTAACAAGTTGCCAAATCCCGGCTCCGGCTCAGGCTCCGGCTTCATCTTGTCATCCATTATGCTGAAATAGAGATTGTGGTTTTTCTTTGAAGCTGAAGCTCTGTTTTCCTTTTCAAACTAGAGAATCTATACTTCCGAACCGCAGCCAAAAGCCTTTATGCTGATACCCGTTATTTTGAAATGGATTTACAAAATGGAGCCGGAGCCGGAGCCGGAGCCGGAGCCTGAGCCGAGGTTTGGAAAAGGGTCAAGATTCAACTATTCACAACAAAAGCATAGGTCTTGTTTCGTTCATTAAAACTTTGGGCCCAATACGGCCAACATTAACCTTAGCCCAACAGGCTAGTACAGTTAAATACATATGGTTCTATCCCGAATACCTCAATATGCCACAGTGAGATTTATGTGGTAATGCAGGGTTTATGATCCAGTCCCCGTGTGGAGACTGTGGTAATGTGTGGTAAGCAGCTCTTGTCTTTGTCTTGTGTGGTAGTTATGCAGAGGGTTAGGGTTCATATCCAGTCCCCATGTGAAGACTGTTATAATGTGTGGTAAGCAGCTCTTGTCTTGTGTGGTAGGTGCAGAGGGTTAGGGTTAATATCCAGTCCCCCTGTGGAGACTGTGGTAATGTGTGGTAAGCAGCTCTTGTCTTCTGTGGCAGGTGCAGAGGGTAAGGGTTAACATGTACCTGTACCTATGTTGCCTCTCACGTACCTTACAAGTTCCAAGTCGAGAGTGTCCATAGCATTGTCCACGTAACCCATTGCAATATCACGGGCTACATTGCGCACGTTGCGTCCGTTCACGCTCAAGACTTCATCACCTTCCTGCAGTTTAGCATTGAAGGCCTTGCTCTTCCTCCGAATCTGGAGTTTCCAAAAAGAAAGCAAATAAGAGTTGAAAATTATGATGTTTTAGACATTTGAAAGGTTTGCTGTTAAGGTCAATATTATTCACGCCTGTAGCTATTTTGTTTTATTCATTTTTTATATGGGTGCAACTGTGGATGAATATGGTGAAAGAACACGAAAGAGGAAGAAGACATATGTAATGCTAGAATCAAACTGTCATGCGAGCCATTATGAACGCCACGATTGGCCATTCGTAGCCGATCGTGGAATTTCTCAGAAATTCTCAGAAATTTTATGTTTGGTTATGAGGATCCCACATAGCATCACAGCAAATCTTAACAGAGATCGTAGGAAATCATAACAGAGATCGCAGCAAATTTTAGATCGCAGCAAATCTTGAGATCACAGCCAATCTTGACAGAGATCACAGCCAATCTTGACAGAGATCACAGCCAATCTTGACAGAGATCACAGTAAATCTTGACAGAGATCACAGCCAATCTTGACAGAGATCACAGTAAATCTTAACAGAGATCGCAGCAAATCTTAACAGAGATCGCAGCAAATCTTAACAGAGATCGCAGCAAATCTTAACAGAGATCGCAGCAAATCTTAACAGAGATCGCAGCAAATCTTAACAGAGATCGCAGCAAATCTTAACAGAGATCGCATCAAATCTTAACAGAGATCACAGCAAATCTTAACAGAGATCGCAGCAAATCTTAACAGAGATCGCAGCAAATCTTGACAGAGATCACAGTTAATCTTAACAGAGATCGCATCAAATCTTAACAGAGATCACAGTAATTCTTAACAGAGATCGCAGCAAATCTTAACAGTGAATTGTGATTTTATTGTCCGGGGTGTTTCCGATCACCATGATTTGGAAGTACGATTAGTTGCGATATATGGTGCGTTTTGTTACGATCCATCATCACGACGGGAACCATGGCATTAGTTAGTCAGGTTTGACGTGTGTATCGATATTGTGAAGACAGATTTTAGTTGTTGATGTTGCTGCAGCTGATGCTGTTGATGTTGCTGCTGCTGCAGCTGTTGCTGTTGCTGCTGCAGCTATCGTGAAATATTTAAGTGTCTACTGGCAAAAATTTTGAACTTCCGTAGCAGCAGCATATTTCCCCCACTGTTTTCTAACACTGTCCCTTGCCACAATGTCACATACACAATGTTCAGATTCACTTAGTAAGCTCCGCCGGAAACGAGGCCTTCCAAGTGGTGTAATTCATGCGTCCCTTGCGTCGCCTCGGAGTCAAAAACCCCAACTGATTCAGAGTCCGTTTTTGGCTTTCAGAGCCCGGGCTGACGATGTCAGTGTACCCCCTCTCCTCCAGGAAACGCCACGGGGCATCAGTCGAGCTCTCAGGTACCCGAATTGGTCTCAAGATCCAAGCTAACATTAGATGCATCATGTTAGTCGTTCCTCTGGGTCGAATTAAACAAGTCCCCCTTTGCACGATGGATTAAACACAATGTGATCGTTTAATCTATCACAGGCACTGACTTCCGATTGACAAGAGCATCGCAGACATGTTGAAGTTCAACTTTGCTAGTTTTGATTCCTCAAACATTGCTAGGTCTGTGAAACACCAGTGCTTTGCCAATACCGTCCAAAGTGGTGTGCTCTTATAGCGGTTGAACTTAAAGGTTAGCTGTAATCAAATTTGGGAAAGGGGTGAAAGGACCTTAAAATTATTGCTTAATACATAATTAAAGACTATGCCCCGCCCCCCCCCCAAAAAAAGTCCCCCTTGGAGCGGATCCACGCAACAATAGCGTGTGACGTCACCTACAGAACTAGTACAGTATAGGCTTCACCACAGTATACTGCGTGACGTTCTGCATGTAACGTAAGCAATGTTTTTCGTCGCGAAAAGTGGGGTGATCGGACTCAAATACCTCCGTTTTCAATATTTTTTAGCACAAACAATGATAGACAGGTTGAGTTTTATAACATTACAGATGAATTTAACTTCATATGAGTTTTGATTTTCAGTAAACCTTTAAAATCATGAAAAAGGTTGTGTATGGGATGAATACTATCACGACCAATCCCATAAACTACACGTTTAAAAGACATTTGCCAAATCCCTCTCAGCCTGACTTTTTCGTAACCTCGATGTCCCCAAAGGATTCCGTACTATAGACAATCCATGTATACCTGCACTATATATAAAACTGACAGGTTCGATATCTTAATGACATATTTTCATGTTCCCCATGTGCTTAATGTCCCATACTTATCTAGCGGGAAATGTTTTGACAGTTTTATGTCAGGTCATTCAAAAGGTGACTGTCTGTTTGCTATATTCATCATTTATAAGATTTACCAACTGTATATCAACCCAGGCAATGTCCTTTGAGCAGTGTAAGTGATGATTTCACAACAAACATCATGAATGTTTAAAGGTACATTACAGGATTGGTAACGTACCCAAACATAAATGTTCACAGATTTACGTATAACTTTTAGGGTATGAAGATTGTGCTGGTAGAAACATATCGTTAAAATATTTCCGGGTTAAATGAACATTTCGTGTTAAAGGTAGTATCATACTTTGGTAGAGTACCTGTCACCTTTACCGTACCAATTCTGTATTAATATGCCTCTAAAGGAAAGTACGTGTATCACCATATTATAACTAATTGAAAGCTGCAAGTTGAGGAGATGCTCTCGGATCAGTTATTTTCTCGTACAATCTCGTAGATTCTCGGGGTCATTTTCGGGTCACGGTTTACTTATAATACAGTATACATGCAATCAAAATGAACGCATGTACAGTACACATAATATCTCGAAAAGTTGGAACAAAGACATAAATACATATTCCGATCCGTCCCTTCCGGATCCTATTATAAACATAACTCTGTTTGACTCATTGGTTTTCTCAATTTGCCTGAATTCCCAGAGCACATAAAGAATGTCCAACTTCATCAAAGTTGACAAGTTCACCTTGGCCTATAGCGGTAAGAATCTTAGATATGTCAATGCCGCGGCCATTTTGCATGCTGCATTCCCCATTTCAAGAGCGAAAGGGCCACCATCAAATATCGCTTCCTATTTCAATTCTCATGCTTAGTATGAATCGGCAGTATTAATTAGGTCTATAATAATTGGGGTGGAACTCGCACCACTAGACGGCAGGCGATCTCGTCTCAGTGGTGATGTTCGTTTTGTTAAAGGTAATTTCACACTTTGGTTTTTGTCAAAGAAATGAAGATTCATGTGCAAAAAATATCTCGAAAGATACTGTAACAGTCATCTGTGAAACACCCAGTCCCAAAGGTGCCCACTTTTTGAGAAAAGAGTGAAAAACGCCAATGGTATCTTTAAATCTTTTCATTGGATGTTTGATCTACTGAAGATCAAAATTATTTTCGGTCAATTAGTTGTAGGCCTACTCTTTTCTGGATGAATACAACATTTCAGGCAGAAATAATAAATGTAAATGGTATGTATCTACCAATACCATCACCATCTTTATACCCTGTAAGTTGTAGGTAAATCTGTGGAGATTTCTGTTCCGGTATGGTACCAAAGTATGATAGTACATTTAATGACAAGGTGTGGCATAGACTGGCACCTAGTTCCTACATGCATACAACGAACATGGAGACTACAGGGTACCAAACATCAAGCCCAAGTAGTGCTCAACGTTTTGGGAAGCGTGGCGCAAATACAGGGTATAAGGCTTCAAAGTTCACTGGAAATCTTCGTTGGAGAATTCGCCAGAATTCAAAGTTGGTTTAGATGAACGGCATTCGGCTCTTTAGAATGAAAACAGCGGAAGGGTATTTAGGACCTGGTTAAAATAAAATCTAAATCGTACGTACGAATTATAATTTTTTTTTTTAACCAGGGGTCGATTTCACCAAACTCTCAGTCGTAACTTACTATAAATCTTAGGACTTTTGCTGCATTGAAGCCCTACGTGTGATACAGTGATAGGTCCCTACGATGGGTTATCCTTCGTAACTCGAGTTACGATTCATCATAGGGCTTCATGAAGGCGACCCAAGGTCCTAAATATCCTTGGGTAGAAAACACGGAGTTTTTTTCCTTGCGTTTTAGTGAGCGCATGTGGGCAACAACTGTTAGCCTTCACCGGCAGCAAAATCGTCGGCCTTTTTACCGGGGTTCTCCCTCCCCTCTCCTCCATCTAATGAATCACACCCAAATCAATGATATGACAAAACGAAAAAAAAAACACCAAATAGTGCTCTGAGGGTTGAACTGACATCCAACCGACCCCCTCTGCACCTGTCCTGTAAATTACGCTACACTTGTTGCTAAATTCTTTGATACAGTTGATTGATTGAGAGATATATGAAGAGTGATTGTGGCACGGTGTTCTGCTATACCCACATTTGAAACAGGTGGATTTTGTGCCAGGTTGAGAGTGTGTGTGATGATTCGCCCATGCACACGAGAGAATTTCCAGAGAGACCGCCCTCCTTCTTATTTTCGGCATCCGGGAAATCAGTACTTCCTATCTCTCGACAACACGGGGTGAGTAAACATATGAAATGGATGGTTCCTATACCCTCTGGTGGCCACAGGGTAGGGACCTTTTCAGCAATTCGTAATCGTGACGTGTTAAATCAAAACTACGCCTTCCATGAAGATGTAGGAATGTGTTAACCATCAGCTAACCATGGTTACCTATGCAGAAACCATGGTTAATTACTATGGTAATAAGACCATTGTTCACCGTTGGCAAAGTAGAGAGATCAAAATTCCGCTGACGACCATCACTTGTATGTATATATACACAAACCTATAGAACAGACAGAGGGCGTTTTGAGAAAAATGGCTGCCGCTGCATTCGAAGTATATCGATCATAAAACCTCGTAAAACTCACTTTTCAGATATGCTCACCCCAGTGTTATACACCTGAGATTGAAGTTCATCATAACTTGTTAACTCTTGGAGGATATAATCCTTTTTTCAGTAATGGTCATCATCACATTAATCAGTGGAATTCTTTCCAATGACTAATTTACAAAAATCAGTCAAGGTAAAGTTTATTGGTTTCCTTTTCTTATTTTCAGAGGAAACCGCGTTGGCTAACCGTGAGCCAAACTCACGTTGAAAAGTCTTTATCCGGACTAATATTTGTCGTGTGCAATGGTATACATTGTAGGCTTCTACCGTGTTTTGTTTTGCGTTTTGCTGCTATGTTCGTTCGGTAATGAAATTTTTGTTTTCCTCAAACATTTTGCTTATTCGACAAAAAATGTTGAGCTTACAAATGTGGCAAACATGCCGGTATATCTTTGTTTCCCTGGCGGGGCATTCCACATTTGCAAAACGTCTATTTGTGTCTATGAAACTACGGGTGTATCAAAAAGAAAAAACTTTTTTCTGAAGAAAGATGCATAAAAGCACTGCGTTGTCAGAAACCAACCTGTGTATATAAATGGAAACTGCTTATTAATAGTTTGGATTAGATTTGTTATCTTTGGCTTGGGGCAATGTGCTGAAGTCAGCTGTATTTTATGTGCCATGTTACAATCATGTTTGATTTGGGGCCATCACAGGGGGATCAAGGAACGGAATGGCACTTCCCCTGGTTCTAGTATTTCCATGGGGACGTGAGTAATGATATTTTATAGGAACATTGCAGTCAACCAGGGAAGACCAATGCCATATCATAAATGAATATTGCAGTCAACCAGCGATGGCAAATGCATTATTGAAAGTCATCATCCGGCGCATTTTCGCAGTTGAATCTGCTCAATGCATTTCCGCCTTGTGCGCATGACGGGTGCAGGGAATATTAAGCTTCCGTCGCTGAGGGCGCTTCCGTCTTTTGTTGCACACGACCGTCCTGGCCTTAAGATCATAATAGCAGTATGCATTCGCAATTTTTTTGTTTTCTGCGTGATTACAAAGGGATGATGATGAACGATTATGTCGACGGCCGGATATCTTGTAAGTTTGACGCATTCGTTTCCAGGGGGTGTTTGTGCATCGACAGTGGGGACAACCACATAACACGCCCTCCGGAAATCGAACATCTACCTGAACGTGTAGACTGGGAGCCACGCCCAAGAATAGGCATAATACACCTGTGTGAAAAGAGGGAATTCATCATAAAAGTCCAATGACTATGCAGAATGATTGCTCATTCTGTGTAATATGCTTAAGTGCTGTATTATATAATAATACTCTTAGTTTACTGATACATAATCCGCCATTTTGTATCCAACTTCCGGACCCTCTTGTCCCTATTAATTATCTCTCAGCCTCTGAGAAAAATCCGTCCAGAATCAGAACATCAAGCCTTCCTATATAACTCTGATCAATTTCAAGCAGCTTGATTTGAACTAAGATTTCAATTCAATTAACTCGACATTATTGAACAAAAGTAATGATACTGAGAGTCGATTTCACGAAGCCTTACGATCGATGGTAACTTGAGTTACGAAGGATAACCCATCGTATCCTAGTGTAAGGCTGCAATGCATCCTAAGTCCTACGATTGATAGTAAGTTACGATGAATGTGGTGAAATCGGCCCGTTGGGAAATACATTGGTTAATGTTGTGCCAAAGTGTTTGTGAGAGGAGGGACCATAATGCTATTTCTGGTAGTGAAATGGGCCACATGTCACAATGTAAAAGAGTGTGATGTTTATTGGGGGAATGATTAACTAGAAAAGTGGAGTCACATCCGTACAGTGCAATGGGGAACATTCTGCTTATAATTATTAGGTCTGTCTACGGTGAGGTACCGTATACAACTCATGTTCCCTCCGCACGCTATGTATACATCCATGGTGATGACGCAGAGTTCCGTGAACTATTAAAGGTAATGTCAAACTTTGGGTTTTGTCAAAGAAATACAGATTCATGGGCAGAAATATCAAGAAAGATATAGTAACACTCATCTGTGAAATTCCCAGTCCCATACGGTGCTCACGTTTTGAGAAAAGCAGTGAAAAACGGCCACAGTACGTATTTCTGAAGTCTTTTCACTATGTTCTATCTTTAAAAGATCAAACATGTTTCTGGTCACTAGTTTTACTATTTTCTGGATAAATACAGCACTGTTCAGGCAGACATATTTCAACGGTATGTTTCTACCAGCACCATCTTCATATCCTGAAAGTTATACGTAAACTCTGTGAACATTTCTGTTTGGGTATGTTTCTAATTCTGTACTGAACCTGTCCCATAAGGTGCCCACTTTTTGAGAAAAACAATGAAAAATGCATACAGTTCTTCTGAAGTCTTTTCACCGTTATTTGTGATATCTTAAAGATCAAAATTGTTTTTGGTCATTGGTTTTACTCTTTTCTGGATAAATATAGCATTTCAGGTAGAACAACCTGAACTGTTTGTTTTTATCATCACCGTCTTTACACCCTGTAAGTTATAGGTAAATCTGTTAACGTTTCTGTTTGGGTATGGCACCAATCATGTACTGTACGTTTAATCATGATTATACCTCATGACACTTTTAAGTTTAAAGACGTCCTAATGAATCTTTGCAAGAGGGACCTCAATGAGAACATCCCCTTAGAACAATGAAGCTTGATTCTTCTCACCACCGCAGGAAGGTTGGAATTAACGCATAGAGGAAGATTTCAATCAATGACACTGACTGAGTCCCGTTAGAACCAACCTGGCGGTACCTTTTTGCACTGACTGGGCAGGAAATGAACCTGATTACAGCTTAATGAATGGGCTGAAGAATGTATGTAGACAGGCGATACGGTTTACCGGATTATAGGTGTAAGTGGTCAATTTATGGAACGGAATCAACCGAGTGAGATTCGGTGTCAAAGCATTGTGATATTTCCCACTAAAACATTGTACGTCATTGACAAAACTGCACCGGAAAACCTATGCAAACGTATCAGCTGATTCAAGAACGCACACAAATTTACTTACAAACAGAAACCGTAATTCCCTGATTTCTCAAAAACGATTTTTCAACTTTCCGCAGGTTAGGGCCTAAAGGTACTATCATACTTTGATAGCATACCGAAACAGAAATCTTCACAGCTTTACCTAACTTACTGGGTAGGCCTATAAAGATGGTGATGATAGAAACATACCGTTAAAATTTGTCTGCAAAATTATTTTTGATCTTTTAAAGATCAAAAATAAAAGAGAAAAGACTTACGAAATACTGTGGACACCGTATGGGACTGAAATTTTCACAGATAACTGTTACTGTATCATCCTTGACATTAATTTTGTGCCCATGAATATGTATTTATTTGACAAAAAACAATGTATTATTACCTTTAATTATAAGGATATGCCTACGAAACTAGTTCATTCAGAACGAATGTTCTCTTCCAAAACCCAGCATGACCAACGATACCTTTAAGTTCATGTCATACCCTGGATATAAACTAACATATTTAAATTTTTCCATGCATTTTCCAAAGCTTCATTTTGATGTTCTGTTTTATGTATGATTGTAATAATTATGTTTATGTATGGGATCTTCATTCTCTCCATGAGTTTTAAGACACACCCTGTAAAACCTGTAAAACGGAAAAAGCAAAGTATGATCTCACAGGTGAGGTAACGGTGACTTCTTGTTGGTCTTCCTCGCTACCTGGTACACGAACGATCAAGGTGGTTGCATTTGTGAAGGGTCGGACCGTGATGAGCACCCCGCATCGACCCGTCCCATCCCCGGGCAAGTCGGCGATCTGCACCCCTTCCCGGTCCGTCAGGATCGAGACCTTCCGGTTGAAGGCGGCCGTGGCACTCTTCGTCGGCAAGGTGCGGCTCCGTCGGGGTCGGCTCCCGTAGAACGTGTTGGCCTGGCCGTTGAGTCCCTGCTCGGCCAACTGCAAGGGATGCGTGGTGGTGGAGTAGACGGCCGGTAACGGCTGGCCGAGGATACGGGGCCTGGTGGCAAATGCTGGCATCTTGACGAACCTGACGGTATAAGAAACAGCCGATAGCTATCTTGGAGTCTGTGACTTGTACTTGATCAAACAGGTGATCCTGAGATGAAGAAGTCACTGGAAGAGAGGTGACTGGAATCACTGGTACTTCTTAAGTCCAAGTCCAAGTCCAAGACCAAGTCTCAGATATGATACAATCAAGGAATGCATAGGCCTCATGAATAATGACACTTCCTCTGTGCTCAGTCAAAACATAACACCATCAGATCAGGGAATTGTTTGAGAGAGTCAAGGTGGATCTTGGAAGTCATCAAGTGTCTGCTACCTTGCCACCTATGCTGGAGACACAGTAAGTGTTAGGGGTTGGTCCTGCACGGTCTCTTTGCACTTTTTCAATGCCGTCAGCGTACCCTGTCACCTCTCATGGTCACACCGGGACCCCAGCCGTCCAATTGCCGGTGCAACACGGTGACACCATCAAATCGCCACCTCCGTGTCGTCGGCACCGTTTTGCACTTTTTTATTTGCAGAGGTCGGATCTACCCTGCAATCAAGCTTTAGACAGCACTAAGGGAAAGTGAATCAAGTGACTATTCGGCGAGTGTGTGGTCCCCTCCATCCAGAAAGGACTCCAGTAACAAGAACATTCCCGGTGCACTACCGGATGTGACGTCACCTGGCCCGGTGGGGGCTTACAAGCAGCTAGCTAGCTTGACTCACCGCGAGCACGTGTTTCAATACGGCATCCCCTAGGCACATAGGCAGAAGTGGAACCGCAGAAACCTCTGCTTTCATTATTCAGACATCCGTTGGTGTTTATTGATTCTGACGATGTCTCGGTGACAGGCAGGCTCGCTGCGGCCATGATTGTTTGATAATTGTTTACATCTTATAGCGCCCTATGTCGGCCGTACCAAACGCTAACGTCCCGGGTTCGATTCCCGGACTCGAGCCCTATTTATGTTTTTGTTTTCTTGAAAAATGTTAATTTAGAGCAAATATTAAGAACTGAAACAATAATATTGTTTAGTTTCAAAACTGTTAACGTGGCTTGTTGGTCTAGTGGTATGATTCTCGCTTAGGGTGCGAGAGGTCCCGGGTTCAATTCCCGGACAAGCCCGAAAATAATGTTTATTTTGTGTTGACGTGGTCGACGTTTAAACATAATTATAAAATAAATCACCTTTAGAAACATAAGTGGCTTGTTGGTCTAGTGGTATGATTCTCGCTTCGGGTGCGAGAGGTCCCGGGTTCGACTCCCGGACAAGCCCTATTATTTTCTTGTACAATCTTGTACACAATTGTACAATCAGGCAAATACCAAGAACTACAAAGATATTAAACATTTTAACAACTATGTACCTGTGGCTTGTTGGTCTAGTGGTATGATTCTCGCTTTCGGTGCGGGATGTCCAGGGTTCGAATCCCATAAAAGACCTATTTATGTTTTTTTTTTAGTTCTTGAAATTATTTATGAAAGCAAATATTAAGAACTACAACCATATTATGTAGTTTCGAGACAGCTTAACACTGGCTTGTTGGTCTAGTGGTATGATTCTCGCTTAGGGTGCGAGAGGTCCTCGGTTCGACTCCCGGACAAGCCCGAAAATAATGTTTATTTTGTGTTTACTTGGTGGAGGTTTAAACATAATTATAAAAATAAATCACCTTTAGAAACATAAGTGGTTTGTTGGTCTGCAAACATATTTTATACGTTCACAATTACGTAAACGTGGCATTTTGGTCTAGTGATATGATTCTCGCTTCGGGTGCGAGAGGTCCCGGGTTCGACTCCCGGACAAGCCCTATTATTTTCTTTAAAATGTACAATTAGGCAAATACCAAGAACTACAACCATATTGTATACGTTTACATCTAAGTAAACATGGCTTGTTGGTCTAGTGGTATGATTCTCGCTTTGGGTGCGAGAGGCCCCGGGTTCGACTCCCGGACAAGCCCTATTATTTTCTTGAAAATGTACAATTAGGCAAATACCAAGAACTACAACCATATTGTATACGTTTACATCTAAGTAAACATGGCTTGTTGGTCTAGTGGTATGATTCTCGCTTTGGGTGCGAGAGGCCCCGGGTTCGACTCCCGGACAAGCCCTATTATTTTCTTGAAAATGTACAATTAGGCAAATACCAAGAACTACAACCATATTGTATACGTTTACATCCAAGTAAACATGGCTTGTTGGTCTAGTGGTATGATTCTCGCTTTGGGTGCGAGATGCCCCGGGTTCGACTCCCGAACAAGCCCTATTTATGTTTATTTTTAGTTCTTGAAATTATTTATGAAAGCAAATATTAAGAACTACAACCATGTTGTGGAGTTTCGAGACAGCTTAACACTGGCTTGTTGGTCTAGTGGTATGATTCTCGCTTAGGGTGCGAGAGGTCCTGGGTTCGACTCGCGGACAAGCCCGATAATAATGTTTATTTTGTGTTTACTTGGTGGAGGTTTAAACATAATTATAAAATAAATCACCTTTAGAAACATAAGTGGTTTGTTGGTCTGCAAACATATTTTATACGTTCACAATTACGTAAACGTGGCATTTTGGTCTAGTGATATGATTCTCGCTTAGGGTGCGAGAGGTCCCTGGTTCAATTCCCGGACAAGCCCTCGTTATGTTATTTTTCTAAAAACAAAAATCAGGTAAATACCAAGAACTACAACCACATTGTATAGTTTCACAACTATGTTCCAGCGGCTTGTTGGTCTAGTGGTATGATTCTCGCTCGGGTTCGACTCCCGGACAAGCCCCTATTTATGTTTTTCTAGTTCTTGACAATATTTATGAAAGCAAATATTAAGAACTACAACCATATTGTATACGTTTACATCTAAGTAAACACGGCTTGTTGGTCTAGTGGTATGATTCTCGCTCGGGTTCGACTCCCGGACAAGCCCCTATTTATGTTTTTCTAGTTCTTGACAATATTTATGAAAGCAAATATTAAGAACTACAACCATATTATGTAGTTTCGTGACAGCTTAACACTGGCTTGTTGGTCTAGTGGTATGATTCTCGCTTAGGGTGCGAGAGGTCCCGGGTTCGACTCCCGGACAAGCCCGAAAATAATGTTTATTTTGTGTTTACTTGGTGGACGTTTAAACATAATTATAAAATAAATCACCTTTAGAAACATAAGTGGCTTGTTGGTCTAGTGGTATGATTCTCGCTTCGGGTGCGAGAGGTCTCGGGTTCGACTCCCGGACAATCCCTATAATTTTCTTGTAAACAAAAATCAGGTAAATACCAAGAACTACAACCCTATTGTATAGTTTCACAACTCCGTACCAGCGGCTTGTTGGTCTAGTGGTATGATTCTCGCTTAGGGTGCGAGAGGTCCCGGGTTCGACTCCCGGACAAGCCCTGTAATTTTCTTGTAAACAAAAATCAGGTAAATACCAAGAACTACAATCATATTGTATAGTTTCTAAACTGTGTACCAGCGGCTTGTTGGTCTAGTGGTATGATTCTCGCTTAGGGTGCGAGAGGTCCCGGGTTCGACTCCCGGACAAGCCCCTATTTATGTTTTTCTAGTTCTTGACAATATTTATGAAAGCAAATATTAAGAACTACAACCATATTATGTAGTTTCGTGACAGCTTAACACTGGCTTGTTGGTCTAGTGGTATGATTCTCGCTTCGGGTGCGAGAGGTCCCGGGTTCGACTCCCGAACAAGCCCGAAAATAATGTTTATTTTGTGTTTACTTGGTGGACGTTTAAACATAATTATAAAATAAATCACCTTTAGAAACATAAGTGGCTTGTTGGTCTAGTGGTATGATTCTCGCTTCGGGTGCGAGAGGTCTCGGGTTCGACTCACGGACAATCCCTATAATTTTCTTGTAAACAAAAATCAGGTAAATACCAAGAACTACAACCCTATTGTATAGTTTCACAAGTGTGTACCAGCGGCTTGTTGGTCTAGTGGTATGATTCTCGCTTAGGGTGCGAGAGGTCCCGGGTTCGACTCCCGGACAAGCCCTGTAATTTTCTTGTAAACAAAAATCAGGTAAATACCAAGAACTACAACCATATTGTATAGTTTCTAAACTGTGTACCAGCGGCTTGTTGGTCTAGTGGTATGATTCTCGCTTAGGGTGCGAGAGGTCCCGGGTTCTACTCCCGGACAAGCCCAATTTATGTTTTTTCTAGTTCTTGACAATATTTATAAAAGCAAATATTAAGAACTCCAACCATATTGTGGAGTTTCGAGACAGCTTAACACTGGCTTGTTGGTCTAGTGGTATGATTCTCGCTTCGGGTGCGAGAGGTCTCGGGTTCGACTCCCGGACAATCCCTATAATTTTCTTGTAAACAAAAATCAGGTAAAATACCAAGAACTACAACCATATTGTCTAGTTTCACAAGTGTGTACCAGCGGCTTGTTGGTCTAGTGATATGATTCTCGCTTAGGGTGCGAGAGGTCCCGGGTTCGACTCCCGGACAAGCCCGAAAATAATGTTTATTTTGTGTTTACTTGGTGGACGTTTAAACATAATTATAAAATAAATCACCTTTAGAAACATAAGTGGCTTGTTGGTCTAGTGGTATGATTCTCGCTTCGGGTGCGAGAGGTCCCGGGTTCGACTCCCGGACAAGCCCTATTATTTTCTTGAAAATGTACAATTAGGCAAATACCAAGAACTACAACCATATTGTATACGTTTACATCTAAGTAAACATGGCTTGTTGGTCTAGTGGTATGATTCTCGCTTTGGGTGCGAGAGGCCCCGGGTTCGACTCCCGGACAAGCCCTATTATTTTCTTGAAAATGTACAATTAGGCAAATACCAAGAACTACAACCATATTGTATACGTTTACATCTAAGTAAACATGGCTTGTTGGTCTAGTGGTATGATTCTCGCTTTGGGTGCGAGATGCCCCGGGTTCGACTCCCGGACAAGCCCTATTTATGTTTATTTTTAGTTCTTGAAATTATTTATGAAAGCAAATATTAAGAACTACAACCATATTGTGGAGTTTCGAGACAGCTTAACACTGGCTTGTTGGTCTAGTGGTATGATTCTCGCTTAGGGTGCGAGAGGTCCTGGGTTCGACTCGCGGACAAGCCCGATAATAATGTTTATTTTGTGTTTACTTGGTGGAGGTTTAAACATAATTATAAAATAAATCACCTTTAGAAACATAAGTGGTTTGTTGGTCTGCAAACATATTTTATACGTTCACAATTACGTAAACGTGGCATTTTGGTCTAGTGATATGATTCTCGCTTAGGGTGCGAGAGGTCCCTGGTTCAATTCCCGGACAAGCCCTCGTTATGTTATTTTTCTAAAAACAAAAATCAGGTAAATACCAAGAACTACAACCACATTGTATAGTTTCACAACTATGTTCCAGCGGCTTGCTGGTCTTGTGGTATGATTCTCGCTCGGGTTCGACTCCCGGACAAGCCCCTATTTATGTTTTTCTAGTTCTTGACAATATTTATGAAAGCAAATATTAAGAACTACAACCATATTATGTAGTTTCGAGACAGCTTAACACTGGCTTGTTGGTCTAGTGGTATGATTCTCGCTTAGGGTGCGAGAGGTCCCGGGTTCGACTCCCGGACAAGCCCGAAAATAATGTTTATTTTGTGTTTACTTGGTGGACGTTTAAACATAATTATAAAATAAATCACCTTTAGAAACATAAGTGGCTTGTTGGTCTAGTGGTATGATTCTCGCTTAGGGTGCGAGAGGTCCCGGGTTCGACTCCCGGACAAGCCCAATTCATGTTTTTCCTAGTTCTTGACAATATTTATGAAAGCAAATATTAAGAACTACAACCATATTATGTAGTTTCGAGACAGCTTAACACTGGCTTGTTGGTCTAGTGGTATGATTCTCGCTTAGGGTGCGAGAGGTCCCGGGTTCGACTCCCGGACAAGCCCGAAAATAATGTTTACTTTGTGTTTACGTGGTGGACGTTTAAACATAATTATAAAATAAATCACCTTTAGAAACATAAGTGGCTTGTTGGTCTAGTGGTATGATTCTCGCTTCGGGTGCGAGAGGTCCCGGGTTCGACTCCCGGACAAGCCCTATTATTTTCTTGAAAATGTACAATTAGGCAAATACCAAGAACTACAACCATATTGTATACGTTTACATCTAAGTAAACATGGCTTGTTGGTCTAGTGGTATGATTCTCGCTTTGGGTGCGAGAGGCCCCGGGTTCGACTCCCGGACAAGCCCTATTTATGTTTATTTTTAGTTCTTGAAATTATTTATGAAAGCAAATATTAAGAACTACAACCATTATTATGTAGTTTCGAGACAGCTTAACACTGGCTTGTTGGTCTAGTGGTATGATTCTCGCTCGGGTTCGACTCCCGCACAAGCCCCTATTTATGTTTTTCTAGTTCTTGACAATATTTATGAAAGCAAATATTAAGAACTACAACCATATTATGTAGTTTCGAGACAGCTTAACACTGGCTTGTTGGTCTAGTGGTATGATCCTCGCTTAGGGTGCGAGAGGTCCCGGGTTCGTCTCCCGGACAAGCCCGAAAATAATGTTTATTTTGTGTTTACTTGGTGGACGTTTAAACATAATTATAAAATAAATCACCTTTAGAAACATAAGTGGCTTGTTGGTCTAGTGGTATGATTCTCGCTTCGGGTGCGAGAGGTCTCGGGTTCGACTCCTGGACAATCCCTATAATTTTCTTGTAAACAAAAATCAGGTAAATACCAAGAACTACAACCCTATTGTATAGTTTCACAACTGTGTACCAGCGGCTTGTTGGTTTAGTGGTATGATTCTCGCTTAGGGTGCGAGAGGTCCCGGGTTCGACTCCCGGACAAGCCCTATAATTTTCTTGTTAACAAAAATCAGGTAAATACCAAGAACTACAACCATATTGTATAGTTTCTAAACTGTGTACCAGCGGCTTGTTGGTCTAGTGGTATGATTCTCGCTTAGGGTGCGAGAGGTACCGGGTTCGACTCCCGGACAAGCCCGAAAATAATGTTTATTTTGTGTTTACTTGGTGGACGTTTAAACATAATTATAAAATAATTCACCTTTAGAAACATAAGTGGCTTGTTGGTCTAGTGGTATGATTCTCGCTTCGGGTGCGAGAGGTCTCTGGTTCGACTCCCGGACAATCCCTATAATTTTCTTGTAAACAAAAATCAGGTAAAATACCAAGAACTACAACCATATTGTATAGTTTCACAAGTGTGTACCAGCGGCTTGTTGGTCTAGTGGTATGATTCTCGCTTAGGGTGCGAGAGGTCCCGGGTTCGACTCCCGGACAAGCCCAATTTATGTTTTTTCTAGTTCTTGACAATATTTATGAAAGCAAATATTAAGAACTACAACCATACTGTGGAGTTTCGAGACAGCTTAACACTGGCTTGTTGGTCTAGTGGTATGATTCTCGCTTAGGGTGCGAGAGGTCCCGGGTTCGACTCCCGGACAAGCCCGAAAATAATGTTTATTTTGTGTTTACTTGGTAGACGTTTAAACATAATTATAAAATAAATCACCTATAGAAACATAAGTGGCTTGTTGGTCTAGTGGTATGATTCTCGCTTCGGGTGCGAGAGGTCCCGGGTTCGACTCCCGGACAAGCCCAATTATTTTCTTGAAAATGTACAATTAGGCAAATACCAAGAACTACAACCATATTGTATACGTTTACATCCAAGTAAACATGGCTTGTTGGTCTAGTGGTATGATTCTCGCTTTGGGTGCGAGAGGCCCCGGGTTCGACTCCCGGACAAGCCCTATTATTTTCTTGAAAATGTACAATTAGGCAAATACCAAGAACTACAACCATATTGTATACGTTTACATCTAAGTAAACATGGCTTGTTGGTCTAGTGGTATGATTCTCGCTTTGGGTGCGAGAGGCCCCGGGTTCGACTCCCGGACAAGCCCTATTATTTTCTTGAAAATGTACAATTAGGCAAATACCAAGAACTACAACCATATTGTATACGTTTACATCCAAGTAAACATGGCTTGTTGTTCTAGTGGTATGATTCTCGCTTTGGGTGCGAGAGGCCCCGGGTTCGACTCCTGGACAAGCCCTATTATTTTCTTGAAAATGTACAATTAGGCAAATACCAAGAACTACAACCATATTGTATACGTTTACATCTAAGTAAACATGGCTTGTTGGTCTAGTGGTATGATTCTCGCTTTGGGTGCGAGAGGCCCCGGGTTCGACTCCCGGACAAGCCCTATTTATGTTTATTTTTAGTTCTTGAAAATATCTATGAAAGCAAATATTAAGAACTACCACCATATTTTTTAGTTTTACGAGAGTTTTACAGTGGCTTGTTGGTCTAGTGGTATGGGACTGAAATGTTGACAGCTGACTGTTACTGTATCTGTCTTGATATTTTTGCCCATGAATCTGTATTTCTTTGATAAAAACCAAAGTATGATATCACTATTTAAGGTAGCCTGTAATATCCATAATAATATCGCATTGTATGGACTTGAAGCTCATAACTTCATGAATCTCTGCAAGTTGTCAATAATACAAATAGTCTGTTAGTCGGAGTGATACTTGGTTGTGATGTGGAAAGCTTAAACCCGACCTCTAAGATAAGCCGAGACATCTGTGACATGCTGCATTCATTGTAATCTTCCTCTGACATTGATCTCTCGCGCGCCTTGGGCGGCTTATACGCCGATCGATCATTCATCGGAACTTGTGCGTATTGGGAGCAGTGTAGCAGGGGGTCACTTCCCCTGCACCCACTGTTGACAAACCAGCCCGGACCAAAATATCCACCAAATTCGCTGAAATCAACAAACTAACCCAGCTTTCGTCTCATCTGTTTCATTTTTGTTTCAGTCGTGTCCCACAGTGACTTCAGATTGTCAGGCTTTATTTCCTTGTCCCAACCCTGACGAAGGTTGTGGGAATAGGCCGATGGGATGACGGGGGGACTAGCGCCATTTCCGCTGGCAGACCGACTTAATTGAAGTGCATTGGCCACATACACACAATCATTTCGGTGAGTTTAATTTTATCGCTGGTAACCACCCAGCTTTGCCTGGTTGTCTGCTACATGGCAACATATTAACTTAATTCTTGCAACATCTTCTAATAAACATTTATCTATACAAGTAATAAACTGCTTTAAACTGCTCGTCAGTCAAAAAAATGACCTGAAATTAAAGGTAATATCATACTTTGGTTTTTGTCAATGAAATACAGATTCGTGGGCAAAAATATCAAGAAAGATACAGTAACAGTCATCTGTGAAAATGTCAGTCCCATACGTTGCCCACGTTTTGAGAAAACAGTGAAAAACGGCCACAGTATTTCTTTTCTTTTTTTCTTTTTGATCTTTTAACAGACCAAAAAGATTTTCGGTCGTTGTTTTACTAATTTCTGGATAAATACAGCATTTCAGGCGGAAACATTTTAACGGTATGTTTCTACCACCACCATCTTCATACCCTGTAAGTTATACGTAAATCTGTGAACATTTCTGTTTTGGTGTCTTGCCAAAGTATGATACTACCTTTAATAGATAAACATGTATGATGATTTTCCGCCGTACAGGATTTACAAGTCATAACTATTTGCAATTTTCACGAAAAAGGTCAACAAATGTTTATCATAGAGCTGACTTCTTTAAATCGGGTTCACAGATTGATTGAACATTTACTAAATTTAAATTCCGTCTAGTGCTGTTGTTTGGTTGACAAAAGTCGTTAAAGGGATGTTACAGAATTGGTAAGACAAAATACACTTCAAGATCACATATTCATATAAAACGTATACAGTATAATGGTGATGATAGGAGAAAACATCCCATGAAATGTTTTTGTCTGAAATGCCATTATTCGTTGAGAAATAAATTGAGAAATCCAATTGGAATAAATCGGTTCGAAGCGTTTTATTCATTCGTTAAAATTTGTAAACTATTTTCTCGTGACCCAGATGGCTGATTGACCTCAAACTTCTACAGGTTTGTCGGTTAAGGTATATGATGGATTACATAATGTATTTTTACTGTCAGCAACGTTTTTGTCGCAAAAACCAGTTATACCATCCCTTTAAGCGATGTCTCGACTGACAGCGGTTTAGATTTTGGCCGTAGTCCATTGAAATACTGCCCTCACTTGAGCAGATGTAGTCCAGATTTCTGTGATGATCATGATAGTAATCTCACGCAGCCAGTTATTACTTAAAGGTATATCATACTTTGGTAAGAAACCAAAACAGAAATGTTCACAGATTTACCTATAACTTACAGGGTATGAAGATGATGATGGTAGAAACATACCGTTAAAACTGTCCCGCCTGAAATGCTGTATTTATCCAGAAAAGAGTAAAACTACGACCAAAAATCTTGTTGATCTTTTAAAAGATCAAAAATAAAAGAGAAAAGACTTAAGAAATACTGTGGCTGTTTTTTTTTTTTACTGTTTTCTCAAAAAGTTGGCACCGTATGGGACTGAAATTTTCACAGATGACTGTTACTGTATCTGTCTTGATATTACTCCCCATGAATCTGTATTCTTTGATAAAAACCAAAGTATGATATGACCTTTAAGAAGCTCTATGAAATTGGCCCCAGGTAAATATTGTTGGCTGTATGCCAGTCTGGTAGCTAACACAAGGAGCAGTCGTGACATATAAGTCTACTAAGGCCACAAATCATTATTATGATGGGTGATTGTAGCACAGGTATAAAGAAGCTCCGGTCATTATCAGCTCAGTCAGGAATTAACAGGGGATGACCGGTCTGGTGTGATTATACCTCCAGGGTGATTTACACGATTGACCGAAGGTGTCTAGACCGGAAGAAGATATCATATCCGCTGAAAAAAACTCCTTTTTATGCATTCATTCGTTTGCTTTAGGGAAATACAATTATTGTTTTATGCTGTATCACCTTATCAAAGTTCATTGACCTGAGAGCTTT